>OY755212.1:23850482-24450482 GCA_963576765.1 Draba incana | reverse complement strand
CCATGGTTCACGTATCAACAACCTCAAGTCTTTAGAAAATTGGAATATTTTGTGAACACTTTTGAGCAATTGCAAAACATTCGCCAACGATCCGTTGCATTGACTCTCGTCTCTCTTCTCCTCTGCATAAGATGATATCAAATTAAACCCTTGTCTGAAATATATGTACTTGCTAATCTGCAACACATTCCTCTTGTGAAAAGGCCAAACATGTCTCGTATCATCCAAAATCACCACTCTACGCTTATCAGCCGCAACGAAATCAAGTGTCTTGTTATAAGGGCTCTGTTCTCTGGCTATCACTCGATCTCCAAAGTAAACTTTAGTCGGATCGATCAAACTCAAGACGGTTTGCGCGTAATCGAAAGATCTCGTTGTGTAAACGGACAAGGAGAAGAGCTTGTTGGCTTCTTCTAGAAACTCGGGAACGAAAGGTCGTAGCTCTATGAAGAACTCGCTAGGATGGCCTTTGTTGAAACTCCATAGATCCAGCCCGGTTTATAGCATGTGCTGGTGGAGCTTTTGCACTGGGCCTGATATATTTAGGGCCCGATTTAAATAAATTTTACCTATATTACGGGCCCAAATTATATAAATGATGCACACAATTATTAAAACCTTATATACTCTACATCTACTTTGTCGTTTCTTCTTTATAACTAGAGATTTCAATTTTCTTTTTCTTTTTTCCAGAAGCTACGAACAGAGTACGAACCAAGCCTACGAATACCAAAGAAAAGATCTGCACAATCTAGCATGTCAATCGAAATCCAGCAGGTAAAAGCCGGATTAAAAATTTACAATATATTTTATATTCAAAAAGAAATGACATGAAATGAAATTATCTAAAGATTAAAAAAAAAAAAAATTAGACACACTTTAGAATTAACAAAAAATTTAAAATTCTAAGTACAAAAACTGAAAAACAAAACTACATGAGTTTAATGAGAAAAACAAAAACAAAACTGAAAAAATTCAAAGTACCAAGGAACATATAACTTGTTGGTATTCCGACGGATACTCATACTGACGGAATTCCGACGGTCAAGGAAGACGACGGCTTCGAAGACCGTCGAAAATCCATCCGTTTATGTAGCCGTCGGAATACCGTCGGAATTTTGTGCTCCGACCGGATTCCGACGTAGTGTCGACGGATTCCGGTGATCCATGTGCCGTCAGGAATCCGTCGGGTCAAACCGACAGAATTCTGACGGATTTGCAATTATTTTTCAAAAAAATTATTTTTATTTAAATATATGAAAATAAATGAATGGAAGAACTCGTTCATCTTCGCCTCCATGAGAACGGAAGAACTCGTTCATCTTCGCCTCCATTGTACGATATCATTCGTCCGCCTCCTCCCTCTCTCTCTGGCGCCGTTCCTCCACCTCCGCAATCTGTCTTTGCAGTCGGTCCTCCGCCTCCACCTTCTCTCTCTCGTACCGTTCCTCCAAAGAGCTAACCCGCTGGGTCAGCTTGGCGTTTTGTGCTACCAAACTGCTACCACTGTGATAGCGAACCGACGAAACGGATGAGCAACTGTCTTCGGGGAGGCCGTAGACACCACCTCTGCTCTTAGGGGTTACCTAAGAAAAAAAATTCAATCAATTTCAAAACGTATTAGTATTAAAAAGGTATTTTAAATGTGTTTAAAATTGACACGTTTACTAACCTGGTAAGTGAACTTGTTGATCTTCTCGAATGGAACTTCGGTTGGCGGCTGAGTTCCATCGACGATCGGTTGCGATTGGAGGTACTTCTCCCCGAGCTTCTCCACGCTCTCCACGATTTCTCGAGCAATCGCATCTTGGATTTCACCCGTCTTTCTGTTGGTGTGGGCATCTCTGATGACATCAAGATGCAAAGGACGCACACGGGTCTTCTCAATCTGTTAGCATAGTCAAGTACGGAAAATGTTAGCGATAATTAAAAATTTATGGAAAATTAGGGAAATTACCAGTTGTTGAACACGTGACGCCTTGCTCGTTGCACCGAGGTTGTGGGTCGCCGGTCCCTTCCCATTCCGCTCCCTCCTCCGGTTAGTTGATTTTTGTGTGGAGGTCGCTAGAGTGTCCTCCCGTTCCCAATGTGCAATAAGTCCAGCCCATAATGCTTCGTCGTTTTTAAGAACCTTAGGCACCTTCTGACGTCGTAACCACCCGTCCTTCCACTCGTTCATCTTCTGCGAGTACTTTCTACGCGCCTTTGCGTCAAATTCTTTGCGGACGATACGAGTCAGCTGTGGCTCCCACGTAAATTCTTGCTGAAAAACAAAACAATGCCCGAAATACTATTGACAATTGGAATGTAATATAAAAGATGAATTTTAATTTAGAATATAAACACATACCGCAAATTGCCGAAACCAAGTGTCCTGATCTGCCACCGGCATGGACTCATAAGTGGGATACGGCTTACTTATCATGGTATTGATCATTGAGTTGATGGCACTCGAAATACCGTTTCCCGAATATTGGAACCTACACGGTATTTTGTTTCATATTTTGTTAACAATTTTATTAAGTTAATATAAGCCTATAAATTTTTAAAAGTAGTCATTACCAGGTCGTGTTAGGTGGTACATCCGGATCAAGTCGTGTCAACCTTTCCCGACCGGGTTGGGACACAAACTCCTCGATGCTCATTGTCGTACGAGCAGAGCCAGTTGTACCCATAAGAGGAGTGTCGGGGATCTCCGACTGACTCGCAGTCCCACCTCCCCTAGTGAGACTACCGCCTCCACTAGTCTCATGATATAGGCCATAATTCCTACGATTTACAAAATTTTTACACAACTTTAAAATTAGTATTTAAAATTATTATGTCAATTATAAATTTAAAATTTACAATCTTTAGTACGGAGTTTGGGCTTTTGGGATTTTGGGAGTTTGAGATTTTGAGATTTCAGAATTTATGGAATTTAGGATTTATGGTAATTTGGTAATTTGCGATTTTCGAATTTTGTTATGAAGGAATGAAGTAACACTCCGACATCACGAAGACGAAACACGTAAAATTTTGTAAATGGTATAAAGGTTTTTTTAGATATAGTGATTTATTGATTTTTTCATCTTATATATATATAGATTTAGGGATTTAGGATTTGTTAAAAAATTTTAAAAAATATTTAAAACAATATAAATTAAAAAAATTAAGGGACTCGCTCAATGTTGGGAGTTCATGCAACCATTATTGACAATGTAAAGGAATTAGAGGTTTATGAAAACCAAGGCAACATAGATAGAACTTATGGGATTCACGGCCTTGGAAACCAGAAGTTCTACCTATGCTGGCTTGGTTTTCATAAATCTCTAATTACTTAACATTGTCAATAATTCTTGCATACAACTCCCAATAATCCCTTAATTTTTTCAATTTGTATAGTTTTTAAAAGTTTTTAATTTTTTTAAAAAAATTAAGGGTTTTAAAAGTTACTTAAAATTTAAAGTTACATGTTTTTAAAAGTAACATATTTTTAAATGTTTTTAAATTTAAGAGTTACATGTTTGTAAAAGTTTTTAAAATTTTTTTAAATTTAAGAGTTTTTTTAAAAAAAATTTTAATCAAGAATTTTAACAATTTTTAAGTTATAGAATTTTTTATATTAATCATATTATAAATCTCAATAAATCCTTAAAAATTACAAACACTTATTAGAATGGAAATTCAATTAATTTCAAATGGTAAGTTCCTAAAATTATCATAATACCTTAATCCATATATCCATAAATCCCTAATTTCTCATAATTTCAAAATTCACAAAATTTTCTATATCCCTAAATTCATAAAATTTTCTAAATCCTTAAATCTTAAATTCCTAAACATCTCATAATCAATTACAAAATCATGTTAAACAATGCTTCTAATTCGACATTTACCCATTCCGAATTGAATAACACACAATTTCAAGCACAAATCCGTTCATAATATTTAAAATCAACAAAAACTTACATTGTCTCGTTGATTTGGTGAGAGGGTTTGTGAATTGGAATGGGGACGTCGGAAAAACGGTGACAAACGGCGGCGATTAGGGGAAAAAAAAAATTTCTCTGGTTCTGTCTGCGGGGAAGACGAAGTCTGTGATTTTAAAGGACTATGCGACGGAATTCCGACGAAATTGTTTTCTATTGTTTTTCGAGTCGTTCAAGTTATTTTTGGTGTCTTTTGAGGTTCTAGGAGGGTCTCGAGCATGGTTTGGAGTTATTGGGGCTCTTTGGAGCAAACAAGACAAACTTGGAGCAAAAAGCCGATTTTCCCTATCCGAGCACCTGCTCGCCCCGATCGGAGCACCTTCTCGCCAAAGGATCGAAGACTTTTACCTCCTGGAATTGAGACCGACCGGTCCCACTACCATCCCGACAGATCCCGATTCCAAAGACTCATGTCGACGAAATTTTTAAAAAAATTATATTCCGTCAGAAATCCGTCACAATTTCTGACGGATTTCTGACGGACTTTGGTTTTTTTATTAATTTTTTAATCTCCGATTAGAAAACAAATTGTCCGTCAGAAATCCATCATAATTTCTGACGGATTTTGGTTTTCTTATTAATTTTATATTTGTTCTATTCGGAGAGTTTGAAAATAAAAAAAAAACAAATGCCGTCAGAAATCCGTCATAAATTATGACGGATTTCTGACGGATTATATATTTTATATTTTAATTTCTATGCGGGAATATTATACATTAACACAAAATCAGTCGGAAAACCGTAATATGACATATAAAATCATTGATAAACAAAACATTATTTTCATTATTTTAAGATTACATTACACATATAAAAATATGACATTACAAATAAAATATGACATTAAATAGGAAATAGGAAATATTACACATAACAACATAATCCGGATAAACTCGTACAATGGATAGTCGGAAAATATTAAATTTATAGAGGGGTCGGATGTTTATTCATCATATGAGTCTGGAACTGTTTCATATTCGTACCAAGTAGTTCCTTCATCTTCCTCATCCATGGTAGCTACTTCCGTTGGTTGGTATTCAGCAATCATCGAATTTGCACCGATTATCTGTGTGAAAAATGAATTTAGGTAAGTCTTCTCAGCAATATTTATGAATGTATGATATACATCTACCTTAACAATGTTCCGCTCTGTGATGTTCAGGTACTTTGAGTTCCTGTTAAAACGGCAAACGGTAATATTCTTTAGGATGATCACCGCATCTACACCAGTCGTGAGTCTGTACTCGTCATTCTTGAAGATGTTATGGTGCATGGTTCCCTCGATTTTTCTTGAAGGATCTTTTAAGGTTACTAGCAGATATCCCTGGTCATTAGGGGTCAAACTAGAGAGCATAACCACAATATGGTAATGAAATAGAATATACTTGTCAGATAAATTGTATCTCTAAATGTTAATAAAATTGGTCGAAAACGTAAACCTTTTTGATTTTCACAAATTGTGAATGCGGGGATTGAATTTATGCGACTTGGGTCCATAAAGGTGTGCTCCTATTGTTATAAGAACCTACATGTATGAAAGATAGATTTAGTATTTGTAAGACACAACAATTATTGTTAAAGTAAATACGGTAATTATATATATATATATATATATACCTTCACGGATTATGTAATCGATAGTTGAAGTCCACCGAGGAGTACTAAAATCCTGGTTGGTTTGTGGTGCCTCATTAATGACCTCTCGAATAAAATCTTGTGTTGGTCGTGTCTGAGAACTTTCACCTTGTACCACCTTTGCATCATGAGACCTCTTGCGAAACAGTCCTCGCCGAACGACTTGGCCAGGTCCCGGTATTACGGGCGTTTGGTTATGGGATTGTTGAGTTGGATGGAGTGAAATTGTCGGTTGAGCATCAGTAACATTTAAGTTATCGTAAGGAGGGCTTGAAGGAACAAGTGTTGTGTTTGGCGAGTTTTGACCTGGGGCTCGGTTTTGCATATAGTAATTCCACAGATATTTGTTTGCCATTACGCAATTGAATTTTTCTGTGTTGTGTTATGATTTTGTGTTCAAATTTTTTTATGGAAGAATGAGAAAATATGCAAACTTATGTAGAACGGATATCCGTAAGATTTCCGTCGGAAAACCGTCATAACACTCCGACATAACAGCCCACCAATCCCATCGGCCACTGCAGACGATTTATTAACCACTCAAACGTTGCCGACATCGCAAACCGTCGGAATTCCGTCTGAAATCCGTCAACATAATTCTGGCGACATAGTTCTGGCGGAAATCCGTCAGTTTGTCTGACCAATCAAACGTTGCCGACATCGTGTAGTCAGAATACCGTCGTGATACCGTCAGTTTATACATATAACTTCTACTATAAATACACTGATGACGGAGTGGATATCTTATACCCCTCTCACTAACACAAAAAATGTCTTCTACCTCTCCTAACGAAGAATCTATATCAAAAACAGTGGTAAATTTTTTGGATATTCCAAAATTCTCGTGGGAAACTGAATCTCATTGCGACGAATTCACTCAAGAGATTCCCACTTACTCGTGGGAATTTGATACATGCTCACCAATCCATCAGGAAGATTCCACATCAACAATAGTGCCGGACAGCCAGTGATTGCCAAACAACCACCACATTCAAAAATTGTCGTGGGAATCGGAATCTCAGTGCGATAAATACACTAAAGATATACCCACATACTCGTGGGCAGATGATTCATGCACTCCAAAAAATGCAGATGGGTTCGGTTTTCCTAATCACAAATACGATAACCAACCAGAATGTCCTGACCAGAAGCGGGTTGTCAATGCCGGCCAACCATATCAATTCACTGAACAGTCATATACTTACGGTGGAAGTACTTCAACAGAATGTAAGGATCAGTACTATGATTTTCAATTCGCCCAAAGCCCAGAAACGACAAACTTAAATATTGATGTTCATGCAATCAAAAGTGAATTGTGCGATAGATTTTTAGATTCTACATCAAAAAATAAAAAGGGAAAGAAAATTTTAAAATGGTTCTAACCAATGGTAAGTTTGGAGTGGATACAGACATAAGTTTTTTAAATTAATATTGTCTATTTATGTGTTTGTACCATAACCGTTGTGTGTTTAATATTTGCAAGTCTTTAATCTACCTATGTATTAAGTTGTTTTAAATTTTAAGTTTCATTAAATGTAATATTTTATTGGTGTTGCATAATCAAAATATATTGTTAATTAGTAACAGGAATTGATTATAAATTATTAAATGTCAATGATATACAAGATTCGTCCTCAGCTTAAATGGTTATGCTTCCTTTAAAACTATATAAAACCCGAGTTCGAATCCGGGGTGGTGTGCAATTTTATTGTTTTCTTATTTGCCGTCGTAATACTGAGATTTTCTTCCACAATCAGATTTGTTAATGAGCAATGGCAAAATATTGTAAATTTTTGTCTACTATATATGCAGTACACTATATGACAGGGAACCCATAGATGTGAGAGTACAACATTCATAACCACACATTTATTCCTAAATTATTAATCTGAATCTCCTGATCCACTTTCACTAGGGATGAAGTCTGAATCGTTGTCAAATTCGTCATGTGTTTCCTCATCGTCTGAATGCACTAGATCATCCCCGATATGGGTGACATCAACGACAAGGTCAATGTTATCCATCTCCACCACATGTGACATTGGTATACTTCTCGATGGTTGTAGAGCATCATGTTCTGGAACTCCATTAATTTTTCCTCTCGGGTTAATTGGAGTTACTGTGATCCAAGGATCTGTACGATAGGCAATTCGAGGATATGGAATGTAGCAAACTTATTAATAAATAGTGGATATTGTTAATATACATGAACAACAAACCTTAAGTATGAGTACGTAGGTATTAATACCTGGTCAGCTTGAGACGCAAGGATAAATGGATCGTAATACTGTAGTTTCCGGCTTGAATTTATCAAAATAACACCAAGAGGGTCAACTCGAACCCCTCAACCATTGGATGGATCATACCAATCGCACATAAACACAATGCACCTCAAGTCCAACATTCCTGGATAGTGGATTTCCAAGATTTCGTTTAAAATCCCATAGTACATGGTATCAATTGACTGCGCCGAAATACCATAGTCCGAAGTTAACCTTTGTCGTCCTTCCTTACAGATCCTGAACGAATATCCCCTAGTGCAAAACTTGGGATATGAAGTCGCGGTGCTGTGTAAACCCTGAACAAACTCCACTAACCATGTCGGGAGTGATTGACCACTTGCTAAACTTTCAGAAACCTAAAAAATGATATACGTAAGATATCAGTAACATATGAACTTGAAAATATGGAAAAGTAAGAGTAAGTAATTATATTAAACTTACATAACATTTCCACCACCCCGGAAATTCTTCATCTTTCAAGACAGCAAGTTCGGCATCTGTCTTATCAGAATGGTAATCATGAGTGAGAGACATGTAGATCCTGTAACATAATAGTCATTAGTAGATGAAGGCAAATAATTCCATAAATTTAGTATAATAACTGATATACCTTTCGTACTCCAAAATTTCGTCATAGTTTCTGAGGATATACGTATGCAAATGTGTGACCTCTTGTGGTGATAGTTTGCGCTTCTTTCCTTTTCCACTTGCTCGACCAACTTGGGCAAACAACTCAGGAACAACCACAGCATAGACTGCTTTCTCACCTCTATCATCATGTCGGGCAGGACGTCTCGCCTTAGTACGAACTTGCGATGGAAAGTAATATTCGGCAAAGTGTGAGACTTCCTCGTTTAGGCTTTGTGCGATAATAGATCCCTCAACCTTGCTCAAATTTTTAACTTTTTTCTTCAAGTGGAACATGTAACGCTCGAACGGATACACCCATCGGTATTGAACAGGGCCTCCTAAGGCTGCCTCTCGTGGGAAGTGAATAGGAAGATGTTCCATAACGTCAAAAAAAGACGGTGGAAATATCTTCTCAAAATTACAAAGGAGAACCGGGATATTGGTCTCTAAGTTACGTATCCCGTGGACGGTAAGCGTTCTTGAACATAAATCTCGGAAGAATGCACCAACTCCTATAAACGAAAATTAAACAAGTTAGTACATATATAGTAATATATGGTAGTAAGAAACTAATGGGAGTAAGAAATATACCTCCAATTGCTTGGTGGATTAGTTCTGGAAGAAGATATGCAAATACAAATAGAAGAAGACGCTGCCTCACGACATGACAATCATGACTCTTCATTCCTATAAACTTCCCTTCCGTTGAATCCACACAATTACGTAGATTAGATGCGTAGCCGTCTGGAAATTTTATAAATTTTTTGAACCATTCAAAAAATACTTCTTTCTGCCTAGCGTCTAGCGTCGGTAATCTATCATTAGCCAAAACATGAAGAGATGGCCTCGAACAAATCAATGGCAAGTCCAATCTAGACTTCCAGTTGTCTTTGGTCTTTCCTGGGACGTTTAATATGGTGTTCATGATGTTGTCAAAGAAATTCTTTTCAACATGCATGACATCTGCATTATGCCGCAATAGATGGTCTTTCCAGTAAGGCAAATCCCAGAAAATACTTTTCTTGTGCCAATTGTGATATTCTCCACAACCGTCGACGGGGAGATGGCCATTACTCCCACATTCAGGAGTTCACTCTCCACCAAAATCACGTAACTGTTCCAATATCCTGCGACCATCTATCTCCGGAGGTGGACCATATAACACTTGTAGATTCTTCCTGAAATGTCTTTTAGACCGACGATATGGATGATCTGCCGGTAAAAAACACTTGTGACAATCAAACCATGAAGTCTTCCTTCCGTGCTGCAGTTGGAATGTTGTAGTATTGTCTTGGCAATAAGGACAAGCCAATCTTCCACGCGTTGTCCATCCAGATAACATACCGTACGCTGGAAAATCGCTTATGGTCCACATAAGAACCGCACGCATGTTGAAATTCTGCTGGACTGAAACATCAAAAGCCTCAACATCAAAAGCCTCAACACCATGCTCCCACAACATCTGCAACTGACATATCAATGATTAGAGGAATATATCGAGCGACCGTCTTGAATGATCTGGCCCGGGAACTAGAATTGAGAGAAACAGGAACTCTCGCTGCATGCACATAGATGGAGGCAAATTGTAAGGTGTTACGATGATCGGCCACAATGAATATTTTCTTCCATGCTTGACAAACGGGTTGAAACCATCAGTGGATAAGCCTATGTATACATTTCGTCGTTCATATGCAAAATCTGGATATACGGATTGGAAGTGTTTCCACGCTTCCACGTCAGAAGGATGCGTGATATCTCCATCTTGACTATGCTCTGCATGTCATCTCATAGCCTTAGCTGTGTGGTTTGATTCGTACAGCCTCTTCAACCTCTCCGTTAAGGGTAAATACCACATCCGTTTGAATAGAATCTTCACCCTGCCACTTGTGTCCTGGAAACGAGGTTTCTTGAAAAATTTACATTTTTTCGGTTCTCGTCTTCTCTCATGTATATCATACAGTTGTCGATGCACACATCTATAACCTGGTAGGGCAAACTAAGACGGGCGACAAGTTTTTGGACCTCGTAGTATGATCCTGGGGCCAGATTATCTTCTAGCAAAATATCTACACGAACTCGGCGAACGCATCAACACATTCTTCAGACAAATTATAATCAGTCTTCAGGTTCATCATCCTACTAGCAGAAGATAGCGGTGAAGGACCATCCCTATAACCGCTGTATAGTGGTTGCTTTGATGCGTCTAACATATCGAAAAACCTTCGAGATTCTAAATTAGGTTCTTCAACCCTATCACCCTCATGATACCCACCCGACTGCAAATTCTCTCTAAACGCATCGTTAACCATCGCAACCGTACTTACCCCAACATCTATTTCCGCTGTAGGTTCCCCTACGCTAGACAAAAAATAAGGTTCATTGCTACTGGTACTACCATATTCATAATTCCTTTCTCCATGTAAATACTAAACCTTATATCCCGCCCTAAATCCATATCTATATAAGTAGTTCCAAATAGTAGGAACCGCAACACTAATTCTATTACAGCAATTAGAACAAGTATATTTGATATCCTGACCTTTGTTGGCCGCCTCTTGATTTCTAGGTAACTGCATGAACTCGCAAATACCTTGAGCGTATTCGGTCGTTAATAAGTTCGACCCCTCTTCCATCATTGGCTCGTCCATCCATGACCAAAAATATGAAGAACTCATCTCTAAATTTGTTTTTTTTGTTTTTCAAATGTTGTTATGAACGTCGGAAGAAATGTGAAAACTTATGTAGAATGAAAATCCGTCAGAAATCCGTCGGAAAACCGTCAAAACCTCCGACATAACAACACTTCAATCCCATCGGCCAACCCAAACGATATGTTAACCACCCAAAGTTTGCCGACATCGGACCCCGTCACAATTCCGTCAGAATTCCGTCTGTCAGACAGAAAAATCTGATTTCTGTCGGTTGTCCGTCAGAATGTCGACGGAAAGTTACGACAGCTTACCGTCGTCGGTAATCTGTCGGTAAATATTGACGGATTTCTGACAGCATACGGACGGTAATCCTGGTCGTCAGAATTCCGTCAAAATAAACCGACGGAGTACTGACGGAATGATTTTTTGTAGGAAAACCGTCTGAATTCTGACAGAATTGTCCGACGGGAATTCTGACGGCCGGAAATTCCGTCGGAAAACAATTTGTTTTCTTGTAGTGACCCACTCGTGGATTCCCTTGCCTTCCATGATCCATCCATGAAGAAGGTGTAAGTCGCAGTTGGCATTCGTTGCTGAGTGTCCGTCCGTTGTGTACCAATCTTTAACTTCTTTAATCTCTATGATCTCATGTGGGGTTCGATCTATGTTGTTACAAACTCTGTCATTCTTGGCTTTTCAAATGTACCAGATGATCCACGAAAATGACCTCGCAAACTCTTATACTTCCACGTGATTAGGGATAAGCGAGAGAAGGAAGTCCATATTTTCACATACAGTACCACATGGAAAAAAATTCCTAAGGTTTGGTATAATCGAGAGTGTCCAACACTGTAAGCCTGGGGGACAAGTACTGAAAAGCATATAATCGAGGGCACGATCGCTCTCGTTGTAAATGTTTGTATGCTTGACTTTTACAACAATCATACAGCCACTGCCCTAGGGCTTGCCAAAGGAAATGGCGGTATTTGTTGGATGTATCAACTCTCCATACTCGCTCTTTGGAGAATTAAATCCCGTCTAAACATTTCATATCCTGAACAAACCGTATATAATCCGGACTATGTATAATGTTAACAATATCCATCTTCGATCTTCGATTAACGTAAGGTAACAATATCACTCTTACTGTAAAAAAAAAATGTTCTCTACCTTCATTTTATATATCTATATTTTTTAAAACATTATTACTGTTGGTGGCTTTAATTAGTCTACACTTCGTTCTAATATTGCTTCAAAAAGAAAGAAAAAAATTGCTTTCAGAATTTAATAATTTTAAGTATCTTTTGGAACGATTTAAACCAAATCCAACCATATAGACCAAACCAGACCGAGCCATGCAAGAGGTAGATTCAGAGTGGGATAGACTGGACGACGTCGTATGGAAGGGTTAGAGAGACGACGTATAATTGAGTCAGGAGGTTCCATCCTCCACTAACGACGTGAGAAAGTGAACGTAATTAGCATTTTTATCACTCCTTTTACAACTGTATGTATCAGAGACAACAACAACAACATTGAGTAAATTATTTAGTTTTAAATATCTAAAATGCCAATGAAAACAAAATCGAGTAAATTATTTAGTCTTTTTTTTGGTCGTAAATTATTTAGTTTTAAATATCTAACCATCTCCATTGGTGACACTTAAGTGTCTCAAATCAAAGAAAATGTCATATATAGAACATTTTCTTTGATTTGAGATACTTAAGTGTCTTAAATTTTTTTTTTTTTAATTATAAAAAAATAGTGACACTACTACGAGAGTGTCACCATTGGTGGTGTCCTAAAATGCCAACGAAAATATGTTTTGGTTTTTCTCAATTTTTACATATTTAAATTTCCAGCTTATAGAAGAAAATCAAAATCGCGTTTGCCTTTTTCTCTCAGTTCAATACAGTTTTTGTTTTTGTTTTGTTTGCGTCTCCACCGCAACCGCAACCATCGCCAGCTTCAACCGCCGGAGCCGCCGCCAGGAAGGCTCATCATCGGCCGTGGCGTAAGGCTTTTTTCTCTTCTCTTATCTTTTCCTTGTGATCTCGTGCGTTTTCCGAGAAAATCGCGATTACAATTTTGAGATTGAGAATCAAGCAACTAGTTATCAATTTGGATTTACTTCATAATCTCATAGATCCGTTTCCTGATTTCGAGTTATATCAATCAGATTCGTCTCGTCTCTCTGAGTTGCTGTATTCGAATCCGACGATTTGGAATCTAACTAGCTGGATCGCTTTTTCTGAATCACTTGTACGTTTCCTTTCGCGACTAGATTGAGGTTTCGACCCTCAGGCTTACTCTTTTGAAGATTGAATTCGCCTCATAGTTTTTTATCTTTTCTTCGTGATGGTGAATTTAGGCGTTTCTGTTTCCATAATTTATTTTTGTTCATGCTTTTTTAGATTTGAGTGTGGGTTCTTGCTTAAAGTATGCCTGTTCCATGACTATGATGTTTGAAATACATTGGTTAATCTGAAAATGATGAATCTTGCTTGCTCCTGGCAATCTTCTTAAACTGTTGTGCAATATCTTTTGGTTATGGTGAGCTAAAAGATAATTGACTGCATTCCATACCCTTTCAATGGCAGATATTTTGGAGGTCTACAACAAGTTGTTTGCCTTTCGTACGAACCAGCAAATGGTTAAAAAGTTCATATGGATCATGTTTTTAAGTTTTTTTTAAAGCTGTCCAAAAGTTCTTACGTTATCTGTTGTATGACAGGCATGGAGGGTTTTGATTTACTAGAGATATCATGTCGCAGTGCGTAGACGGTTTCAAGCATGTACTCACCTCGTTTTTGCGGTGTTTTGATATCGATATATACAAACAATCTGGAGGCCTTGGAGACCCTGAACTGCTTGCCAGAGAGACAGTTTGTATGCTCTCAGCTTCTTTTCCATCTTCTTTGCCCTGTTTTCGTTCAGTTATATGAGTCAAAGGCATGCTAAGAGGAGTGCAAATCTTTCTTCTGGATTTTAATAGTTGAATTGTTTGGGTGCAGTTAGCGTGAGTGAAATAGAGGCTCTCTATGAGCTGTTTAAGAAAATCAGTAGTGCCGTGATTGATGATGGACTGATAAACAAGGTATGTAGGAATTATGTCTCTTTTTGCCACGCACTTTCACTGCTTATGAAGAGTTTTGGACAGTCTTTCTGATCTTCCTTCTTGTATTTATATCAGGAAGAGTTTCAACTAGCCTTATTCAAGACAAATAAAAAAGAGAGCTTGTTTGCAGATCGGGTATGTTTTCTTCTTCACTGTGACGTCTTTGTAATTCATTTCAAGTTCTTGTTCAAAGTTATGTTGGCATCACCAATTGTAGGTATTTGATTTGTTCGACACAAAGCATAATGGTATACTTGGGTTTGAGGAGTTTGCCCGTGCTCTCTCCGTCTTTCATCCAAATTCTCCTATAGATGACAAGATCGACTGTATGTCTTAAGTTACTCTGATCCCAAACTTTATCTGATAAACCAATTTATAACAATTTATCCGATGTTATCAAGCTGTAGATAATCCATGAAAGCTCATTAACCGTTGCCTGGAATATTACTTTTTGACAGTTTCGTTCCAGCTATATGATCTTAAGCAGCAAGGATTCATCGAAAGACAGGAGGTAAAGTTCTATATATCTCTTGAATAGCCGCACCGAAACCCTAAAAGATAATGTCTGCCCTTTATTACATCTCCACAATTCTTATGATTTCTTCAGGTGAAGCAAATGGTGGTGGCTACTCTTGCTGAGTCTGGCATGAACCTCTCAGACGAAATCATAGAGAGTATAATCAATAAGGTGTGATTTCCTTCCCCCTTCTTTTTGCTGCCAATGTTGTTTTTTTGGTTTGCTCTGGAAAGTAAAAGAGTGACTTGTGAGTTTATGTGGCAGACATTTGAGGAAGCTGACACAAAACAAGATGGGAGGATTGATAAGGAAGAATGGAGAACCCTTGTTCTTAGGCATCCTTCCCTTCTCAAGAACATGACTCTCCAGTATCTCAAGTGAGTTCTTAAACCAAGACTAACCCGAGGTTTAGCCAGTTTTCTGCATAACGTATTGTTAAAACCAATCTCTCATGTTTTGTATGCAGGGATATCACAACTACGTTTCCAAGCTTTGTGTTTCACTCACAGGTGGATGATACCTGAGAAAAGCTTAGAAGACAGTTTGGCAATTGTGTTTGTTTTTCGAGCTTTGTATCATGTTTATTTGTTTCAATATTTCTCAACACCGTGCTCCCTATTCCAAGATTTTGTTGTTTGCTATGTGAAAAAGAAGATGGCAACAAATATGTATTTTTTGTGTTCATGATTTCGTTTGTGTTTGTTTTTCTCTATACTTATTATTGTGTAATGTGCTCTAATTGAAATGCCCACTCGTTCATCTGTTATTTGGCCACAGAGCCGTAAACTTAACTATACTTGGTCAAATGAACACTAAAGAAAAGATGACAGAAACTAGCAAGATTTTCAAGGAAATTAGTTCATTCAGACATGATAAAGTCATAAAAACCCATGTTCACGAGGACGAGAGAAAAAAAACCGAGAAATTAATAGAAGTCTAAAAACCAAAAAGAAAGCAAACTGATGATAGAGAGGGATAAGAGAGAATAGTCTGCTTCATTCAACTTGAGTAAATCTGGATGGAGACTTAGTCGACTTCTTCCATCTTGCTTCCTTCAGCCTCGGCATCATCTTCGAGTGGTGGCATGTCAGCATCGGCTTCAGTCTCACCTTCATCTTCGTCAATGCTCAGTCCAAGCTTAAGCATCCTGTGGATCCTAGCTCCAAAGGTGTTGGGCTCATCAAGGCTGAAACCAGAGGTAAGAAGAGCAGTCTCAAAGAGGAGGAGGACGAGATCCTTGACAGACTTGTCGTTCTTGTCTGCGTCAGCTCTCTTCCTCAACTCTTCCATGATTGAGTTCTCCGGGTTGATTTCCATAGTCTTCTTGCTAGACATGTATCCAGCCATGCTGCTGTCTCTCAAGGCTTGTGCCTTCATGATCCTCTCCATGTTCGCAGTCCAACCATACTCTCCGGTCACAAGACAGCAAGGGGAATCCACAACACGGTCAGAGACAATGACCTTCTCAACTTTGTCTCCCAAGACATCCTTGATAACCTTGCACAGACCCTCAAACTTCTCCTTGAGCTCTTCCTTCTTTTTCTTCTCATCCTCTGTCTCCTCAAGCTGCAGACCTTCCTTGGTGGCAGAGACTAGCTTCTTTCCCTCAAACTCCTTGAGCTGACCAATGGCATACTCGTCAATGGCGTCAACCATGTATATAACCTCGTATCCCTTCTTCTTAAGCCTCTCGAGGAATGGAGAGTTCTCAACAGCCTTCTTGCTCTCACCAGTGATGTAGTAAATGTCATTCTGTCCTTCCTTCATCCTGGTCACGTAATCCTTAAGACTGGTCAGCTCATCTCCGCTCTTGGTGGAGTGGTAACGGAGCAACTCTGCGATCTTGGTCCTGTTCTGAGAGTCCTCGTGGATTCCAAGTTTCAGGTTCTTGGAGAATGCCTCGTAAAACTTGTTGTAGTCTTCCTTGTTCTCAGCAATCTCAAAGAAGAGCTCGATACACTTCTTCACCAGATTCTTGCGGATCACCTTAAGGATCTTGTTCTGCTGAAGAGTTTCTCTTGAGATGTTAAGAGGAAGATCCTCTGAGTCAACAATACCTTTAACGAATCCAAGGTATTCCGGAATGATCTCCTCGCAGTTGTCCATGATGAAGACACGGCGGACGTAAAGCTTGATGTTGTTGGGCTTCTTCTTTGTGTCAAAGAGGTCGAATGGAGCTCTCTTGGGGACAAACAGAACAGCCTTGAACTCAAGCTGTCCTTCCACAGAGAAATGCTTCACAGCCAAATGCTCTTCCCAATCATTGCTGAGACTCTTGTAGAAGGCAGCGTACTCCTCCTTGTTAATTTCCTCGGGTTTCCTCATCCAGATCGGCTTCTGCTTGTTCACAAGATCAAACTCATGAGACACCTCCTTGATCTTCTTCTTTTTCTTCTCTTCTTTTTCTTTCTCCTCATCGACTTCCTCGACCTTTCCTTCCTCGGCCTTCTTCTCTTCTTCTTCCTCATCGTCAGAGATCTCCTTCTCAATGGTCTTCTCAACCCAAAGAGAGATAGGGTAGCTGATGAACTCAGAGTGCTTCTTGACCAAATCCTTGAGCCTCCTCTCCTCAAGGTACTCAAGCTGATCTTCCTTCAGGTAAAGGGTCATCTTGGTCCCCCTGCCAAGGACCTCACCAGAGGTGTCTCTGGTCACAGTGAAGGATCCTCCAGCCTGAGACTCCCACACATACTGCTCATCATCGTTGTGCTTGGTGACGACAACAACCTTCTCAGCAACCAAGTAAGCTGAGTAGAAACCAACACCAAACTGACCAATCATGCTAACATCAGCACCAGCGGCCAAAGCCTCCATGAACTCCTTGGTGCCAGACCTGGCAATTGTACCCAAGTTGTTGACCAAATCTGTTTACAACAGAAAAAGACAATGTATCAGCCAACAGTAGCAACATCAAGAAAAGAGATTATTTTGCTAACATTACTAACCAGCCTTGGTCATCCCAATACCACTGTCGATAATGGTCAAGGTGTTGTTGCTCTTGTCAGGGATGATGTGAATAAAGAGCTCTGGCTGACCATCGAGCTTGCTCTTGTCAGTCAAAGACTCAAATCTAATCTTGTCCAAAGCCTATCAACAAGAAACGATAGATTATTAGATCAATACAGAAAAATACTCAACAACTATTCAGCATTAGGCTCCAACAGTTTACATAAGAAACAATCAATTACTATTGCTGCTTAACATTCAACATAGAAGGAAATCATAAACCCATATAATGTTCGTTAAATAGATAAACAAAAGAAAACAAGCGTCAATAATAATATGCAGCAACTCGTCTCTCTAAATTTTCTCAGTCAATGTAAACAAAAGATCTACTGTGTACAAAAGATCTATAGGTGAAGATTCTTAAACCCTAATATTCAACGATTTAGAATTATTTGCAACAGATTAGTAACGTAAATCCAATCATAAAGATCCCAAGAGACTACACTAGATGTTAATTATCAAGCCAAATCTACTTCATTAAGTGAAATCGTAACCGTACCCAGAACAGGTTCAACAATCTACATCAAAACCTATCAACGGATCTACCAGTAAACCTAATCGGAACAAAATAACCTAATAGAGAAAGAGAGAGAGACGCACATCGGAGGAGTTACTGATGAGTTCACGAAGGAAGATCTCCTTGTTGCTGTAGAAGGTATTGATAATAAGCGAGAGAAGCTGGTTGATCTCAGCCTGGAAGGCAAACGTCTCGACGTCTGACATCGTGATATCGCTAAAACTAGGCTTCTTTAGAATCGGAAGTCGAAGAAATCAGAGGGAAGAAAACGAAACTAGGGTTTTTTTCTCTTAAATCGATAAAGTGCGAGGCTGCTTAATGGAGGAGCAAGGTTATATAGTATAGTCCATACCGACAGGGTTTCTAGATCCTTCTGCAAAAAAAAAAAAATGTTAATACCTCACGCGCTAACACACACAAAAAAAAGAAGTTAATAATACCTCACGCGCGCGCGTGTTAATTTAACAACAAGTTTTCCTGATTTAAATCAGTGTAGGTCCCACAGGCCCATGGTGGATTGCTCCGTAGAGAATAATTGCTCACTGTATAATCTGCATCTCTTCTTCTTATCCCGTAATCTAGGAGAAGAAGACCATTGACGAAGACGACGATGGCTATGGAGATTGCTCGGTTTTTCATCGGATCATCCATGAAATTAAGGTTGGATTATCAACTATCGTAAACGCAATTTCGAGAATCGATTTTTTTTTTCCTCTCAATTCGAGAGTCTGTCACTGGAGATTGAATTTTCTATTCGCAGGTTGGGAAAATCTAGGAACGGCGTTTCTGGGATTACTCGTGGTGGATTATCGTCCGTAGATCTACCCAAGAGGATGTTTATGCAGCTCGCTGGGTTGGGTTCGGTTTTGACACTTGTGGATTTTCCCGGTTTAGCGGCGCCAATGCCTAAGATGATAGAACCTGAAGTAATCAGGTATAAGAATGTTGCTATATCTAAATACATTCAATTTGTATTGTGAAAAATTCGTAGAAAGAAAGAATTTGTCTTCTTAGGATAATGAATGATATTCATGGTGTTGAGTACAAACCACAAGTCATAACCATGAATTGCAATATTGTAACGCTTACTATTCAATGTGCTTCATCATTGCTTTGAGAAGCCTTTCTTTTTCCAATGTGATTGTTCCTTGGAGTTAGTTTCTCATTCAAGTTTTTTTCCTTTTGGTTGGTGATGAAGTGTCCAGGACGTTGAAGCTCCCGAGTGGCGTTAGGATTCAAGGTACTATTCTTTACTTCTGATGATGAATATTATGAATTGCATAGGAAACATCGAAAGACTTTGTAATGGATACGCTTACGTTATGTAAGTGAGCTTTGATTTTTGTTTTCAGAGATTATTGAAGGGGAAGGACGAGAAGCTCATGAAGGGGACCTGGTCGAACTGAACTATGTATGTCGACGTGCAAATGGATATTTCGTTCATAGGTGAGTTTTTATGCGAATAATAGTTTCTTGCCAATCAAAGTTGATCCCTGTATTTCGTCTAAATCGTAATGGTTTCTTGATTCAGTACGGTGGACCAATTCAGTGGTGAAAGCGCTCCTGTCAAACTTTTCCTTGACGACAATGACGTACTTTGATCTTAGCCTCAACTCTACACGTAACATAGGAATCCACCGTACTAACAAACTGCTTGGCACAACAGGTTATTGAGGGCTTGAAGGAAGTCTTAGTGGGCATGAAAGCTGGAGGTAAAAACAACAAGATTTTGGTCATTCGATGAATCTCTTGTTTCTATTTACTAACGCATAGAGGTATTTTCTGGATCCAGGGAAGCGTAGAGCACTGATACCTCCGTCAGTTGGGTTCATCAAGGAGACATTGAAGCCAATCCCCGAGGAGGTACCAAGATCTTACTCTTGATTTATTCCTCCCTAAGAAGAATGAACTTGATACGTATTGAAAACGACCTGTCATGGGTGTTTGTGGATGCAGTTTGGACCAAGACGAAGCCTTCTATCGCATGCGAATGAGCCTCTGGTCTTTGAAGTCCAGCTCTTGAAAGTATTATGATCTTCTTCTTCGTATTTGGCTGTGTTTGTTTGTTTTCGAAATTTCCGTTGTAAATGTGTATAATAAACTGCATTGCACTATCTCATGACTTCTCCTTAAGCTATACTTTTTAGACTTGGGTTGATGGAGTGCAGACTTAACCTATAAATAGAGGAAACGAAGCAAATGTAACCTTGCATAAAGCATCTTCACCTAAATTAGCTGACAACGTATAGACTTAAACATTTGGGTTTCTAAAATTTTCTACCAAACTATTTTGAGGGATAGTTGAATTCTTAAAGTTAATAACATCCAACTAAAATATCTCTCATTTGGGTAATGTGATTAGTCTATCTGCTTGAGAATGAGAAGAAGATAGACTCACCCTGTGGGACCGACCCACCGTAGGGATGTTACCGAACTTTTGAACCAAACAGTTATATCATGGCGCGAAAATAGAATGGAGAAAGAGAGAGTGAGAGAATATTACACAGTTTGGTCAAACGTCCAAACCAAATCGATAAATTTTTAAAAAACGCACACAAAACATATTCATATATACCCAAACCGCATCAAACGCTTTTAATACTTGTATCCTTTCACAAACAAGCTCTCGGAGGCGGCAGAGTCATCAGAAGCCCCGCCAGTGTATTTCGCGAGGGTAGCATCCGAGTTCGCCTTGCACCTAGCCAGGAAAGTGGCCTGAGCCTTGGCTACGTTCTCGGTCTTACCGGCCCAAGCCTTGAGAGTGCTTTGTTGGAGGGCTCGGCCAAAGGAGAAAGTGAGCGTCCATGGCTTTATCACATCAAGCTTGTTCATCGCGTTCAGATTTAGAGTCGCTTCCTCTTCGCTCTGTCCGCCTGAGAGGAACACAATTCCTGGAACCGCTGGTGGGACTGTGCGACGGAGAGCAGTCACCGTATATTCCGCAATCACTTCCGGTGTTACCTGTTGATTAGAAGAATAATTATAAGTTTCTGTAGCAAATTAACAGATCTAAGACCATCCTCCTTGCAGACATTTAAATGTCTCTTTTTTCAAGATCCTATGAATAAAACTTAATATAATTAAACAAAATGGAGTCTTAAGTTTAGGACTAGTGTCCAATCTAGGATTTTTTTTTTAGAGATTGGGCACATGAAGTGTCTAAAAGTTAATAAATTTAATTAAAAAATACAATTAGACACTACTAAAGTGTCTACAATGAGGATGGCCTAAACCAAACCAAACTGTAAATAATTTTTATTTGGTTTTAGATTCAATAAAAACAGAACCAAAATCAAACGTTACCTTTGCGCTGTCAGAGCCGGGAGTGACCATGTTAGGTTTAAGCAGAGTGCCTTCGAGGAGGACGTGGTGGTCGTTCAAGGCCTTGTACACAGCAGCAAGAACAGTCTCAGTCACTGCCGCACATTTCTTGATGTCATGGCTCCCGTCGGTTAGCACCTCTGGCTCCACGATAGGGACAAGTCCGTTCTCCTGGCAGATGATGGCATAGCGGGCAAGTCCCTTGGCGTTCTCTTGGATAGACAGCTCGCTTGGCTCGGTGGCCCCAATCTTGAGGACTGCACGCCATTTCGCAAACCGGGCTCCGGCTTTGTAATACTCCTGGCAACGTGCACCAAGCGAGTCTAGACCCTGAGTAGTGGTCTCCCCATTGGTCCCTGCTAGATCAACCACACCCTTGTCCACTTTGATTCCAGGGATAACACCGTTCTCCTGATACACAAAAAGAATCAAAGTCAGAATCGAAACCAAATGTTTAAGACTATAGCTGGAGTTGGGTATTTCAGAGACAGACCAGGAGGAAGTCGACAAAGGGTTTGCCATCAGAGGTTTTCTGGTAGAGTGTTTCCTCGAAGAGGATAACGCCGGAGAGGCAAGGGAGAGCGCCTGGGGAAGTGAAGAGAAGCTCACGGAGAGCTTGACGGTTGGACTCAATGTTCTCAACATTGATGCTCGAGAATCGTTTCCCGATGGTTCCAGTGCTCTCGTCTGCCGCCAAAATGCCCTTTCCCGGTGTTGCAATGTACTTAGCCGTCTTGATCAGCTCATCTGTTCTCAGAAAGTACATAAGAGTATAAGACAGAACATGAAGAGACTGGAACGCGAGGAGTTTTTAAACGAGAAGAGTGTACGTACCTGTGTATTTGCCTACAAAAGCAGACATGGTTGCTTTGCTGAGTACAAGAGAGATGACTAGGTCAAGACAAAGCCTTAAGTACCTGCAACATTAGACTATATATATAGGTAAATATCTAAGAGGAATATACTGTTAAAATCTGACATACGTGTCGGAAAGAGAGCCCGAAGAAGATTATCAACCTCGGATAAAGCAAATGGGTGATTGTTTCTACTACCAAATACCAGCCAGTGATCCCAGCTTTATCCCCAAAGTCTTGGATATGTGGAGAAGAGAAATAGATAGGTACAAACAAAAGCAGAGTCTCTCACACTTCAACCACACGTGTATATGTGTATAGATATGTGTATAGTACCTCTCTCACACACTTCAACCACACGTGTGTGCATTCAAACTTACAAACACAAGAGATATTTTTGGACACTAAAAGCCAAATGATGTATTATTCTTATGGGAGCAAACTCCATGCCAATATGAAGCGCAAGTATACAAGTTATGCCTAGGATTGAAAGACAATTCCGAATCAGCTTTGTATATGGTACACATGAGTTGCAGGATACCGATCCCCGAAACCCGGGTTCGATCAAACCCTCACTCGGGCATTTATAAGAAAATCAAAACTGTTCCCAAGAACTTGAGGGGGTTTAAATGGAAAAACAAACAGAGTTGCGATTTCTTTGATAGTTTGTGTAGCCGTTGTAGCGGATAGGATGGTAAATGCATCAATAAACTGCACTGCAGGCCATGGAAGGGACAAGTAATCCTGCAGGACCACAATGTCCTAGCCCTCGTCTGTGCCAAAATATCGGTCCCCAAACTCGCCCATTCCAGGAATAACACGAAACTCTTCATTTAATCCATTTTCGATTTCAGATGTCACTATCTTTATTCTTGGGAAGTTTTTGCAGACCACATGAACACCTTGAGGTGCCTGGTTAAACATAGAGAAAAAAATATCTCAATCCAGCTACGTTCTTGTGGATAAACTTGGATAAGGAGTAACCACAATGGGTATAGATGATGCGCGAAGGGTGTGTGTCAGCTTACTGAGATAAGGTTTAGAAATACGATGTTGCCCTCGGGTACACCTTTGCTTATAAGGAGTTTGATAGCTTGAACTGCAGAGTTTCCTGAAAATATGTTCAATATTAGTGTTACCAGGGACTTAAAAGGTGTTGAATTGGCTAATTGTGTGCACAAAAGCAATAAAAAGAGAAAATAAAGTGAAACAAGGGTCAATTACCTGTGCCGAGTATAGGATCCAACAATAGGACGTGCCTCTCCGAGATATCGTTTGGCAGTTTCTCATAGATGAGCTGCAGAGTGATTTAGACGTCAAGCACCGGTGAAAGATAACACCTGACCTGAAATTGGGAGGACTCGTTTACCTGTTGACCATTGTCCCCTTCTCTGTGAATTAAGATTTTCCCGATCTTGATACCTTTGCAACATGCTCGCAACGCATTCTCCATGCTCTCACCGCTAGCATTATTTCAAAATACCATCAAGTTGTGAGAGAATGAGATATGTACGGAAGTAATAGTTCCTCTTGAATAAACTAAAGTTATGATATAGGAACGTACCTCCTAATCACAGAGACGCCACACAAACGTTTACAGAAATCCACACCAGAATATACACACCCTGAAACAGATGCGGGAATATCTATGATCTACATCTATGCATAAAAAATCTTTTGAATTCACAAACAACATTCCACAACAGAAAGTTCATTGCCAATAGGCGTACCGGTTGGAGTAATCACTTGCTTTTCAGTAAAAGGAAGATGTCCAAGACCATGTTCTACAACCTGTTTAATATAAGAAAACAATCACACAACGCGGAAAATATATGCAGGGAAATTTACTCAACCATTTGAAAGAGCTTTAACAATCCTACCAGCCGAATCAATCGATCAGAATAAAAGACAAAATCATGTGTGGTTGTCTGAGAATCTCGTATAAGGGTGTGCATCCCTCTTATCTGCAAGAGAAAGCAAATTGTAATGACATTTTTTTTTTTGGAAAGGTGAGAGAATGCCAAATGTTATACTAATAGTTTGATGAGAAAGATGTATCAATTACCTGAAATGTTGAGTGTATAACATAGAGGTTAGGATATATTTTACAGAGATCATGTTGACCCAGCTTGGTGCAAATATGTTGCACAATCAAGTCAATAGCTACATGATTATCCCCACCACGAGGGATTATAATATCTGCATATTTCTTTGTCGGAAGAATGAAGTCATCAAAAGCAGGCTTCACAAATTTTGAGTACTGTATCAAAAGGTGGACATCAATATAAGATATCGGAAGAAAACATATGGAACTAAAAACTCCAAACTAATATGGCGGCTATCAGAGCAACAAAATATTCAAAGTGCCATACATAAACCAATTCTTGTTGTTCTGGAAGATAATAAATGCAGTAATAAAACTAAGACAGGCTAACCTGGTCAAGTACTGTGCCGATATCTCTACCATTCTCGACAGTATCTCTTTTTATTCTTCTTGCCAAACGAACGTCGGCATCTGCACAGGAAAAAATATTGCAATGTGACACAGCTGAACTGCTAATTTAAAAACTTTAGGGAATTTCTTAAAGCGTAAGAAGTTGTTCTTTCATGTGGAATCTTACTAGCAGAAAAAGGCAAGTAAAGCTATTTAAAGGAAATGGAACGTAGTTGAAAGGAGAGTTTATAGTAATTATGATAGGAAGAGGCAGCAAATGACCTGTACAAACAAAAATCTTCATGTTCATCAATCTTCGGACATGTGGATCATGGAATAAAAGTATTCCTTCAAGGATTATTACATCCGCAGGATTTACCTGTATATTTTTTTTCAAAATCAGAGGATAGACAAGACAAAATATGTATATCCGGCTAGTAACCCAGTGATAACATCTAGGACATGAAAAAAAGAAGAAGATAAAGCTATTGTTACAGGAAGAGGCAGTAAGAAAATGAAAAAGGCGTCTCAAATATCCATCATTACCCTAAAGATCATAAATATCAATTAAAAAATGATTATGAGCGATACTGAGAAGGAAGATGGTACCCTTCTTGAAACACTGCTCTTGTAAGTTTTATAATCGTATTTTGGAATATCTACAGCTTCCCCTTGCCTCAATTTCTCCATACAAGATAACAAATGCTCTGTGTCAAATGCGTCTACAGAAACAAAAATCATTAGAATCAAGACCAACAAAAATATACAGAGGGTGACTTAGAGTAATAGAATTTTTTTATATAGTTATGCCTTAAATATCCCAAAGAAGATGGGAAATATATTCTCCTCCTGACACATTCTGAATTGACAAAGAGCAGAATACAGAAAGCAGCCACACTCCAAATATATTCAGTTTCTCACCCGGATGGTCAAAGTTGTATTCATGAACTCTCGCAAGTTCTTCTTCAGTCAAACTATGATAGAATGAGTCCTGTCAAATTATTTATCATTGGATATTCAGCGGAGCACAATGGCGAAAGTATTTGAGAATTAGATACATACACTGACACAAATATCTAAACAATGGTCACAAGGTTGAGTAAAGCTAATATTCTACTCTTAGATCCTTAAACTGTGTGGAATTCCATTAACTTCCTATACACTAGAACACAGATCAGGCCGGTGCTTATCACGAAACTTTACTAACGAAACAAAATTACCTGATTAACAAGTACAACACGCTGATCATGCAGCTGCTGGATTATCATATCACAAACAGTTGTCTTTCCCGATGCTGCACCTCCAGCAACGCCTAACACATTAAAACTCAAGTCACAACATCTCAAATCAAGACTATCCGTCAAGCTTTTCTTAATCCCCGACCGGTCTACTCAGAAAAAAAAACCTTGTAAAAAGCAAAAACTGACCTATTACAAAAGGCTGTCTTTGGATCTCTTCTGATGCAGAATTGGTTTCCTTAACAGCACTTGTTCCGAACCCATTCATGTGGAAACCAGAATAATGAACCCTCGAGGAGGCTTGCATTATGTCAACAACGGACTTAGAACTCATCGCGACGAGTAAACCTAAGTAAGGCCATAAAAAATATCTTCATTTGTGTCATAACCATGCATAAGCAAACAAATTCAGGGACTCTATCAGGACTATGTACTGATTCATAATACTTTGTACACCACACAGAACAAAGTGCCAAAACTATATGAATTTTTTTACACGCAGAGAGTAAAGA
The DNA here is from genome assembly GCA_963576765.1 of Draba incana. Taxonomy (NCBI): domain Eukaryota; kingdom Viridiplantae; phylum Streptophyta; class Magnoliopsida; order Brassicales; family Brassicaceae; genus Draba; species Draba incana. The sequence continues at coordinate 24,423,796 of OY755212.1, read as the reverse complement.
GAGAATTATTATTTCGTGCAATTTACGTTGTACAATCCTAATCAGTATTTTTGTCACAAAGTGAATCAAAATCCCACTTTATCCAGCAAAACAGAGAAGAGAAGAGTGAAAATTTAGCTGCAACTAAGCGAATTAGTGTGTACAATCAACAAATTCGAAATCTATCCAGAAACCTAAACCCTCTCTAGTAATCACATTTCAAGAATACTGAAATCTGGACCAGATTCGCCATGATCGAACATTGAAGAGAGAAAAACAAAAGCGAAAATTGCAGTAAAGTCGCAAAATGAGATTCACAATGTACCCAGATTCAGCTACTCTCTGAATTGAAAAGGAGATGCATAATTTTCTGCAATTGAAAACAATAGAATCTCACAAGAAGTAATTGTATAATACAAGTTTGGATTGTTTACAGAGAAAAAGCTGGATTCGGAGATGATTGATTAGGTAAATATTATATTAGCGGAGCGTGGTGAGAAAAATCTAGATATCTTTCTTCTTGTTTTTCCGAAAAGAGTCGTATACTTTGTAATGGGTTCAGAATCAACCCTGCAACAATTGATTTGGATCTAACTTTTGGATTTTTGTGGACCCTCTCTTATCATCTCCGGTACATTCCTGGTTAATTGCTATAACTTGAATTTTGGACCCGGATAATGGTCTAGATGGTTCTAAAACCTTATATATATTGTATTGTATATACTCTATAATCTATGTATTGAGAGAATGATCAAATATATATGAATCGCATAGAGTAGATAAACCGTATCTTATGAACGTACTCTTTTTCCTTTCGTCAATTTAAATCTAAAAACAACCAAAATTCAAATTTAGAACTTGAATTAACCAAATTTGTGACTTGTACCTTGAATTGTTGACTAACGACGATGGAGTAGTGAGTATGATGACAAAAACAGTGATTAGGACCACGGAATTCGACACGTGGGATTCGTATAGCACCAAAACGACGTCGTTTTTGAGTTTAAGCTGAACTTATTTTAAATTTTGTTTTGGATTTGGGGGAGGAGGAAAACAAAATTCAAAACTAGAGGATAAATGTCGTTTTGGTTCAACTAAAATTGAGAAATGACGTTGTTTTGGTGCTACGAAACCTACAACGAAAGCATTTGTCGACTTTTCTGTCGTACTTGACTCAATATCAACAATTCGTTGTACATTCCGGCACAAGTTTAGTTAGTTCAGATATTAAATTTGAATTTTGGTTCTGTTCTCATATGATACCCTCGGTTCCGTATCATCCGACTGAACCAAATGATATGGTATCATTGGTGATGTGGCACCGTTCGATTGGGTCTATTTTTTTTTTTATCACTGTTGTAATGACATTAAAGTTTTTTTTTAAAAGATTAGAAATTGGTCGAATGATTTTACGTTTTTACAGATTGTAATATTACCTTTTTTAATCTTATGTTTTATATATATATATATATATATATATATATATATTAGGTGAAAGGATTCGCATATATGCGGGTTTATGATTCAAAAATTTATTAAACAGAGTATTTTATAACCCGTAGAAAGTCAAAAATGAAAAAGTAAAAAACAAATTTAAATCACTCATGAAAGTAAACAAAATAAAATCAAAATGTTGATATCAAATAAAATTTTAAATTATCATTTTCTCTTGATTTTTTTCTATTTCTATAACTACTCATATATCTATTTTCCCAAAATTTTAACGAATTGAATCTAATATTTTTAATTGCAAACTAAAACTAAAAATTTCAAAAAAATTTTTTTATGAAACCGACACTAGTCTCACCGCTGGAGACAGATTTATTAACAGTATCATAATAAATCTCAAATAATAAACAAATATTAAAATTTATACTAAAATAATGCTAATGATACCCACGTGGTATCATGAGTGTGCATGCTCTAAAGGCTCTTCTCTACTTTCCGGTACATTCCCGGATTACTCAATTGGCAATTGTGGTTGATTCCGAATATCCTTCGTTAGGGTTGGGCATAAAACCCATACCAGATACCCGAACCCGAATCCGACCCGAAAATTCGGGTACGGGTATCGTAAATTACCCGATCGGGTTTCATTTTAGAGAAATTGGCACTCATAGGATAAAAAAATCCTGTATTTGGTGAAATGGGTTTTTCCTGTATTGTCCACTGTACGTTTTTAAAAAATATCCATTAAACCCCTATGTAGCCTAAGGTATAGCTGTCTGAGCTGAAGCGTGTGTCAGGAAGTAGTAATTATGGCTATACGTTTTTCTCGAGGTATGGGAGATGGAAAAATTCAATATTCTCCATTACGCGTCTCCGTCTCATTTTCATTATTTCGAAATGGTTCTGGGTTTTTCTATTCCGGGGAAGTAAATCTGTGTCGCCATTTTCGATTTCCAGTTTAGTTATCTGGGTCTTCCATTTTTTTGTTGTCGTTAACATAGAAGAAATTGTTTGCTTTCTCCGACAGATATACTGCGAAAATCACTTCCCCTAGGTCAATTTCAGGTAATAATTCATTCCAATTTCTGGGTTTCGCATTGTTGACTTGAGATCTGGTGTTTAAATTAAAAATTTTAAATTCTTCAAGTTTCTAATTTGTTAATTAAGAACGTATATGAAACATTTATTGTCTTCTTTGTAGATGGATTATACTCGCCTGCCTCCACGGATATTTGCAAAAGGTCATGAACCTGACGGCACTAAAGTGACGGCTTACCATAAACCGCAACGAGTACGGACGATTATGAACGCGTTGGATGAAGACGAAGCCCGAGTTATTAAGGAGTCAAGTTTTGGGAAATTCCTAACTCTTGCAGAAAAACCTACATATTCGGGTAGGTTTGGTAGGTACATAATGTCCCGTCAGTTGAAAGTGAATAAAAAACACGAGATATGGATTCTGTTTGCTGGTCGCCCTGTTCAATTTTCTTTGAGAGAATTTGGCCTTGTCACAGGGCTGCCTTGTGGGCCATTTCCTAAGGCATCGCATAAAAAAATTGAAAGTAAGTATTGCTGGGAAACCGTACTGGCCTACTTTATTTGGAATGCTTTCCTCTGTCACTGTAGTATCGGTGGTTAGAATATTGAAGAAACGGACTGTGACCGACAAGGATATGAGAATAAAGTATGCGTGTCTAGCTCTATTAGCGTCTGTTCTTATGCCAACAACCCACAATCCCAAAATTATGCGTGAGCACGCTGAGCGAATCGAAGACTTGGATGAATTTTTTAGGTATCCTTGGGGCAGGTTAGCTTTCACAATGTTGATGACGAGTATTAAGGAAAAGAAAGAGGTGTCTCTCTCGCAGAAGAGCATTGCGTTGAAAGGATTTGTTTATTCCCTCCAGTTGGTTATGGTAGAAGTTGTTCCTGCCTTGACTGAAGTAGTGCAACTTCACACCTCATCTGACTCTGATGAAGACGATGAGAAAGATGAAGATAATGAAACAGGGGTTGCAAAGTATAGCTTAAGTCCATCACATGCCAGATTTCTTAACGAGAAGGGCGAGGTAAAAGCATATGATTTCAAATAAATATGTCCAACTCTTCGTACTTACAGATTAGTGGGAAAATATTCTAAACTGATTTGAAATAATGTATAGGCCACACTATATCCGAAATTAATCTCATGATGGTGAATACTTAACAAGTTAAATTATAAATCTTTGGTTATTTAATAACTTAGTAATTGGTTAGTTACAGGTTTTTGTGGAATGCATAATCGGTGGCGATGGTGAAATTGATATTCATGAGGCAACATACGCTTGGTCAGATGAAGATGAAGACCCAAAGGTTGATTATATGGTCAGCTTGATCAATGAAGACTTTCAGTTCAATGGTGATATGTTTGTAGGTGGCGTAACAGCGGATGATGTAGACAAAATGCGGGAAGCAGAAGAAGAGGCAGCAAAAGAAGCAAATAAAAAGAGAAACACTAAATCAAAAAGACCAGTTACTTCTGTTGGATCCACATCTGAACCGGCAGGCAACATATGTGGATTGAGTGGTGAACAATTGCATGAGATTGGTAATATTGTTGTGCGGAAAGTGACAGATTTGTTTCTTGGGTTTGAACAAAAAGTGAATGCCTCCATACAAAACGTTGAAAGTCGACTGGAAAAACATATAGAAACAGCTGACAAGGCATTGGCTGAAGCTGTAGTTAGTCGGGTGATTGCTCATTTCCAACAAATAAACCAGTGTGCTGACTGTAATGAAGGAGCCCCTGTTGCTGGTGACTTCTCTCCTCAGGAAACATGTTTTCGAAGGAATAATTTCCAGGTAAACATGTTTGCATAGTATGTATGTGTAGTACTTAATTTTGTGTGCGAAAATAATTGTTAAAGTCATCTATTACTTACTTTTTCCTATGGTTGACTCTATAACTATATATGTGTTAACCTTCTTGCTTCTGACAGTAACTATAATTTTCCTTCCATACAGGAGCAGGTGACAACTATAGAGCAAAGTTGTGGACATAATACGGGTAGTCCGCAAGCAACAGTTGCTGGTAACAATCAGCATTCCACTCTAGGATTAGATGGTGGTGATAAGACCCAGACAATTTTAAGCTCCGAAGCACCTGTTGTGTCTCTCGATACAGAGGAGGTACCATGGTCATTATACATTTCTTCTAAAGGGCAATCCTTTTTTCAATATCCTCATATACGGGTTTTTAAATATAAATTTTCTTTTCAGGACCCATAAAATATTATTCATTTCCCACCCCCGTCTTTCTCCCTTGGTCTTACGCAACTGCAACAACAACAATCTGTAGGAAATACAGTTGCTGATGGTGTTGATGTCCCTGAAGTAGGTGGTGAAGATGGTGGTGATGAGAATCTTTTAAATGATCGTCGGAGCAAGCGGTTAAAGACTGCACCACCTAAGCTGGTTTCGGACTTCCACTGTGATTCTAGATTCTTGCAGGCTGAGACAGAAGCTCAGATGTGTATTCGTAAATACGCAACTCTCCATGAGAAGCTCAAGAAATCATGGTAAACAATTTCAGGCATTCGTTATTGCATACAATAAGTTGGGTCTAATTATTGTTGTCCTAATTACAAAGTTAGTTAGTTTGTAAAATATAAAATTAGGCGTCTAAAAAATGTAATGGCCAGGAATTTATATACTTGTCCAACATTTTTTCATTCAGGTCCATGACAATAGGAGGAGTCAATGTGTCTAGCAAGGATATTGCCAAAATTTCTTGTCCAACAAAAGCAATTACAATGAAGGTAAGTGTATGTACACATTTAATATTGGGAGGACACGATAAGTTGTTTGTAACACTATCAATTTTTGTTTAAAGTTGATGGATGTCCTAGTGGATTACACAAGGACGGCTTATGTCCGAGCTGTTGCAGGAAATGCGTTCAAGAAGGCTGCATTTTTTTATACAAAATTTGTGTCGCTGCTAGGCAAGAATTACTCCCAGTTCATCAAGTCAAAGGATCGTACTTCATTCCAATTCCAGAAACAGCTTGTGAACTTACTTAATGGAGATGATGATGATGGAAATGCGGATGCGGAGGGTTTTTACTTTCCGTTCAACATTGACAAGCTTCATTGGGTTTCCGTATGTGTTGATTGGCCAGAGCAGGAGGTATCAGTACTTGATTGAAATGTTCAGATGCTGCAACAGTGAAAGATGTAAAACATATTGCAGCTATGTTCCCCTTTTTGCTGAAACAAAGTGGCCGTGAGCTACCCCCCCCCCCCCCCCCCAAGGACCTTCAACCTTTTACCATACAAAGGGACAAAAGGATACCTGAACACCCAATATATGTTTCCACAGGGGTTGTCTCTGTCCTGCTAATGGGGGCTCATGCTGTTTCTGGCTTGGAAGGTTGTTTCCAAGTTACTCCGGATTTCCTTACTATCGAAAGCCAGAAGATTGCAGTCTCGCTTTATGAGACTTACAAAGAGACTTTGTAATTTATTAACAGGGTCTGTATGCTTACCCTGATAAGACGGATGCAGGTTGTTATTTTAGACTGTGTTTAAGACATCTACTACTTTGGCATAAAACTTTGCACTATTTGTTGTTTTCGTGTGGATGTAGACATATAAAGGTGTGTAATTCCGTTCACATGAAATGTTAGATAGTCAATATGAAATGTGGCCACCCAATTTATTATGGAGTGAGTCATTGTTCAAATTGGTAGGATCAGGAATTTAGTATACATTCTGTCAAAATTTCCGTGTGGACGTAGACATATAAAGGTGTGTAATTCCGTTCACATGAAATGTTAGATAGCCAATATGAAATGTGGCCATCCAATTTAATAAGGAGTGGGTCATTGTTCAAATTGGTAGGATCAGGAATTTAGTAAACATTCTGTCAAAATTTAAAAACTAATGTCTAACCCCTTTGCACATTATTATAGATTTATGACCGAACATCTTATCAACTGACTGTAAACGTGGACTAATAGATATCCAATTTCACTCATGTATAATATTCTACAATGGCACTAGTATTTCGTTAAAAAAGGGCAATTTATTAAGACTTTATTGGGTATCATACAACAAGAAACATTCAAGTCTTCATCTGGGATGATACACTAATATGAAACATAAACACATACACTTTGGCTGACCCAAGTACAACACTTCTGGAAACATGTCACACCTTAATTGCCCCGTACAGAGTTATGGTATTCAGCTTATCGGCATCTTGCAAGATGCGCGATTGTGTCCCACTCCCTTGCAACGACTACACATTGTCCGACGCCGAGTTGCTTTAATCTGAAATTAAAATGAATAGGAATCGTCAGTTACATACATTACAAGGAAACTTTTAATCTAATATAAGTTGAATATTGTAATTAATGATGCGTTACGTAAGTAACAATCACCGCAATTATAATGACTAACCTGTGACTCACCTCTAGAGAAAAAGCGTAGTTTTCTTGGCTTGCCTGGTGGACGCCTTGTCACGGGTGGGTGCAGCTTCTGCTCACAAAGAGGTGGGGTTATTTCAGACATGGCATTAATGTATGTAGGTGGATTAATTGGAATCTGGTATGCCATTACAAAACTCTCAGAACTATATTCACCAGCAGCCAAACAATCCACCTTCATTTTCGCTTTCAGAGCAGCCGCAACCGCGTGTTTGCATGGAATACCCAAACATTTAAACTCGAAACAAGAGCATGTCTTCGTACCTAGGTTTACATGGAACGGTTCTCCCCCTTTATCGCGAACCTCGTACTCTTCGAACCTTATTTTTTTAACTGCGAACCCGGCAGAATCCACATAGTTTTTAGCCAATAATTCTTCCACTTTAGGTGTCAAACTTGCGGTGGCAGCCTCTGCTTGTTGTCGACGCTCCGCAAACCAATCCATCAGTTTTGCCCTAATAAACTCAATGAGAGACACTACCGGAAAACCCCTTGCATTACGAATGACCGCATTCCACGCCTCCACGAGGTTACTTGCCATGAGGTTGTAACGATCACCACGGAAATGAGCTCGAGCCCAATGGTCAAAGCCAATGCTGTCTAAGTATTCTGCACATTTTGGATCCATGTTAATTATTTCTGCAAACAATCTGTTGAAGTCTGCCAGACGGTATGCCCTTGCTGCTCTATTCACCATATATCCAAGGTGGCGATTCTTAAACAGTGCACTTATGTTACGTTTAAGGTGCACCACACAAGCGCAATGGGATGCATATGGATAAACTTGAAATTGGACGGTTAACTAATTTAAGACCTTCGGTAACACAATTAATATCGATCGAAAAGAATGTGTTAACATTTACCAAAGTTTTTTGGCAACCAATTTTAAAAGAATCGGCTAACATGTTCTAACTGTTAATTAACTAACCTTGTTCAATCCGGCATATATAGACTTGTGTCTATATGACACAAATACAAGGTTTTCCGAGTCCTTAACAAAAGTTAACAATTTGTCAAAGAACCATTCCCACGACTTGTCATTCTCGCTATCGACGATTGCAAATGCCAAAGGAAAAATTCCAAAATTACCATCTTGTGCCGCAGCAGTTAAAAGGCATCCGCCGTATTTGCCGTGAAGATGTGTTCCATCAATGACAACAACCTTTCGCATGAACTCATATCCACAAATACTTGCACCCATTGCCAAAAATACATACTTGAACCGTTGTCCAAGACCTTCCTCATTTGCAGTCTCCAAATACACACAGGTTCCATGGTTTGCCACTGTTAGGCACTGCAGGTAGGATGGTAGTACATTGTAAGACACCCCTGAAGCACCTTTCGCCTTGTCCATCGCAATATCCCTTGATTTCCAAGCCATCCAGTAAGAGATTCGGAGATTGTGTTCTGAGAGCATGAGGTTTACAATTTCTGTAGGTCTCGGCCCGCTACATGAACCCACAAAACAAGAACGTAGCATATCTCCAATGACAGCGGTCGATGCTAGTTGTTGGTAATCACCTCGTTCGTCAACGGTGCAGCTATGTTGGAGGTTGAGTTTTCTGATCTCGTACCAAGGCGAATCCTGTAACCTCGTTGCATAAACGCGCCATGGACAAGATTTCCCCACACATTTAAGGCCCATTAGAGCTGGCTTTGATTGGACCGTCATATACCAGAACTTATTGGTTATGGCATACATAGCCATATGCAACTTAAATGCATCTTGTGATTTGAAAGTCATTCCAATGTAGATTGTATTTCGATTATGAGATGCATCGCCTACATGGTAAATAGTGATGAGGTAAGGATATCGGAATATCATATATAACTGCTAATTAAACATTATATTGAAAGGCAAATACATTACAATACTTATCCATACATTACAAAAGATGTTGGTTATTTCATAAAATAACCAACCAAATATGTTATTATCGGTAACGCAATAAAGGTTGTACCTTTATAAAAGCGTTTACCTCTCCGTCAAACATACAAATTTAAAGACAAATTACATCAAACATAAGCTTCATTGGCATAGAATTTAAAACCCACCCTCAGTATCAGACGCGCCATCAGAAGAGCTTGAGTCCAAGTCTATCATAACGGGGTTACGTCCATACTCCAGACTTCCACTGGTAAGAGTAAGTCCAAGAAATGGAGCACTCCCTTTGGTCTTCCCTTTCGTACCACTAGCCTCCCCAACCTCAAGTGTTGGTCCAGAACTTATACCTGCATTTAATTGGTCTCCTATTAGAATGATATACGCTTCAATGATACCTTACAAACACTACTATCACTTAATTATTGTTATTGTAGGAATGAAATTGTACCTATTTTGGAGGGTTCCGAAGTTGTTGTATCATGGGTAATAGGGAACACATCTTTTTCAAAGGGTGCGGTCTTAGGAGAACTAACGTTGGGTGACTGAGTAACGCCAGTGACTGTATTCACAACAGGACCCGGAAAACCTCCAGCCTGCAGAGCCATGTCGAAGTCATGGTCTGGTTGATATCCATCGTTGATTAAACTTTCCCAAAAGGCAATGGCTTCTTCACGACCACCAGATTGTCTCCCGACCACAGCAGTAATGGGAGTAGGGGACAGGGCCAAACTAGATTCCTCAAACATGTTTACGCGTTGAGGAGTCACCTGAGCCTGGTTGACGGTGTCATTAGTTGTCTGTGTTTCAACGTCAGTAATGACACCTGCAAAAATTAAGTGAACCAAAAAGGATGTTAGAAAAGATATTAGACTCTTCGCTTTGTTATATAGGACAGTTGCATACAAAGTTCAACGATCTTGTCATAACTATTTAAATAAGATTTGTATGACAAGTGTTATTCAACCATTATACCTTTCTCAGAAGTAAGCGTTTGTGTTTCAGTTGCCATTTCTGTGTCCTCCAGACCATTACCTCCCGGAAGTCCAGTTGAGGGTACAGTAGAAGGGGCAAATGGCCCGGTCTTATTTTTTTGCATCTCCAAATGGACCCTATGGAGGATGACCATTTCTTCAGGGGTGAAAATCTCTTCCATGGTTGCTTTTGACCACACCATTTCTTTTCCATTCCACATATCTGCATAGAAAAACTCAATCATCAACACTGGAAGTGGTATTAAAATACATAAATGTAACCATGGTCGCCTTACTAAGGGATTCAAGTTCCTGGTCACCAACAAAAGTTGGTTGGTTTCTTGGCATGTAAGATGTGCCACCAACCACAAATGTTGAACGACAGTAGAATTGATACGTGGCCACGGCTTCAGCACCACTTGTAACATACATAGTCAGGTCTGGGTATCCCTGACGCACTCCCATGAACATAACAACATCATTATCTGTGTTTATGTCGATAGGCGCAGGAAGCAAGCCCATTGGCTGCAACATCCTTCTCGGAAACTCGTACGTCAGCAAAACAGGGGTCTCTGCATCTAAGTGGTATCTGTTCCGAACAATCCCAACAAGAGACTCAAAGCTTTGGTTTTCCTCCACCGTAGTTCCAAAGTCTAAGTCAGTAGGATCAGTTTTGAAACTCCAATCAACTTCTTCCGACTTCACCCAAACTTCTGTCTGGAGCCTAACATGCTTTGCCATCTGCATAAATAAGAAATATGAATCTATTAAATGTTTAGGTAGATTTGGTTTTGTACGATATAATATGACACCTAATATTGTGTTTCCATTGCTGGTAAAATACAAATACAAATGTGGAATACTGAAAATATGACAAATGTGGGAGTTTGCCTTCAAAAAGCAAAACATATTTTTACCTTTAATGGTGAATATAAGATTCTATACAAAACTAAACATGGAATTTGTAAATGAAGTAAATCGGCTGTTATTTTGAAAACAAGTACCTTGGTTGGATTGAGTTTGTCGGCGACGGATAACAATTCGCTTTTAGAATATTTCCACAAGTAACTAGCTCAGATGTTCTTTATGACAGAAAATTGATGATGAATGTGCATAGTTAGTATTGGTGTCTCCATGTTTATATAGACGGAAAGGTATGGTTTTAGAGAGAGATTTATCAACTTGATATAACCATGACGCGAGATGACCGAAGCCTGCATTTAATGTTAGCCGGCTTTGTCAGATTACTGTGTCTCTGACATTTGCAGAGTTTACCTAAATTACCGTAAAGAATATCTCGGTTCAGAGATTTTCTGATATCAAGATCTCTCATATCCTACGCTAGTAAGACAAAAAATGAGTCAAAATGGTAAACTCCTCCAAGCCCAACACCACAAATTTCTAATTTCGAAAATTTTATGCTAGTGGGCTAATAAGCCCAAAAAAAATTATTTTCTACCTAATTCACTCTTCATTTTATTAACATTAGGGTATCCGAACCCGATAGGGTAAAACCCGATACCCGATCGGGTACCCAAATCTATACATACACATACATGATTACGTATTTTAATCACTAAACCTAAGTCTAAAACACTCATTTCATCTTTCTTTTTTTTGCCTATAGCTTACATGATCGAAATCCTTGTGCTTTCGGATTGAAAATTATTATTCTTTTGTTTCCTTTACTTATTGTGTGTGTTTATATAGTAGTAAATTTACTACATTTGGGTTGTGTTTGAATTTCTTTTCCGTTTTTTTACTATCATATCTTGGTGTTTCGTCAACTTTGACATTTTTAAACTCAATTTGTGTTTAAGACTTATTTTTTGAATAATTTTTTTTCTTTTGATTAATTTTTTTTTTTAGTATAATCATAAAATACGGGTACCCAAACCAATACCCAATACCAGCTACAATTCGACCCGTACCCGACCTAATTATACGTAATATTCGAATGGGTTTTATATTTTTCAAAACGGATACCCGACGAACATAACTACATGCCTCGAACCCGAATAGGTACCGAACGCCCAGCCGTAGCCGACCTTCGTCTCCGTCTCTCTCTCTCGAAGCTTCAAGCCGTCGATTATGGCTGCTGCAGCGATGACTTCTTGCTTCGTTTCTTCGCTTCGTCTAGTCCCTTTCAAACAATCCTTGATTTCCTCCGTTCATTCTCCGGTAAAAACCCTAATCTCGCGGCCAATTGTCTCGTTTCGTCGAACGATCGTCACTTTCCAGAAAATATCAACCGGAATCATTACTCCGCCATCGGCTGTACCATCTCCGGCGAGCGGTGGAGATAATCCGGAGGAGAGTCTTCCTCCGAAGCTAGAAGAGATCGTCAAGCTATTCCAATCGGTAGAGGAACCCAGGGCCAAGTACGAGCAGCTACTCTTCTACGGTAAAAATCTGAAACCGCTTGATTCTCAATTCAAGACGAGAGAGAACAAAGTACAAGGATGCGTATCTCAGGTATGGGTTAGGGCTTTCTTCGACGAGGAACGAAACGTCGTGTACGAAGCTGATTCCGATTCGGTTCTCACTAAAGGGCTAGCTGCTCTTCTAGTTCAGGGTTTAACTGGAAGTCCCGTCCCTGAGATTTTGCGTGTAAAACCTGATTTCGTTCTTCGGCTCGGTTTGCAGCAGAGCCTGAGTGCTTCTAGAAACAATGGATTCGTTAATATGCTGAAGTTGATGCAGAAGAAGGCTCTTCAGCTAGAAATCAAAGGTGAGGAGGATACAAGCTCTGAAACAATCGACGAAGCAAGTGTTCTGGAGGAGGATTCGGACTCCGAATCTGAAGAAGAGAGTGAAGAATTAGATAGTGATTCAAATGTGGTTGCTTTAGGGAGTAGAGGAATGAGGATAAGAGAGAAATTGGAGAAGGAGCTAAATCCTGTTGAGTTGGAAGTTGAAGATGTTTCTAACCAGCATGCAGGACATGCCGGTGTTGGAGATGGTAGTGATGGAGAAACACATTTTAACTTGCGAATCGTTTCGGATGCTTTCCAAGGTAAAAGCTCGATAAAGAGACATAGGATGATACATGACTTGTTGCAAGAGGAGTTGCAGAGTGGGTTACATGCTCTCTCAATAGTGGCTAAGACTCCGGCTGAGGTTTGAGGGTGGAGAAATGGAAGGAGACAGGTCCAGATTCTTTTTCTTTCTTTTTAGTCTATTTGCTCTAGGTCCGGATTGTGTTATATTCCCATTTTCTTAATGAGAGATAGGTATTGATTATGCCAAAGGATTGGATCTTTAAGGAGGATATATATAATGGTTTTAATACATTTTTATTCCATTTTCAAACTGAATTCTGATAGTTTTTAGGTATCAAAGTAGAAGAAGACAGAATGAATTGAATTAATACTCTCTCAAGAACAATTAGGGAATGTTGGTGGAGTTTCCCTGGCCTCTCAATTCCGTTTTGAGCTACCAATAAGCAATAAAACTAGTTTTGGTATGGTTTCTTGATATTAAGTTTTGATGTCTACACTTTGGGAGTAATCGAGACTGGAGATAGGTTTAAGTTTGAATTGCTAAGAATACAACATCTTATTAAAACTGTATAGAGTTCTTTGGTGTGAAGTAGAAGGTACGTAGGGTGCGAATGGTATTATCATGTACACAGTATGTATAAAGTTTCTTGCTGATTTCTCTTTCGTCTAGATAGCTAAAGTTAGTACTCTATAATCAATTGGTGCAAGTTGGTTTGAGGGACCGATATAAAGAAAGAGATTTGATTGCTTTAGTTCTTTCTTTTTGATAAAGAATAACAACTGTGAAAGGAGTTTCGGTTGATCCCTGTTTTAGTCTATCATTAGACATGTGCTGTTTCTTAAAGCCTCATTAGCTGAGACTTGTGGGGTTTTTTTATATCTACTATCTGAAGTTTCCTGTACAAAGTATTATTAATTTTAGTTGGGATTTTGAATTTTAAAATCCTGTGTGTTGACATAGTCTAGAAAATGGGTAAGCTTCTTTTTCTTTGTTTGTGTTTTTGATTACTTTAATCCATAAAGGGAACCAACTTACGAATCTAATGTTTGATACTCTTTTGCTTTTGGTCTTTAATATTTTCTCTGGTGGTTCAGGTGTGTTCAACAGTAGGAAAAATACAACACTGTTCTTGGAACTGTGTCTAATGGTTCAGTTATGAATCTATTGCCTAGAAAGATACTTAATCCTGGAGAATACAACAAACTCTGCTCTATGTTCTTGGATAGAGTTCACTAGGTCTTGTTCTTTTATACATTTTGTGGTAAGAAAATAAAGAGATCTATACTTGAAGAACATCCCAAAGCTAGAGACTCCCTTACCTTGAGAACCATTTCCTCTTCGCCATCATCTCTTTGTCGTGCAGTTACGAGAAACCAGGACTCCGGTTGGTGGACCGGTCATTTGAAGGTGGCATCTCCCGTGCAACCAATAAGAATAATGAATCATTCCAAAATGAGCTTTGACTTTGAAGGTACCTTTAATCTCATATTCAATATTGTTATTCCGCACTTGTCTCGTGAGCTCCACCGCGTGGTTTACAGGCAAGCAGACCAAGCTTGATATCAAACGGATTGGTTCCAACCTCGTCTCTCGTTTTCTCTGCAAGAATGGCTGGACCCCTTGCACTGCAATCAATTTATTGAAAAAGAAGAGCTCTATCTTAAGCTGCTCGAACCTCACTTCCATCTTCTTATTAGGGTTTGTGAAATTCACCAACATGGACAAATCACTATTGAAACAAACCAGCGAGTCGAAGTAAATTGTGTGTAGGTTCGCGTATGGGATGTCAAAAACAGGGGTTCTTGGTCTAATCGCAAGAAACACAATCAAAGTAGCGATTCCGAAGAAGATAAGGAAAAGGCTGAACACAAGACATAAACCAGCGACACACCATATCCAGAGATTTGTCCTGCTACTCCGTGGCTGTCGGAGAATCACCGTATCTTTCCTCAGCTCTGCATCAACACCGTTGAATTGAACCATGGTTGGCTTTGTTAAGACCATTTGGTTAAGTGGTGTGGATTGTGTGCTTCGCGGTGTTCTCCATGGTGTAGTTCTTGGAGTATACCATCTAGAAGAAGACGGCGTATCCCATGGTGGCGTTTCGGGCGGTGGAGGAGGAAGAGGAAGTAGATTTGACATAGGTTATATGATCAATGAAAGGAAAGTTGGAAATGTGTAATGGTTTTGGGTTAAATATGAAAAAACTTTAAGCTTTGTTTTTGTTGTGTGTAAAAAGCGAAAGCGAAGGCTTGGGCAAAAGAAGGGAGCTTTTGCATTATGGGGTTTGGTTTTGAAATGAGTGGGACCTTGCGTGTCGTTTTGAAGAACTAGTAAAGTAAATCTTGGTGGCAAAGAAAATTAAATCTAATTAAGTGGGTGTTATTCAATTGTGGAGTTTAATAGAGTTTAAATCTAATCAAAATCCATAGTTATTCAATAGTTGGTTTCAAATCTTCTTTTAAAATCCACTGTTATTGGTTCTTGTATTTACAATCTTTTCATTAAAAGAGTTTAAAATCCGTTGTTATTCAATTACTGATTTAAAATGACCAATTCAAATCTTCTGTTATTCATGTTTGATAGATTCTTTCAAAGTCTTTTAACTTGATGGAGTTTGAGTGGATTTGGAATTGTATTTTACATGTAAATTATAAAAATGAAAATCAAACCTTGTACTTTGAGATTTCAAAATCCAACCAAATTTTCGTACACATATATATCCTCACTAATATATACCCATATCTTTTTATTATTATTATAAAAAGTTATGTGTATTGAAAAAAAATATACATATTACTATTATTTCAGATTTCTATATCTTTATTTCTCTATTTCTTTCAAGAACGTTTGACAAACCTACAAGTATACGTTGAACTTTATTTTATTTTCTGTATTTTCATTCCAAAGGTTTCAATTTTTATCATATAAAATAGTAATGCCTTGAAATGGACAAAATATGAAGATCTTGATTTCAAATCTGTTCTAAAATCAGATGAAATCATATGGACTTTGTCAATACACCACCAAAGATTTTGTAAGTCTTCAACTTTAGATTGTAAAATCAATAATGAATTATTTTAAATGAATCAAATCTTTTAAAATCTAATGTCATTTTAAATCAGATAGAGTTGAATTAAAATCCATTATTGAATAACACCCTCTAAAAATCAAAGTAGGAGTTTAGTACACCATGCGTTTTTATTAGAAAAGATAAGTTTTTTCTTAATTAAATCTAAGATAACAGAGTTTTGATTGATTACAGGGGACATGTACTTATTAATGGTACAAAATCAAAGTAGGAGTTTTAGAAAAAAGATGTACTCACCAATTAGTGTTATGTGTTAATAAACATATTAAAAAAGTAAATGCTAGTATTTAAAGAAGAAAATTGATAGATGCATCATGCATCCATATGCTAATTTGGTGAAAATAATTTGTGATACCGTGAATGAAAAAATCATGTTTTTTAAGTATTATTAGTCAGAAATTAGTCTATTATGTTAAACAAAGGATATTTTTGACATTATTTTTTTGCTAAATTTTTTGACATTATGTAGTATACGAGTTTGAATCCAGATGTTAGATAAAGTGATGATATTAAAACATATGATTAAAATATTATGATCAATAGTATTAAGAGTTTACTGTGGAAAAAATCATATCAGTAATGTTTTGATCAAATGTCGTTGTAGATTGGCGATAATTTGATTTAACGGACCAATATATTTGTTGGTTTTCTTTTGGTAAACTCGATATATATATATATATATATTCCAATTTTAAGGTAACTGTTTCATCTAAAAAGTTTATGGCTGCAATGAATTATGCAAAAAAAAAAAGAATCTATAGTTATATCATTATGGTACTAAATGGTGCTGGTAGAATGCTTCTACCACTAGAAGAACGTTTCAACCAATACCATTTGATGTTATTTATCACAACCGTCATATGAATACAAACAAAATGTTACATATATATATATATTATTGTTATATATATTATGATTTACATGATAATTATATATAATAAATTTAGTTTATTTAATTATTATTTTGACAAAAAAATTATAATCAACTATTTATAAATTAATTTTATTATCTTTATTTATTCTGTGAGATTCTGCTATTAGTATAATGGTTCTACTGACACCATTTAACTTTCCTTTATTCTGTCAGATTCTGCTAGAAATTTAATCATTCTGCCAGAAATTTAATCATTCTGCTGTTATCATTCAGAGCCTATATGGATCGTAATTACAAGAAGAAAAAATTTTGAAACGGGTGATTTGATACAAGAAATGGGTTTACGAAAGGTTTAGTAACTTCGAAAATACAAACCCGCACAGAAGTCTAAGAGCCAAATTTAAAACCCAAAAATTAAATGACATCGAAGCAACCTTTTTATTGTGACGTCTATATATGTAAATGGTTTATGCAATTTTACTCCTCAGATGTGATGGAGGTTTCAGTAAAAAGAATAAGACACTATAGTAGCAAACACCAAATCCTTCTTGTTGGAGAAGGAGACTTCTCTTTTTCACTATGTCTAGCTTCAGCTTTTGGCTCCGCCGCAAACACCACAGCCACCTCTCTCGATTCCGAAGGTACTTATTAAACCCATTATAGATGTATTCATGTCACAAGTATTATAATTAAGATACGACTTATATCTCTATAAAATCATACATGTAGATGAATTGTGCAAAAAGTTTATGGATGCGATGGATAATGTAAGCAAACTGAGGAGATTCGGGTGTGATGTTCAGCATGAGGTTGATGTGCACACGATGAGCTTCGATAACAGTCTGAGCTTGCGCCGCTATGACCGTATTATCTTCAATTTCCCTCATGCAGGGTCTCGTTTCTTCGGCCGTGAATTTTCCTCTTACGCCATCGAGTAAATAAATATATACATTTTCATGTATGTTTTACAATATAGTTTTATAGATAGACTTGATTTGGATTGACGTAATGATAAAACGGTGCGTTTGTAATCAGGAGTCACCGAGTGTTAGTGCAGGGGTTTCTTGAGAACGCTAAGGAGATGTTGAAAGAGAACGGGAAGATTCATATCACACACAAGACAACGTATCCGTTTAGTGATTGGAAGATAAAGAAACTTGCTAAAGCAGTAGGTTTGAAGCTGGTTAAGGAGGCCGATTTCGAGCTGAATCATTATCCAGGTTATACCAACAAAAGAGGGAGTGGTGGACGTAAGAGTGATGATTACTTCCCTGTTGGAGAATGCTCTACTCTCATGTTTACCAAATCCCATCTTGTGTGAATTTTAATCTCTTTATTTGAGTAATTAAATTATTTTGGTTTCTAATTGGCCCTTATTTTGGTTCCACACTTTCACTAACTCTCTTTCCATTCCCTCTTTGAACTGATTAGGTGTTTTCGTTAAAAGTATGTAGATTATATAGATTACTGAATAAATAAACAAATAGATTACATCATTTATTATCCAATAAAAACAATTCAACTCAAAAAGAAGATGTTCCTCCCTCTATTTCATTAAATAAGATAATTTAAGCAACTTTATTTGTTTTATAAATGCTTTACAAGTTTCTATGCATATTTTAATATTATTTAAGACTTTTGACATTTTGAATTTGGTAGTTTTTAACATGATTAATGTAGTTATATTTTAAACTAATCATTAAAATATGTTTTTTTTGTTTATATGTTTTTTTTCCTAATATTCGTGTATTCAACTAAAACATCTTATAAAATGAAATAGAGAAAGTACATAATACAAAACAAGAAAAATGTCAAAAAGGCGTGAACATTCAAATCGTGGACTAAAAGCCTAAACTTTCAAAATATCATTTAAATCCTAAAGTTTTGGTTCACTTCTTATGAAAATGACTAACTTTTGTTGACTTGGGCCATTTTAGCCATGCCATTAAGTTTCTGTCGCCAATACGTATGGAGTTATTTTTCCGTTAACCATCTCCGTTAGGCAAAACGCAAATGTGTTAAAAATAGAAAAAAGGTCGAAAGAGCATAAACAAATTGTGGAAGAAAAAAACCTCAACTTTTCAAAAATATCATTTAAATCTCAAAGTTTTCTGATTCCCTTGTGATAACGTTGATTTTGACCCGTTTGGCCTAACAAATCAAGTTTGGTAACTTTCAAGTTTAGATGAAATGCAAACATAGAGAGGATCATGCAGTCCCAAACCCTCTCCGATAAGCAAATTTACATGCGTAGAAATTGATGAGTTCTTGGGATCACTACAAAAAAAATGCACATTGATAGCAATTTAGGATAGCACAGTTTTCGTGAATGCTACGAAAGACTAGTCGTAATTTTCTTGACTATATAATAGCATTAAAATAACGCTAAAGTAGAGAATTAGTAAGCGGGAACCCAAAAACTTAGCCAAATAATTCACTTTTGCTCTGGACTTATCCACAAAATGTCTTAGACCTAATTTTTTTCCCATTTTCCTCAAACCAAAACAAAATTTCTTAAACCCAGAAATCTCTTAATTCTTCAAATCTCTTCCCTCGATTGATAAAATTCGCTATGCGACTGTCGAAGCTAGCCGCGATCCTCATCGCCGACCACAATCTCGCCTCCATTATCATCCATAGCTCCATCTAAATCTGTATTGAGGTAAAATCGAAGATCAATTGCTTCATTCTATCTGAGTCTTACTTCGATTTGAGTCCTTCTTCAACCAATTTCTTACTCCTAATGTTGATTCTAGGGTTTATTTGCATAAATCTGTTTTGTTAAAGTTGTTTTCTTAGCATTCTTCTCTTCACATTTTTCAAATTAAGGGTTTCAGACTTTGGTTAAGAAATAGAATAAAGGTTTTGAATTTTGTCTTTCTCTGTTTCCTTATTTCAGTTTCTCCTTGTATTTTATTAACTAGCTACGACTGTTCAAGGGCTTATGAGTTGATATTGGAGTATGCTATCTATTCGTGTGATGGGTTTTGTTGGAACAATATACTTTCACGGTATTTAGCTTTGGAAATTTGATGATTTTTCTTTGTCTGTATGTGGTTGCAAGTGTACATATTCCAAAGGTTCTTTGCAATTTCTTGATGGTTTTTATTCAGCTCAGTGTGTAAGAACATTGGTTATTGTATTGTTCAATACAACTTCTGTAATAGATTAATATATTAGTCCCTTTTAGGACATTGATGATAGCTTTTGTATAGAAAATTCGCAGGAGACAAATACAAATGTAACCCAAATGATTTACTTTATAACTTTGGTTTTAAAAATTTAGGATTTTAGTTATAAACCATCATATTTTCCACATAATTCTTGATTTTGATTGTCTATTTAGTTTGTTTTGACCAATACCTACAGTTGAAAACAGTGAACTTATACTTATTGTGTCAATATATTGTAGGTGTTGCTCATTCAGTATTGGAGACTTGAAGCTTTTCTCTGTTGCAATCACACTACAAGTTAGTTATCTAACCTGAAATTATAGTAAAAAGTATATATGTATGAGTTGTTTGATGTTGTCTGATGTTATATGTTTTGGTTAGTAAGTCATATTATATTCGGTTTTATGGTCTGTGAAAAGAAAATTCTCACATCATATATGTTAGCTTCATATACTGAAAACATAAAAGACAAGAATCGTAACATTTGGTACATGGAATATATAATTGATATTAAAGTTAATACATTAATATATACGTGGTTCTTTTGTTTTGTGGTTTAAGTAGTACCTTATTGTGGTTGTTGTTGTTCTGTGCTTGTTGTTTAAATATGATTGGTTTTGAAAGTTGAACATTTCTTACTTTGATAGACTGAAATTGATGTGATAAGCTGGGTAATTTGTTTTGATTGAGTTATTTTCTGATCTGGAACCATGTTTAGAGTTTATTATATAATGATTATGGGTCTTAACTGTTATACTAAAAGGATTACCTTAAGGGTACAACATAAAATGTTGGACAAAGCATGAGTGCATCTATGCTGGTAAGAAATTTACTTATATAGATTAGGTTTGAGTGGGGATTAGAGACTCTAAGAGTTTTTCATACTATAACATCCATGTCTCCTAACCCTTACTTATGCATTCAAGAGCTGATCCTGCGTATGAGAAAGGTGCTTGGAGTTTTGTAAGGGCTGTGGCTACAGAGTTAGGAGACATGGATGTTATAGTATGCCCTTGCATTGACTGTCGTAACATAGACCGACACTCATGCAGTATAGTAGTTGATCATCTTGTAACCAGGGGAATGGATGACACTTACAAGCAGCGTAATGATTGGTTTCATCATGGAGAAGTGAACTCTGGGCCTGCGGGTGAAAGTAAAGAAACTCAGTGGAATGATGAGGTTTTTGGGTTATATAAAGCTGCTGAATTGTTAGATGAAGAGTTGGCTAGTAAGGGTGACTTATGTAGTGATTTTTTGAAAAAGACAACAAATATAGAGGCAAAGGTAGAGAGAAATACTGAGTATGAGAGCAGCTCTATCCTAGAAGGTCGTCCGATATCTGCATCTACTTAATTTACTTTGACTGAATCAGAGAAGAAAATAGCACATCTTGCTGTCATTCAAAATATGGCTGTCGTAGACCCTTATGTGGAGTAAGTATCCTGTAATTATGTATTTCATTGATCTTTCCATAATAAACAATAATCTGATTCCTTCTCCTCTTCTACAAGTATGCACATGGAACAACTTCAAGAATCAAATGCAAGATGTAGACGTGATGCTACATTGTTATGGTCTTTGCATACTAAGAATTTTGCAGATTGGTTAAAAGAGAAGGCAAGTTATATGCCATGTGTACATTTTATTTCTAGAAGTTTATTAATCTGTATAAGAGTGTGATCTTGATTTATGGTTGGTTATTAGATACATATTGGTTCAAACAAGCATGAAGAAATACTTCAGTGGTTGGCATATGGTCCACGTGATACTGCAAGGTCATACACTGGATATATTGTCAATGGCCAGCTGTTTCACACAAGTTTAGTACATAGGCAAAGTCAGAATAGTGGAGTTTTTTATGAGGCAACAGCAATGTGTAGAGCTAGTGCGAAAGACACTTCTCAAGTGGTTGATTTGGTATCCTATTATGGTAGAGTAACCAACATTATATTGTTGGATTACAATGTTTTCTACGTCCCTTTATTTCGGTGTGAATGGGCAGAAAGAGGTAATGGAGTGAAGATAGAAGATGGTTTCACACTTGTTAACATGAAACAAAATCAGTTATCCTTTTTGAGAGATCCATACATATTAGCTTCACAAGCCAGACAAGTATTCTATTCAAGGGAAGATGATACTTCAAATTGGTATGTAGTTATGAAAGGTCCTTCAAGAAAATACAGTGAAGACGATGTAGACGATGTGTTTGCTGATATAGGACCACTGCCATCAAGTGTTGACATGGAGCTTGAGATTGATGAAGTTCAAAATGCTCGAACTGATTGTGAAGGCATATACGTTCAGGAGTAGCTCTTGAATCATTTTGGTTTGTCCTTTCTATGATGCATGATTGAGATTCTTGTGTTTAGTGTGTCAGAATTAATTTGTATTTATGTTAGCTTTATATGATGTCTTATTGACCATTGTGTGTATGCTGTTAACCTTTTTAATTTGTTTCTAGGATTTATCAATTTGTCTTCTAACTCAGTCTTGCTCTACATTTGTTTCAGGTGACTGAATATGGGTGGTAAAAGAAAGGCAGGAAAGAAAACTAAAAAGAAAGATGCAGAAGTCAACGATGAAGTAGAATACTTGGGTAGTGTAGGCCAAGATACAGAACAAGAACCTACACAGGTCAAGCCAACTGTACAAGAGCCTGAAGTGAGCGAGGATGAAGGTATAAATAAAGAAGGAAATATAGAGGAAGAGCCTGAAGGTGAGCTTCATTATTCTGAAGGCCATGACTGTCCAATTCAGCCTAAGCTTAAGAAGCAGTGCGGACCAACAAGAATGAAAAACATTGCCAAGGATCCAAACTCTCGAGAACAAGTTGAATTCACTGACATGGGAGAACCGTGTGGTCCAGGTTCAGTTAAGTTGGCATCGTACATAGGCGCATTGGTACGAGAACATGTCCCTGTCATAATTGATGATTGGAGGAAAATAAGTGTAGAAATGAAAACAGTCCCGTGGAAGTCTGTACAGGTAAGATATTATTAATATTAGCATACGTCCTGATAATTTGTTGTTCATTTTTCATTCTAATTTACTGTTTTTCTGTGTTCGCTGAGCAACGTAGGCAAGGTTTGCAATGGATGAAGAGTACCAAAAGATTGGTGTGCTTAAACATATGGGATGTTTATGGAGGTCTTCCAAATCACGCCTAGTCGATCGGATTAGTAATAAAGCTAAGACTAACCAAGAGAGGATAAATCTGAGACCGAAGAACGTGACTCCGACTGAATGACGTAAATTTGTTAAACTAAAAACTAGCGAAGCGTTTAAAGTATTCACTTTGAATTAAGAATTGTGTATTTGTATTGGATAGTAGACTAATAACATTTATATGTTAGGTTGTGAGTGATCAATACAAGGAAAGAAGGCAAAAACAAATTCCTCACACTTGCAGTCGTAAAGAATGGTTAGATTAGCAGAAGATATGGTAAGAATACTATATCTTTTATGATTCTTTCGATCAGTCTACATATTAGCAAATACCATATGTTTTCAATGCTGCTTTGTTTTTACACAGAAAAAAGAAACTGCAGACCCATCTGATGTGACAAGGCTTAAGGTGTGGGTTAAGTCGCGTACCAGAAAGGATGGTACGCCAGTGAATACGAATGCAGCTGAAAAGTTTGTAAGTTATGAATGTTATTTGAAATGATTTTAAAAATATTTTGGGAGAAGTAGTTGTCTCTGATTATATGTATTTGATGTGTTGCAGAGAAAGGCAGCTGAGCTAGTTGATAAGAATACTTCATCAACTTCAACTAATCCCAGAGAAGATCTTCTTTCTCAACTCTAGGTCCTTATAACCCTGGTCGGCTCAGAACAATGGGTAGAAACATGAGTATGACCAAGTTAGCTTGTTTCCAAGTTAAGAACAAAGTATTGGCTGACATGCAAGAAAAACAAGTTAATTTGCAAAAAACAGTTTTTGAGTTGCGAGAAGAAGTTGCCAAGCTTAAGAACCATGTTTGTATACTATATCACTTTTTTGTACATTAAGTTGTCTTGAAAAAAACGTAATTACCAGTCTGTGCATTAAGTTGTCTTGAAAGAAATGTAACATCAACTTATTTTTTTTATTACAGAGACCAGAAGCTGAAGTAGGTGAAAACTCAGCTGCTGCAAGAGTAAGTAATTTAGAATTTGCCAATGAGCATTCTTTTTTGTTTTTAATTCTGACAATTGTTCAAATTTTATTTTGTAGAGTGTGAACAAATGATCAGAACCTAAGTGTATGTTGGTTGATTGGTTTGGGACTGATGAAAATGTTGCTGAAGGACGTATTGTTTCATTTGATTCAAATGACTTTGTGAATGATATTCCACTAGGCCCTTATGCTGTTAGTATTGGTTGAATCTGCTATCAAACCAGATGATTTCCTTTGGAGACCTGCTCCAAATATGTTTGTAGTTGAGCAAGCTGTTGGAGAAATAGTTGCATGACCTGACCATAAATGTGTTATTTTAGATCAGGATCTGGAACCAGAAGTCATTTCTCCTAAGGTAATGTGTTTCTTATTCAGACCCATGGTACTTAGCTTTATGAGTTGGTCTTAAATGTGTGTATCATAATTAGACATAGTAATAGTTAAAGTATATTTTAGATTAGGATCAGTTAGAATGGGATAAAAGATAATCATTTTGGATTGAATACAATCAGTCTTGTTGCATTTGCTTATATTGCTTCACTTAACATAATTGTATGGTTTGTTGCATGTGTTTGATAGAGTTCAAGTACCAATTCCATGAATAGATGCAAACTACTGGATTGGTGTACAACTGATGATATTGTAGCTGAAGGCTGTTGGCAGTCTCAAGAAGCAAAAGTAATGGTTAATGGAGTTCTTCTCGGACCAAATGCAGTTCAAGTATTTGTTGATGTGGTACATGAACGCGGTACATTTCTTTGGAGGCCTACATTAGACATGACATACATTGAAGATTCTCTTATGAAGTCTGTAGCCTGGCCTGCCGATAGAGTTGTCTTCGAGAAAACCGCAGATGCCACAAGTCAGAAATCTCCTCTTGTTAATTCTCAAGAAACTGATCAAGCAACAAATGCCAAATCTGCAGGAAAATCTGTTGCAACAGGTTCAAAGGCTCCCATTCAGGAATCTCCAGCAACTGCAAGTAACTCTCTCTTTCAAAGCTCTCCACCAAAAAGTCCAAAATCTCATATAAAGAAACCTAAAGCTCTACATTCACAGTCACCTCTACGGAGATCTCAGGTATTATAATTTATTTTCTAAATGTTTTGAAAATATATCTGGTTGTTCTTTGTTATAGAATAAATAGTTTAAATTGTTAACATGGCAGCGTAACAGTGTACCTGAAAGTGTAAAGGAAAATAGAAAATGCAACATGATGGATATTATTGGAAAGAAGCGCGTAGTCGCTGTAGGACGCTGGGCGTCAAATATCCCAACCAAGCTGTCCATTTTGCTAAACTAGGGCCTAATGCTGTTAAGGTTTGGGTAGATGTGGTGAAAGTAAATGATGCAGCTGTTTGGAGGTCCACTTCTGAAATCGAGTGTATAGGGGATGCACTTGGCACAACTATTGCTTGGCCAGTGGACAAGGTGATATTGTGTTGAACTTGTGATGTGTTTTTGGATGTAGAATTGTTATGTTTCTTAGGAATCAGACTTGTGTTCAACATTTATGTAGTGATACTTATGTTATGTATTCTGGATTTAGAACTTGTCGATGTATTATGAAGTATTAGATTTCTATAAAGCATGAATAATGTATAATGGAGCAAAATCGTGTATTAGGTTCAATATCTATAAATTACTGCCATAACACCACCTTTTACGACATTTGAAAAACTGCTAGGAAACAAAATATGATAGCTCTAAATATACGCCATGATAAAACTTATTACAGCGTTTAAATGTGCTACAATAAACTAAATAACAGCACTAAATTACTGCAGTTGTATCTCAAATATGAGAGCACTAAATATACGCCCTAATGTAAGATATTGTAGCATATAAATATGGAAAACTAAACTAAATAACAGCATTTAACTAATGCTATAATATATCAACCTATTATAGCATCACAAAATAACGCTATCGTATGGTCGTGCTCTAAGATAGCTCTCAATGTCACAACGTTTATGAAAACGCTATTAAACACATATGATAGCGCAATTTGTGAGTTATTAATGTCCATTTTTCTTGTAGTGAATCAATCTACGACACCCTAGATAGAAAAAATCTTTCTTGTACCTTTTGTCTATCTTTAATCAGACGACTGAATGACAAAACATCAACCCAACAAAACACTTCGGATGAGAGCGTGAAAGAAACAACACCTATAATGTACCAGACGACTTTAATCAAGAGTGGATTAGTACTCAATGACGAAAAAGTATCTTCACGGTTGAGAAAAGATAATTGTTTTGTAATTGTAATTGTAATTCCATCAAGTGAGGCTACCAAGACCAAATCAGATGACTTATTTAAATGACATTTTTGAAAAGTTCAGGCTTTTTTCGTCCAGGGTTTGAAAGTTCACACCTTTTCCGACATTTTCACTATTTTTAACACATTATGGATTTGCCTACGGAGACTGCTAACAGAAAATTAGCTTTGTGATCATATCGGTGACGGAAACTTAACGGCATGTCTAAAATGGGAAGTGGACGAAAATTACTCATTTTTTTAAGAAGTCAACCAAAATTTTGGATTTAAATGAAATTTTGAAAATTCAGGTTTCCGTCCACAGTTTAACTTTTTTGACATTTTTCCCAATACAAAACTTGACTTTTACACAGAGAACGAAGAACTTGAATTATCGAGAGCAACTCATAAATAATCGAGAGGCAGTATAAATGATAAGGTAAATGAGAGGCTGAATTAAAAAAGTTCAAGCTAAACGGGTTTGAACACGAGCAAAGATGGCTTAAGATTAATGTGGACCGAAATCAAGTTTATGTCAACGAAATTAGTCGTGATGGGGACACAACACATTTGATTCTTATGAATTAAATAATAGAGATCCGAAGAAGAATTTTACGAACTCACTCCTCAAGATGAAACCCATGAAAGCATGAAGTCTCTCTTACCATGGTTAGTTTATTTCAAAACAAAGACTTTCTTTAACTTGCTATGATGCAGATCCTAAAGCTCGTTTTGAACCCAATGTGTCTCGAGACAAATGCAACAAATTGTTTTATAAGGACGACATAAAAGGCCAGAGATGCATGTTATGCTTAAAGCCTCTAGTCCATAGAGAAACAAGGATTTGCCCCATTTTGGTGAGGCACACGGGACCAACAATAAACCATTTGCACGAAGAGCATGTTGAAGACGATGAAGCCGTAGATGATGATTTTTATTTTATAAGTCTTGAAGTTGATTTTAAAAGTGATGTGTCTATATGAAGATACAAGAAACTCTTCCATATAATAAGATACAAAATACCATCAATTGATAGTGAACCTTTTTGCAAGAGACCCAAGAAACCAAGGACGAATTTATGTTTCAAATGGTGGAAAAGATGAAAACATCAAAAAATAAATAGGATGATCCTTATCCTACAACAAGAGGAAAATACAAGAAGGATTTTAGAATCGATGCAAGGTCTCCAAATCCTCATAAAAGATTGGTGATTTACCAATTAATTGTAAGACACATTGGAGAAGATGCAACCATTGAGGTTTTAGATGGAGATCCTAACTTTGATTTTATTGAGTCAAATTTGTAGGAAATTATGACTTTTCTAGGAATATATGTTTTGTTTTTGAGATTTAGTGACTATTGCAACATGGTTCTTGAGAATGGACGATTCGGAAATCCCAGGACTAGACTCTCCCAAATTAAATTTTTATTTTTTTTGCAATGATTTTATGATTTTGACTATTATATTAACTTCTAATCTAACTTAAATTTTCTCTTTAAAGGTGTTAGATCAAGAAAATGAACCACACATTTAGGACTTGGTATTTATTTTTACCACTCTTTGTTGATTTTGAATGGCCAATTTATTTTTAGTTGGTATCCCACAATAAACTCTTATACTAATTTTAAGCCTCAAACATTCTTGTATTCATTGTCATATGTGCAAATATTTATAAAACATCGGAGATAAAAATGATCGACACAATTTTTTTTATTGCAAATGTAGAGATAGATGTAATCTGGTGGACAATGTCGTTCCTAGACTTTTAGAGGCTTGAGGCAAGTTAAAAAAAAAGGCCCTTTAATTTTATTATTTGTAAAATAGTTTTGAACAATAGAAGTTACTTAAAACGAAAATGATAAAAAAATCTAAAACCAACAGAAAATGTCTTAAAGCTAAAAAAAAAAGAGTCGCACCGACGGAAGAACCGAAGAAGACAAATGAATTAGAGGGAGTAGCTTAAATTTGATTTCAATTTGGTTGTTGCAGGTTTGTTGATTGTTCGGTGGTTGTGAGAAAAAAAAAATAATTGGAATCTTAGGGTTAAGTTAAATGGGTTAACAAATAAACCAACAATAAAACTAAAAAAAAATTGCATCATTGGAGTTTCGAGGCCATGACACACGTCAGATTATTGGTAGCTGATATATCATGGTTTTTACGATTTTTAAGCCATGATATAAGTTTGTTTTCTAGAGTCTTTTTGGTGTTTTCGAGTCTTTGGTGTTCATTATTAGGTACAAAAACGTTTGGAGAATAATTGGTGTTTACTGGAGCAGAATAGAATGAGCTGTCGAAGTCGCAAGTTCAGAATGAATTGTTGAAGCTAGTATCGATCGACAGGAAGATTTTACAAGTGTCGAGCGACACACTTGTCACGTCGCTCGACACGACCAACTTCGCGACCAGAAATCAAGTTTTTGGAAGATTTCCGTTTTCGCGCCAGAAAGCCCAGATGTTTGCAATTAGGCCTCAGACGTGTTTGTACCCCATATACAGTACTTTTGAGCCATTTTTTAGGCTAAACTTTATTTTTTTTAGAGATATTTTATACTAAGGAATTATTATTCATGTCTATGTCTGAGTAATTCTCTAGTTAGGTTTTAGGGATTTTTCAAAGGTTAATGAAGAGTTGTTGAATTTATTTACTTTTAGGATTTTGCATCATATTTATATTTTTCACCTTGATTGCTTTAAACTCTGATTTAGGCCTGAATTAGATATCCTAGGTTGTTTAGTAGATGCGATAGCATTATTGAATTACCTGAATTGAATCATAGGTGAGCAAATATGTGATTCGCAACGACAGTTGGCTTTGGATCTTTGTGAACAATCGAATTTGATTTTAATGCTTGTTTAAATTAATCTGATTTCGCAACGACAGTTGGTTTTCTAGGGTTTAAACATAGATAATATTTGCAATGACAGTTGATTCATTTACATTAGTTTCGAGTTCTAGAATTGCACTTCATCTATCCCATTAGTAAATTTATTCTTCAATTTGGATTTATTCCTGCGAATTCCCTAAGACTTAGCGTTTGTCTTATTATTGAATTTAAAGTCTTACAATCATCCTGTTTATTGTTTCTGCAATCTATTTTACAATATTTCTGCTTAGCTTAATCTGAAAGTTATTAATCTATTGTGCAAATCTGATTCCATGTGGATTCGATACCCTAAGTACTACAGTAATCTCTTAATTTGAGAGAGTAGTTCAAAGGTCTAATTTGAGCATATCAAATTTTGGCGCCGTTGCCGGGGAATCAAACCATTAGATTTATATTATTAGGATTTTGTCTAAGTTTTTTTTTTTTTTTTACTAAACTAGCTTTTATCTATTTGTTTTCAGGTGAATGCCTAATCGCAATACCAGAAGCAACAAAGATAAGGAGCTAGTTGAACACGATCTCAAGGATCTCGCGCGCTTAGAACACACCAACAGAAAAGCGACGAAGGAAACTAAGACTATAGTTGCGAATAAGGTCTTGTTTCTGAGAGATGGCGGGTTGTTCGATAAAGAAGGAAATCGATACAACGAGGATGGACAACTACTTGATGCTGAAGGAAACGTCATTAAGGACCCTGCTGCAGCACATGAACGTGAGATCACTCAACGCAAAGAGGAAGAACGATTGGCTCGCAAAGAACAAGACCATGTCGAGCGACACGAGGAGGAGATCGCTCGACGCGTGGAAGAAAGACGTGTCGCTCGACAAGCTTTGCTGATTACAACAGACCTGAGCAGTTCTACTTCAATCGGTCTGCGATTCTTCCTCCAGCGTTTCAGAGGAATGACTTCGAACTGAAGCCCGCATATTTCTCCTTTGTGTCTCTGAACCCGTACTGTGGACTTCCTCATGAGCACCCAATGGACTACTTAGAAAGATTCGAGGATATTGCGTCTAGCATTAAGGCCAATGGAGTTTCAGAGGACTACTTATACAGCAAGCTTTTCCCCAATTCTCTTCAAGGGGAAGCCAAGAACTAGCTCAAGATCCTTCCACCGGGATCGCTTACTACCTGAAAGGATACTAAGAATGCCTTCCTGACTCATTTCTTTGACGATGCCAGATCGGAGGATCTAAGGTCCAAAATAGCTCAATTTAGACAAGGCGATTTTGAAGCGTTCATGCATGGCTGTGTGACAAAGGTTCAAGAGCTACCAAAGAGACTGTCCTCTTTACGGGTTTACCGATGTCCAGCTGCTCGGCATCTTCTACAGAGGAATTTCCACGATCTATGCTACCACATTGGATGTTGCGAGATATGCTAACTTCAACACCAATTCTCTTGGGACTGCTACCCAACTTATTGAGAATTTGGCTAACAAAAATAGTGCGAAGAGCGTCGACTTTGAGAGGAGCCAGGGGAAGAACATCAATGGTAAACAACTTGCAAAAGTTACAAAGAAGCTTGATTCGATGCACAATCTTCTAGCTGGAAAGAAGACGGTTCAGTTTTCCAAGGAAGTTGAGACGTTTGAACCTGAAGATATGAACTATATCAATGGATCTGGATTTCAGAGATATGGCAATCAGCAGGGGTACGGTTCATCTTATTAGAAGCTGTTTCAATGTATCAGCTACACAAGAGACTACAACTCATCCTTTTATCAGAAACCTCCCCCTCCGACTACAGAAAGTAAAATGGAGTCCATGATTGAGCGAATGCTGGACAGACAGCAGAAGTTGACTGTGGACCTAAATGGGAAGCTAGATTCTGTCTACAAGGATCTGAATGGAAAGATTGAGAGTCTAAACATTCATATGAAGAAGTTAGATACGCAAGTAGCTCAGACCAGTGAATCGGTGAAGAAGCATCACTCCAATATGATCAGATTGAGGACTGGAATAGAGAGAATGTCTAAAACGGAGCATGTAGCAGTTTAAGACAAGGATTATTTCGACGAGTTCGACATAATTTTCGAAATTGTAGAACAAGCGTCGAGCGACGGAGGAGACTTGTCGCTCGACACGAAAGAATTGAGCATGTCAATCGACGTGGATACTGGTGTCGATCGACAGGAGAAAATTTCTAGCGTCGATCGACACAAGCTACAAATCAGTCAGGGATTTCCAAAATCTTCAGTTAATGCTATCGAACGAGTCTACAAGCCACCACTTCCATTCCCGAGAGTTCCCTAGAAGCCTTCTCCAGTAGCTGAATCTAGAGACGTTGCTCAAGAGTCAAAACCAGTCGAGAAGCCTATTCAACCATCGCTGAGAAAACTGCCAAGTTAGATAATCCATGGCAGTTCATAGTTCGATTAATGGAATGGAGTTAGAAGGAACTCTTTTGGATACAGGAGCTAACGTGAACGTCATATCTCACGATGCTGTAAAGAAGCTGGGAATCTCAAACATTCAACCTACAAACACTTTTGTTGATTTGGTTGACTCTTCCTTAGTAGCTCCTGCAGGATTCATTTCGGATTTACAAATTCGAATAGGGGATTGTCTTGTGCCAGCTGACTTCTACATCACAGAGACTACTAAGACAATGGTTCTCGGCTCGTCCTTCCTTGCTACTGTGGGCGTAATCTTGGATTTCCCAAATTAGCGAATATCTTTCGCCAAGATTGACAAGGAGATCTTCTATTCATCGATCTTTCTCGAGGACATTGCTTGTTGGACAGTTCATAAAGGAAATAAGCTAGCTTTAGATCCTAGAGATGATAAGAAAAAGGTTCAGAATGATCCTGCAGTAACTTCTGCGATTTCAGTTCCTAAAATGGGCAAGCAACAAACTTTTCAAGAGAATGAAAAAGAAATCACATCAAGGTTAAGCACAAGCGAACTTCAAAAGCTGTCTTCAAGTTCAGAATCTTCATCCCTTCAGACTTGAAGGAGAAAGGAGAGGAACTTATTCAACGGATGTTGGAGAACACGATGAGACTTTTTCATGGAATTGTTCCTGATAAGTCTGGGGGAGCTAAAAAGTCTAGTGCGATGAAGCAAGCAGCGAGTTTCCTAGAGGAAAAGGGAGGAACAAGGCCTCATGAAGATCCACCAAAGTCTTGAGTCCTGACACAGTCAAGCTAATGACTGAAAACAAGTGCTTAGTGGGAGGCAACCCACTTGTGAGTCTACTAACTATATCTTTTCTTATTTTCTTTGATAATTTTACGTTTTGGTTTTGTTTTTGTCTTTGTTTTTCAGAGATTAAACGTGTGAATGCAAGTGAGGATAAAATCAGACTACTGTGCCGAGCGACGGAGCAATACATGTCGCTCGACACGAAGGGAATTACTGTATCGATCGAGGAAGAACTCCAAGTCACTCGACCCGACCAAATAATGAGTGTCGATCGACATAGAAGTTGTGTCGCTCGACACGACCCCCAGGTTACGATTCTGATTTTCATACGTTTCATTTCCTATTTATCTTTATTTCACCAATCTCAGGCTTAATAACACTGGGGACAGTATCATTTAAGTCTTGGGAGGTAGTTACTAATTATTGTGTTTTATTTTGAGTTTCTATGAGTCAGGTTTTCAATTTTTTGGTTCAAAACTCCTCTTTCTACTTGCTTTGAACAACACTCAAGGACCATTACTGATGCAAGTTGGTTGGTTTTACTGAGGTGAGTAACTGGAAGTGGATCGGTTTAACAGAGCGAGTTCAGATTTCTGGAGAACGCCAGAAAGGATGTTGCAGACCCTGCCCTACTGAATCTCTAATCTCTTGTTTTGGGCGTTGGAAATCGCAAGACTTGATTCACCTTTCAACACTAAAAAGCGAGGACGGACCGCTCTGAAACTTCTTCCCAAATGATGAATACAACTGTCCTATATCAAAAAGAAAAAGCCTCATGACCCTGTCTCCACAAGAACAATAGTAGTGAGCGCTGATCTAGTGAAATCATAGAGATGCCAAGGTATTAAAAAAGTTTACAGAAAAGTGTAGTTCAAGCAGAAAAGTGCAAGTCCGAAAATCAGAAAAATCCTAAAGAAAAAGTTCAAAATTGGGCATTGCATCTCTATGATATCCTTAATTGGATACAGTTTCGGAGGGAAGAGAGAGGGTGAAACGCAAGAAAAGTGTTAAAGGAAGTGAAAGAATCTAGAAGGTCCAGCGATCGATATTCCCTCGATGAGACCGCACCTAATTAACTAAAGGAGTTTGCGACTGAAAGTCTGAGTTTCTCTAAGGGGTTTGGATTCAATCTGGGGAACTGCTAAGCTTCTAGGGACACATCGAAGTACTACCGTTGACTTGGCGAGGTATGCGGTTCCTAAAAGAGTGATAACAACTGTTTTGCTTAGGGACAAACAAAAAACTAAGTCTGGGGGGAGTTGATATATCATGGTTTTTACGGTTTTTAAGCCATGATATAAGTTTCTTTTCTAGAGTCTTTTTAGTGTTTTCGAGTCTTTGGTGTTTATTATTAGGTACAAGGACGTTTGGAGAACAATTGGTGTTTACTGGAGCATTCTGGAGCAGGATGGAATGAGCTATCAAAGTCGCAAGTTCATAATGAAGTTTTTAAGCTAGTATCGATCGACAGGAAGGTTTTACAAGTGTCGAGCGACACACTTGTCACGTCGCTAGACACGACCAACTTTGCGACCAGAAATCAATTTTTTGGAAGATTTATGTTTTCGAGCCAGAAAGCCCAGATGTTTGCAATTAGGCCTCAGACGTGTTTGTACCCTATATACAGTACTTTTAAGCCATTGTTTAGGCTAAGCTTTATTTTTTTTAGAGATATTTTATACTAAGGAATTATTATTCATGTCTATGTCTGAGTAATTCTCTAGTTAGGTTTTAGGTATTTTCAAAGGTTAATGAAGAGTTGTTGAATTTATTTACTTTTAGGATTTTGCATCATATTTATATTCTTCACCTTGATTGCTTTAAACTCTGATTTAGGCCTGAATTAGATATCCTAGGTTGTTTAGTAGATGCGATAGCATTATTGAATTACCTGAATTGAATCATAGGTGAGCAAATATGTGATTTGCAACGACAGTTGGCTTTGGATCTTTGTGAACAATCGAATTTGATTTTAATGCTTGTTTAAATTAATCTGATTTCGCAACGACAGTTGGTTTTCTAGGGTTTAAACATAGATAATATTTGCAATGACAGTTGATTTATTTTACATTAGTTTCGAGTTCTAGAATTGCACTTCATCAATCCCATTAGTAAATTTGTTCTTCAATTTGGATTTATTCCTGCGAATTCCCTAAGACTTAGCGTTTGTCTTATTATTGAATTTAAAGTCTTACAATCATCCTGTTTATTGTTTCTGCAATCTATTTTACAATATTTCTGCTTAGCTTAATCTGAAAGTTATTAATCTATTGTGCAAATCTGATTCCATGTGGATTCGATACCCTAAGTACTACAATGATCTTTTAATTTGAGAGAGTAGTTCAAATGTCTAATTTGAGGATATCTGTAGCTATAACGATATGGGTGATGGGAATCTCCGCGATGGTGTGGCCTGGAAGGATATCGGTATGGCTGAGATTATGGATGAGTGTATACATGTTAGTGTTAAGCAGTTAGGTAAAGATTAGAACCTCTACTTGTGGAACAATGCATAGATGATTGACATTACTATTCTTACTTCTAAACCGATAACTCTCTCTCGCTCTTACTGTTTCCATAAGCATGAACACTTCCACATATTTTAAGAAGATGTATAATCTGAGGAGCCTAATTACTATTTAGGCAAACATACATTAGCCACGAGCAAATGCGAGTGATTTGATCAGAAGCAAGCTCTAGTCGAATGCAATTCCAAGTTAATTAGTACTCCCTCCGTTCCAAAATATAAGTTGTTTTGGATGTTTTTTTTTTTTTCAAAATATAAGTTGTTTTGAGAATCCTAGGTACTTTTCATCCTTATTGAATATTGTGTGACCAATAATATTTTGTAGTCTTTTTTAGGTTTGATTAAATTATGTTTATTATGTATATTAAATGATATTTTTTATGAGAAAAAGTAGTTTCTTAATTTTTGTGCTTTTAGGTAAAACAACTTATATTTTGGAACGGAGGAAGTAATCTTTTTTCTACGAGAAAATTTTAGGTTAAGGACATCTATTTATTTCGGGATCAAACTGTTTACCCTTTTTTTTTCTTCTAACACTAGTCCCAACCAACCAAAGCTCAAACTGAGGAGATTAGGTTTGTTCTCATGTGGAAGGGCTCAGTTAATAGTTTAATACTACTTAGAATTGGTATAAATTGAAGTTTTATGTACAAGAGTATACATTTTTTAAATTACTATATGTGACTTGTTTAATTTTGAACAAATATATACTATAGTGTATTATTTTATTTTATTTTATTTTGAATTCATCTGGATATATGTTTTTTTGGCATCTGCAAGTACCAAATTGTAATTTCGTAACGTTGTATTACAATTTTTACGATTTTATTGGTAACCAATCTAGTAAAGAAGCGTTACGAAAACTAAGAGCACGTTCAACAGTTAAACATCCGGGTAAGTATTTCCAATCATTATTTTAATAGTTTTATTTTTGTTTAGTTATTTATTTTAATATTAACTAGTTATAAAAGGACACATGACAAATGAGTCTCTTTAAAAGTAGAGAGGCGTTTCTTCATTTGCATACTTTAAATATAATTTATTTCTCTCGCTTCTATTTCCTTATTTTATTTTACTTTTTTATTTGTTTGATGTTCTAGAATTTTCACATTTATTAAGAAAACACATTAATTCTTAGTTATAAATGTCTTGTTTTTTGTACTAAACAATATTCTATAACTTTAGCTCAATAGTAATTCAATAAAACTAATTAATTTGTCTTGAAATTTACAATTCATCATTATTTTTTTCATTAAAAATGCATTGAGAATGTAAAAAAACAATTTTTTTAAAATATTTTTTTCCCTAGAACATCAATTAAAAGAGAATGGAGGAAGTACTTGATAAGAAACCTTTGTTGAACGTAGTCTAATACCACTATGTTATATTAACTGTAATCTTTTATCACTATTGGTATGACCTAATTTTTTTAACCAAACCGATTCTTTGATTATAAACTTAGGCTCCCATCTACGAAAAAATTTAAATGAGGTTCAAAGATATACGTCCAATTTTTGATAACGTATCGGCTAAAACATTTTTCGAACGTGGAATGAAAACGAAAAAGATAGATGTAAAATCATTTCCTAAACTACGAATGTCATGAAGGAGAGACTTCAACTCATTGACCACACCGTTCGAATTGAGTAGCATGACAAGAGAGTGCGAGTCCAAGAACACGATAATCACTCGATAACCCGCAGTTTTGGTTGCAACTAAGGCAGTCTTCATCGCAAGGCAAGGCGCACAACTTTGGTGAATGATCTTAAGATTTGTGTCTCTGATACACCACCCAAGACTACCTGCACGTGTTGACTCTATCCATGAAGCATCTATGAAATAGAGTAAAGCATCCTGAGGTAATATCACCGGAGGAGGTTATGGTTGCATGATTCTTTGAGATGTGCAATTTATCTGAGCCTTAAACCAGGCTTTAACTTCTTTGATTGTTCCTAATACAAATTCTCTAGCCGAAGTACGTTGCTTCTCAAATATGAGTAAGTTCCATAGCAGCCATGGATATAGTGGGACTTCTGTGAGGCCAACTGGTGGTAGATTAACTTGACGATGAGTTGCAACTAGGAGTTGGTTGACAGTGTTTACCGAGGGTGCAGGCTTGGAGAGCCAAACGGCAAAAGTTGTATACAAGGTGAAGATTCATAACTGAGCTACACTGAATAAAATATGAATTAAAATGAAGGACACGTGCTTGCTAATTATGATTGATGATGCAACGTGGAGGACATGCAATTCCATCACCTTCATCACCGTCAGTGAGTTTTTGCCTCCGCTACAGACGCCGGCGAAAACATCACCACCACCAGTCCAACCAAAATGCTCATCTTCATCTTCATCATGATACAACCAGTTGATCATTCCTCTAATCCCATGATAGCAATTTTGATCCGTAACTTCAAATACCACCGAATTAAAACAAGGAAAACTTCAAGAATTAGATACACAAAATTAACATTTGGTATCTTTCAGCCTCTACTGATTTTGCTTCTAATCTATCTAGAATTCCATTACCACAATTCTCAATCTATATGAGACACTTTGTTTAAACCATTCTTAGGTCCGTCCTATCAAAGGGAAAAAAAGGATTTGACACTCACTAGAATAGAGAACTATGCACAATGATAAAGAAATTCTCACAAAGCTATCAATTTTGACCCTAGAAATGAGAGATGAGGAGAGATCAGAAATCAATCGAAAAAAGATCTGAGCCAGTCGGAAAGTACAATCCGGTCAAGCCGGAATCCGAATCCGAATTTAATCGGAAGAAACAAAAACTAAGAACAAACTATACACCTATAAACAAGCCCACGACGCCGGCAAGCCGGCCATCG
The DNA here is from genome assembly GCA_963576765.1 of Draba incana. Taxonomy (NCBI): domain Eukaryota; kingdom Viridiplantae; phylum Streptophyta; class Magnoliopsida; order Brassicales; family Brassicaceae; genus Draba; species Draba incana. The sequence continues at coordinate 24,386,073 of OY755212.1, read as the reverse complement.
GGGAAGAATACCGGAGAAGAAGATTGAACCTCTGTTTTTCTAGAGAGAAGTTAGAGAAATATTAATCTAGAAGTAATGCATTAAGTATTACCTTTTTTTTTTTTACTGACCAAATAATTATATTACCTAATTATACTATTATTTTATATAGATATTTTCTATTATGAGGCAGGAGCGTTTCAAATTATTGGTGGATCCTGTTTAATTTATTTTATTAAACGTATATTTAATATAATACTTATGGCCTCAATTTTTGTCTGGTTTGAACACAGCTAGTTTGCATTTCCTACCAAACAGATTCCGAAAACCTGAAAATTGAAGTAGGTGGTAGAGTCTCAATGATTGAGAAAGGTAATACTAATATCCAGCTGGATCCAGAGACTCTGAGTCCTTAAGACGCTTTCGTAATGAGCGGTAAATAAAAAAGCACTTGAAACAACAAAACAAAAAAGGTTTAAAAAAAAAAAAGCAAAATGAAAATGGAAAAAAAATCATGATTTTTGATTATCTCTCTTTCGTCAGTCCCACACAGCTATAAAGGCCCAAAAGAAGAATCCACCGACGTGTAGATTTTAGAGGCCTTAAATTTGTGTGTGCCAGATTCGCCTCACTCTTTAATCCCGCCGCCGCAACAAACCTCCATAGATCTTCCGATTCACTCGTTTCCGATGATGATGATGATGACTTCACTCGGTGGCGGCGGTGCTGCTGGTGGAGTTGGTGGTGGTGGCGGCGGAGGTAGATTCATGACGTATCCGCCGCCTCTTTCCGTTCCTCCGTCTGCTCCTCAGTCACCTAACTTCTCCGGTGGTGGTGGTGGTCTCCGATCACAACCTTCTTTCCTCGTTGAGCAGGAGAAGTAATTTTTCAAAGTTGACTTGTTTTCTTCATTTTACTTTTTCCACTCAGATTTCTCTATTGCTTGTACCAAGATCTATGTTTTCTATTTCTGTTTGCCCTGTATTTGCTGAATAAATTTGAATCTGGTTTATATTTGCTAATTAAACGTGATTGTTTTGAGTGAACCTGCTTAGTATCTTCTTGTGTGGGTTATATTGATTTGGTTTCTATTCGAGCAGGTATCTTTCTGAGTTACTTGCAGAGCGTCACAAGCTTACTCCATTCTTGCCTGTTCTTCCACATCTCTGCCGGCTCATGAACCAAGGTTAGCCATACTGTTGTTATAAGAGAAACCTTTAATAGTTTATTTACTTTCTTGATAAGATTTTCTGTAATTTTTTTGTTTCTTGCTTCATCTATGTACATTGATAAGCATTTCAGTGGTGCCTCTAAGAGGAATCATTTAGTTAGCTGTTAGAGTAATTGTACAGTCCCATAATATATCTTACGATCCAAAGAGATAATTAGTATTCTTTCTATTGCTATGAATTAGAAAATACAATGAAAATGCCTAGTATTTCATTGATTTGTGGTCTAATAAAATTTAGAAATGACATTTCACTGATGTAGATATTGGTTTCTAAATTTGACTTGAAATACAATTACTTGAAATTCTTATTCTGAGTTGTTTTGTAGAGATCCCTTCCTCTTAAACAACCCTTTGTGGTATTTAACAGATCACATGTATGATCTTCGTAGAAATCATTGCAAAATTTAATTAGTATTCTTACTTGCTGTCTGCATTCTATTTAACTAGAGTCTGGAAGTTATTAATTCACTAACTTAGTTGAGACTACGCTGTCTCTCCATTCCACGATCATTGGTGACAGATTTGTTGACTAATTCTAACTGGTGCGTCTTACTTTTGGAAATTGACATTTTTTGAAACAGAAATTTTGCGTGTAACCACGCTGTTGGAGAATGCCATAAGTCAGAGTAGGTTTGATCACCCTAGCCCTCTGGGTTCGGGAGGGATATTTCAGAATGCAAGAGCTGACATGAACGGATGGGGGGGCTCACAATTTCCATCAGAAGTATGACTACTAACCATTAACATAACTCTTTTCATCTAATTTATACTTTCGCAGTAGTTGACTTAAGCTTTATTGACATAACTACTTAATTTTAATCGTAGTTCATCATGACAAGTAGCCTGGGCTAACACTGAACATTAGTAATGTTGTGCAAGGTTTTTTTCTTAGGTCAATGCACTAACTAGATACTCCATTACCTTCAGGAGGAGTAAAAATGTTAGGTGCAGCTGTAAAGGATTGGTTACTCTAAATTTTATATGTATTCTCTGAATATTATGAACTAGGATAAGCAATTACAGGTTGCTAGCTTGCAACAATGCAATACATTGCCCCTTTTCCGTGGAAGAATCATTTGATAAGATTTATTTATGTTTTTTTGGTTTTGATGCTGCAATCATATGTCTGTATTATTTACTTATTTTGAGGTTTGACAAGGCTTCTAACAGGTTTTTGGTTATCATTTTATTTTCAGAGATCTGTTTCATCATCTCCAGCACCAAATTGGCTAAACTCTCCTGGTAGCTCGTCAGGTCTCATTGTCAAGCGAACAATCAGGGTGGATATTCCAGTCGACAAATACCCAAACGTATGAACCTGAATTTCCTTGCTTAGATCCTAAGCTATGTATACCCAGTTTATGAACTTTGATTTTATTACTTGCAGTATAATTTTGTCGGTCGCCTCTTGGGTCCTAGAGGAAACTCCCTCAAACGAGTTGAAGCTAGTACTGATTGCCGTGTTCTGATAAGGGGGAGAGGCAGCATTAAAGATCCGATTAAGGTATTTATGTTATTTCGTCTGTTCAGATAATAACTCCTTAGCTCCATATTTGTATTTTCATTCCATAGAATTGTTGCAGGAGGAAATGATGAGAGGTAAACCAGGGTATGAGCACCTGAATGAACAACTCCACATCTTAATCGAGGCAGAATTACCCATAGAAATAGTGGATGCACGTCTCATGCAAGCTCGTGAAATACTAGACGATCTACTTACTCCTGTGGTTTGTTCATAGCTCTTCAAAGATCTTAAACCAGAGATACGCATAGTATTTGTCCATATAACACCACTTATTATTACTGTGTATTGTTTTAGGAGGAAACCCATGATTTCTACAAGAAACAGCAGCTCCGGGAATTGGCCCTGCTCAATGGTAGTCTACGAGAAGAAGGATCTCCAATGTCTGGTTCCATCTCTCCTTACAATAGCCTCGGCATGAAGAGAGCCAAGACTAGAGGCTAAAAATACGTCCCCAGTTCATATTTTTGCTTGCCTCTCTCACCTTTCCAAGAAGGTATATATGCACCGTAACCGCTTCCTTCGAACAAGAAGGGCTTTTGAGATTCAGTCTCCATCCTAACTCCTCTTCCTCGAGCTACCGGTACTGTCTCTTATCCGTGGAATAAAAAAAACACCCGTCGTTATGAATCTGTGTCTTACTTATTTATCGTTGTCTCGGAGAGAGTTTAGATGACAGAATCAGGCAGTGCAAAGAGATGAGTCCATCTCTGTTTCTGCCTGTATCTGTCTCTTCCTCGATTCGAGGTTAATTTTAGCTTGCTTTTGCTTTTTTTTGTTGTTTCTTAATTTGGTTCAGTGGTGACCACTAATAAGCTTTGTTGCTCAAAGCCAGTTTTTGGGTAAAACATAATGGTTTGTGCTTGGTAATATGAATAATTCTGTTTGCATTACATAAACAATATCTTTTGTTACTAGTTACTACTACTTTTTGCAAACACAAACACAAATATATAGACTTAGAAACCCCACAACATTTAAGGATTCTTATCATTGTTGTCATCGTCTTCGTCATTCTCATCTACACCGACCCATTGCGTAAATGCAAACAAGAACTCTTTAAAGTTCACCATTCCGTTTTTATCCCAGTCCATTTCCTCTGCAAGCAAATGAATAAAAATCAATTTTGTTTGGTTCATTGAAGGAGAAAGCTTGAGAAGAAGACGCAAAGACTATACCAAATCTCTTCATTGCAATCCGACCAGATGATCGTTCTCCAGATTCATCAATGGCCCGGACCATCTCTTCGCGGCTAACATGCCCGTCCTTGTTCTGGTCCAAGAACACAAATGTGTCCACTAGCGTCTCAAATGTCGGCTCCAACTTCGGCATTCCCATCCTCCATTTCTATTCATAGTAGAAAAACTCTCAATACCACGAATAACTGATAAACCGATTAGTAGTATAAACTTAGCATCGAAGTCGAGAACATTGGTTGTTTGCGGTTTTACCTTTTGGAGAGTGGATGAATCGTCCTTAAGAAGGTAGACGAGGCAGAGAAGAACAATGAACTCGGTAAATGTAATCCCCATATCCTCGTTAATATCACAAGCCTCGAACAAATCCTTAATCTCTTCTTCATCGAACGAGATCTCTAGCTTCCTGAAACAGTTCTTAAGCTCCGAGTGGTCAATCGACCCATTCGAATCCTCATCTGCCCAAAATCCAACCAAGTAAAACAAACCCATCAAATCAATGAGAAAACCCCGCGATTTAGAAACTGCGTATGCACTCACCAAACTCTTGGAAAATGGCTTTGCAGTTTCGAAGACCTTCATCGATCTTTGGGAACTTGAGAACAATACTGTTGAAAGATTTCATTGTGGTGCCTTTCGTTGCCCTGCGTTGCACGGCTTCTATGATCTTGGCTTCTAGCTTTGTCTCTGGAACCCATTCTTTTTGCTGAGATTCAGACTTCGTTGCTGCAGCTCCCATATCAGATCGTAGATTAATAGCCCTAAGGTAAACCTAGTTTCTTGTAAGACAAGGCAGCTTTAATGTCTTGATTTAACAGAAGAAGAACGCTGTTTGATGATTCCAAGACAACCAAAATCAGATCTATTCAATAAATATCGAGAAAATAAAATTAAGATATAAAGGACAAGTTTTACATCAGACAACAAATGTCACAAGAATCAGGACGAGAAGAACCTGTTTTTTTTGTTTCTTGTTTGTCACGAGATCAAAACACAATCACAGATCTGTTTATTTGTTATAATGTTTGACCAGGAAAAAATAAATTTGGTGTTATGAGAAGAAGAATTGAATAAGCTTTTTGTAATGGCGTGAAGAACGCTGAAGATTACACGTAATTGCGCTTCTTAAAACAAAAAAACGCTTATTCATTTGGCAATTGACATCTATTTATTATTTTAACATAATCTTCCCCAATCTTCTCTGAAATTTTCTCCATCTTAATTATTTTTTATTTTAAATTTAGGAATATAATATGCTATTTACTTACCACTAATATTTGACCATCGATCTATGATTAATTTGTTGGCAGAAAGAAAACCTATAGATTTATCATTTGATTTTGACAGGAAAGCGATATAAATACTTATTTTTGCAAAAATAAGTATTAAGAAAACACATTAATGGTTAATTATATTAAAAATATTATTTATTTTTATTTGTTTGATTTTCTAGAGTTTTCACAAATATTAAGAAAACACATTAATGGTTAATTATAAATGTCTTATTTTTTGCAAAAAACAATTTTCCATAACTTTAAACCAATAGTAATCTAATAAAGTCAATAAATATGTCTTGAAATCTACAATTCACAATTAACCTTTCATTAAAAATGCATTGAAAAAGTGAAAAATCAATCTTTTAAAAATATTTTTTTTTCCTAGAAAATTAATCTTTTGGGAACGGAGGGAGTATGTATGACTAGTTAATGAAACGGTTGACCAAGAAAAAACTAGCTAGTTAAACTAGTCACATTGGAAAAAAAATACACGTCGATTCCATCTCAATAGATTTTATACATAACGCGCAAATATAAAAGACTAGAATAAAACCCTCGCGATGCGAGGAATATTTGATTTAAGTTAATAGTTATATTTAAAAAATATTTTGGGGAATTCAATAAAGTATATACATTTGATATATGTAAAAATGGTTTAAATCATTAAACTATTTGGTAAATTAACTAAATCATTTTTACATTTTTTGACAATTCTTCTTTGATGCTATTTTGTAAAATTTTAATATGTAAAAACATATCACTAACCAAATTTTATTTATCTTTGCATCTTCTCGTTGATCTAGTTATTTTTTTAGCAATATTTAATTATTTTATATTCCCAATATTTAATTATTTTATTTTAGCAATATGTTAAACCTTGATCCATTGGCAATTATTTTATGTTCTTCACAGATATACACATGTTAAACCTCTACCTATATATAACGATAACTGATATGCTCAAATTAAACTTTTGAACTACTCTCTCAAATTAAGAGATCAGTTGCAGTACTTAAGGTATCAAAATCCACAGGGAATCAAGAACACAATAGATTTAAATGCTCGAATTATGCTAAGCATGATGATATGAATGAAAAAGCAAGTAAATAGAAGCAAACAGTAAAAAGGTTGTAAATCAATAAAAACAAACGCTAGATACATGGAAATCTCAGGTGAATCCGAATTGCATATATAAATAAAAGATAGGAATTATTAAGCACAGTTCATAAACTTGAAACACGAATATAAAATCAATATGTCGATGCAGAGATTATCTATGTCTAAATCCTAGAAAGCTCACTATCGCAGAGATTATCTATGTCGATGCATAGATTATCATGTTCAATTGTTCACAAAACCCTAAACCAAATTTCTTTGCGAAAAGGAATTTTGCTCATCAAAGACTAGTTCAAGCAATTAATAACACTAATGTGTCTATCAATTAACCTAAGATCAGATTCTAGGTCGCGAATCTAGAATAAGCAATAAACACAGGTCAAGATGAAGAACTTCTAATGATATTATCCTAACAATTCAATTGAATCTAGCAATTCATCAAACACCCTTGAATAACCCTAAACCTAACAAGGAAATTACTCAGACATGTTGAATGAAGCAAACATCATATTATTAAAAGATATCTCTTAGAATTCAATAAAATAAAGCGTGAGCCTAAACAATGGCTGTGAATACGTATTTATAAGGTTTCTAAACCGTCCTAAAACATAATTGTAAACATTAGGAACTTCTGGGCCAAAACGGCAATCTTCCAAAACTCGATTTTGGCTTCTACGAACAGGGTGTCGATCGACACCAGAGGTGGTGTCGATCGACATCAACACTGAAAAACGATTCTCAATTCGATGCTTTGACGTTTTTTTCCGTAATGCTCCAAAACTTCCAGCAAATATCAATTATGCTCCAAACGTCTAAGTATATGTAAATAAAACAAACACAAAACACCGAATAGACACTAATAAAATGACTTATATCATAGCTCAAAATGGGTAAAAACCATGATATATCAATAACGATAGAAATATGCTCATTTCTATCGTTTTCAACTTACTATTTGCATAGAGTTTTTGTGCAATTTGTAAAATTACTTTAGGCTTGTTTTTCCCTATTTTTACTTCTTCGGGTAATTAATAATTTTGATATTGAAAAACTTACATATTTAAATAATTGACATGTGTCATCATCTAAACAATATTATACACGTGTCGCGATCTCGTGAGTTAGAATTATGCTAACTCTCCTTTATATAATAAGATATTAGGGGAAAAAAATAAGATAATATGGGTAACCTAACCCAACTCGACCCGACCCAAACCCACATGAGTTCGAGATTTTTGTGGGCGGGTTTGATCCGACCCATTTATTATATGGGTTGAATTTACATACCCAAACTTATTAATATGAAATTCATTTGCTTAATTAACTCATATGTAAATTAAATCAAATAATAAAAAAAGAAAAAAAACTAACACATGCCATATATTATTATAAATTCAATAAAAGTTTTAAAATTGAACAAAAACAAATTAGACAAAGATGTCTACGTATCTTATATAAAATAAAATAAAAACCATAAAACCAATATGAAGTGACCTTAGTCTAGTAGCAGGAGGTAAGTCTACTGTGTATATATGGCATGCGAAGTGACCTTAATCTAGTGGCAGGAGGCACCATCAGACCCGGGATCGAGTCCTACTCCCTGCGAATGTAGGGATTAAGCTAATGTGCAGGCTAGTTGAGGCCCAATGTTGAAAAAAAAAACCATTAAACCAATAAAACAGAAAAGCTATTAAACTAATAAATAAACTAAAGGTTTTTTTTTTGAAAAAACACTTCTGTAACATCCCAAATTTCCTAATATTTGTATTTTGGAAATATGGGTGTCGATCGACACCAAGTTCGGATTTCGGTTCTGTTTTTAAATTAATCGCTCGATTTGCGTCGCGGTTAAGGGGAAAATCTTAGGGCTTCCGTATATAAGTCCTTTGGGGTTTGTGGCCGTGTGAGGCAAAAAGAAAAGAGAATTTCGTGGCTTTCTGTGAAGGAGAAGAGTTTTGAGAGAGAGATGAATGGGAAGGAGAGAAGACAGGTTTGACTGTCTTTGTAGAAACGAGGAACGGTTGGTCTAATCGAGTCTGATCGGCGTGATTTTTCGTAGGCTTGTTCTTCTTCCTCTTAGCTTTCTATAGAAAGAATCCGATTGGCTTTTGGAGTTGTAGTTTGTGAGTTATTATTGTTTTTCCATAAGGGGTCTGTGCAGTTTCGGGATTCAATCAGTCTCCTTGGGAAGTGTTTGCCCGGCGTTTCAGAGGGAATGATAGTACGAGCTTGGTACCGTTAGATAGATCTGTGTGTTTAGTTTCCAGATTGGGGTCGATATCGGAATTCGGAGGTAAGCTCCGATCTCTGTGCCATTTTTAAATCAGTGCATCGTTCTGGTTCTAGAAATCTGAAATTAGGGTTTTGGGAAAAAATCCAAGTTTTGTGTTCTAGGTAATTGAGGAAGGTTCCTCGGTGTTTTTGGTGGAGAGCAGAGGCTGCGAGGACACTTATTTTGTGTTTGTAACCGTTCTTGCCTCGAATCGCGTAATCGAGGTGAGTGCGTGATCGCGACGATACATAGGATTGAATAACCATTGTTTGATTGAGTGATAGTTGGTGAATTCTTGTTTAGTTTCTGTCGTCATGAGCACTGTTTGGATGCGTGTCTTGTTTGTGTTCTTGTTGTGGCCGGTTTCGGTGTAATCGGAGAAGAGCCGTGTGAGGATAGGTTCGGTCTCCGGTTCCTGAAACCGAGCGTCGATCGACACCTGGAGGTGGTGTCGATCGACACTCGGTGAAAAGGAATTGTTTGATTTCGTTCAGTGGTGTCCAGCGACACCATGTTGGGTGTCGATCGAAACCCAGTTTTGTAAATTGCTGAATTTCAATTTAAATTGTGTTAACCGGAAATTGATTTAATTGTTTAACCGGAAAAATGAATTAAATGTATAAACCGAATAAATTGTTATTGTTATTTAATTCGATGTATCGTTATTAGCGGGATGACCGCTTCACTGAGTATTTATGATAATACTCACGCAACTCCCGGTTTCTTTTGAGTTGCAGGTAAAAGTTCGAGATTGTGGAATCATGGCTGGGATGAGGGGATGATTAGGATCTCTAGATTATGTGATGTGATTATGTGGTTGAATCTGGTTTAGGTTGCTAGCATTGTTAGATTAAATATGAAATTCTGGAATTGCTAGACTTGGAATTGTTACTGGATTTATATGATTGGAATAATGTTTTATTATTTATTGGAATTGATTTGGAATTCTTATTGGTTGTGTTTTTCCGCGTATTGTTCACCTTGATTTAGTCGTTGAGGATTAAATTTTTATGGGATCATTTAATCCGGACTAATTATTTAATTATTTATTTTTTAAAAAAAAGATGCGGGTGTTACATTTTGGTATCAGAGCCCTTACGGTTCTAGGGCTGTTAGTAATTAGTTGATTGAGATTGTTGTTGAATTGACTATGAGTAGTTAGTTAATTCTGTGAGTTGTAGAGTCTTAGATCATCCTCTCCGAGCCTTCAAAGAGATTCCACGGTATGTGATTATCTGATCTTTATTCTGTGAATTCTAGTATCTTAGAATGTACTTTTGGTAAGTGCACTGTGCGATGGCTAGATTTCCAAGAGGTCGTGGTAGAGTTGGTGGCCGTAGAGGTAAAGCTGGAGGCCGTGGAGGCCGAGGTCGTGGTCGGGGTCGTGCGACTACGTCGTTCGAGAGGGTGACTCAGAGTGAGTCATCGGAGCAGGTGGCGGTTTCACCGACGTATCAGGAGGATTCGGTAGTCTATGTCAGCGTGTCAAACAGTACTGTCGGTGCCGGAGTTAGTGTCGGAGCTACTGGTGTGGTAAGAGGCCCAGATGCGGGTATTGTGAGATTAGTAAATAAATTCTAACTCTATTATAGTACGTTTTATCCAAAAGTGGGAGGTAATATTTTTTTAGAAACTAATGAACTTATGGAGATGGATTTTCTACTACTTGATAAATAGGGTATTATAATTTTATTTTATATCAGTGAGAGTGTTAATACAATATAATTTTATTTTAACGTAGGAAAAATACTATTCAAGATTTTGTGCACCATTTGCTTCTAGCAAAATTTGGAAAGCAATTGTGTGAAGAAAGTCTTATTGACATTTTTAGTTTTAGTTTATAACTAAAAATATGAGATACAATTCATTAAAATTTTGAGAAAATAGATATATGAGTAGTTACATAATGAGAATTTTCATAATATGCAATTCTTTGCATGCTACTTTACAGTTATGCCATCGTTTGAAAATTTTGCAAAAATGCCATCTTTTTTTTAACTTAACTTTTATATTTTTTTGGGTTTGAGTTAACTATTTTATATTTAGGGTATAGTTTTTGGAGGTAGAGTTTAGGGTATAGTTTTTGGAGGTAGAGTTTAGGGTTTGAGTTTTGAGATATAGAAAACAAATTTAATGATTTTGTCTTTTTCAATAAAATATGACATGTTAGCAATAAATTTTCAAGGGTGGCATATTTGAAAAAATAATTTTCAAACGTGGCATGTTTGTAATTCCCTTTTACATAATTAGGAAAAAATCAAGATAAAGATTACCTTTAAATTTATTTGATATCAATATTTTTGATTTTATTTTGTTTACTTTCATGAGTGATTTAAATTTATTTTTTTACTTTTTTATTTTTGACTTTCGGCTTTCGGGTTATAAAATTCTCTGTATAATAAGATTTTATCATAAACTCGGGTCGTTTTACCTAATAATTAGATGTTATAAATAACATGTTCAAAATTATATTTAGGTAAGTACAACTTTAGGTAAGTTAATTAATTAATTAATTATATAAAAACAAAACCCTTAAAAAATTTCTCTTGATCTCTCATATCATTGCTCGTACTACTGATAAACCTCAACGAATTTCCCAATCTTCACTTTCCACCGTCCGGAATAATACCGGTTAACATCTTCAATAGTCTGATCCAAGAAGCCAACTTTGATTAACCTCACGGATTTGCTCATACCATTCCACATCTCTGCAGCTTCTGAATCGACGCAACGAGGTTTCGAAGAACCGGTTCCGGGTTGATGTCTAGGTTTATTACAGGGAGGTGAAATTGGCCTGAGTTTTAATCAAATGTTACCGTTTGTTGTCGGCTTGAATCGAACTCTGCCTTTGTACTGATCAGAGACTGATGGGATTGTGAGTTCTTCCAGCAGAGGAGGCTTTTCGTTGTTGTTGTTGTTGTTGCTGCTGCTTCGTTTTCTTGTTTTGTGAAGAGATAATCAGCAGAGAGTTTCAAAGTGATGAATCCAGGAAGATTCGATATGATTCTCCATGGAAGTTTAGATTCGAATCGAAGCTTGATCTCTTGAAGTAACCTATTTGCTCTGTTTCCGCCATTGTCGTCTACCCTGTTTTCTTCTTCTTCTTGAGACTAAGTAAGTGGATTGTGTCTTTCTCTACTCACACTAACTCATTTTCTTGTTGGAATTGTTGAATTAGGCTTAGCCAACTGTTAGGGGATTTGAGATATGAAGATGATCATCAGGTCTAATGCGAGATTGTTCACTGGAAATGTAATAGAATTTAGCTTGGATCTTGAGGTATTCAATTTGATTTGGAAGATAATTGTTAATGTTAATGACTGTGAAGAAATTTTGAGAATTATTGATGTTGATGAATCTGGGAAGAAGGTCAATTATTGAATGGTGCAATAGAGGACATGTGATCTTGGATCTACTCTATATGTTAGTTTTCGTTAAAAATTATTTATTTTTCATTGCGAGTTACCGTTATTTTAAAGGGATGGAATTGTGTCTTGGCTGAAGAAGAAGGCCAGTCCAAGCATCCACAACATCACTACAAAAGAGGAGGCGGAGCGTGTTTTGGCTGCTGAACCTAAAGTTGTTTTTGCTTTTCTCAACTCCTTAGTGGTATGTATCCTTTTTAATCCAAGCTGCTTTGTGCTTTCTTTCTTGGATTCATTACGAATTTTATAGCGCCACTGGGTTAGAAAACATATGCTTAACTAAATTGGTTATCGTGGGACTTCTCAACTTGAACAAAAAGAATCGAAGATATTAATTGTTAAGAAAATTGCCTCTGATGTTTAATATGTCCTTGCATGATATGTTATAGATGGGGCTTGGGATTGCATATTTTGTCTAGTGCATTTTTCTTTGTGTGTCCTGTAGTTTTAAGATGCAGGATTTACAAGTGTGAAGCGTCGCTTATAATGCCATCTTTTCACCAATTTTCTCTTGCTCAGGGGCTGGAGAGCGAAGAGCTTGAGGCTGCATCCAGGTTGGAAGACGATCTCAGTTTCTACCAAACTGCAAGCCCTGATATTGCAAAGCTATTTGAAATAGAAACTGAAGCCAAGCATCCTGCCTTGGTTTTGCTGAAGAAGGAGGAAGAGAAACTCTCCCGTTTTGGTAAAAACCCCTCAAACAAATGACTTCTTCTTTCCGCTGCTTAGATTTCCTCTTATGTGTCTCACTCGTTGTACTCCTTTTTGACAGATGCAAATTTCACAAAGGCAGCTATAACAGAGTTTGTGTCAGCCAACAAAGTTCCTTTGGTCATCAACATCACTGATTTTCGACAACGCAGTGAAAAACCAAGTAAAGACTATTCTGTCTCTTGCAAGTTTTCCTCCGTTCATTCTTACGAACTATGGAGATTGACTTTGTTTTCTCAAACCTTGTCAGCTCATTCTTTTTGCTAAGGCAAATGAATCAGAGAAGCACCGAGGGAGGTGGCAAAGTCCTTCAAGGGAAAGGTAACGTTTACTTTTGCCTTTCTGTGGTCATTTTCTCACTTATGGAACAATTTTATTGAGTCGATTTGTCTGCAGTTTGTATTTGTGTATGTGCAAATGGACAATGAGGATTATGGAGAAGCAGTTTCTGGATTCTTTGGTGTTACTGGCACTGACCCCAAGGTAAAGTAGTTGATGTGAACTATCTGTATATCAAATTTTTTTTTACTAACAAAACCAAATTTTTGCGTATGCAGGTTCTTGTATACACCGGAAATGAAGATATGAGGAAGTTTATTCTGGACGGTGAACTGACCTTAAAGAACATTAAGGTTGGCTCAACTTCTATTTCCCGTGAAATTTTTATGGTGAGCTATCTTAACGCAATGAGTTTTGTTTTCTTGGAAAAAAAACAGACACTTGCGGAAGATTTCTTAGCAGACAAACTCAAGCCTTTCTACAAGTCAGATCCAATACCTGAAAACGTAAGCCTTCCCACATTTCAACACACACATCTGAACATGCCATATAATACTGATTCACTCGCTTCAAAATCAAACGCAGAATGACGGTGATGTTAAGATCGTTGTGGGAAACAATTTTGACGAAATTGTTCTTGACGAGTCAAGGGATGTTCTTCTCGAGGTAATAATCCCCTCGTAACAACATTAGAGCCTTGTTTACACATCTTAGTTACGTACCTAAAACGTGAGTTTTTGTCTTATAGATATATGCTCCATGGTGTGGCTACTGCCAATCATTTGAGCCGATTTACAACAAGCTTGGAAAATATCTAAAGGGCATCGACTCGCTAGTTGTAGCTAAGATGGATGGTACCACCAATGAGCATCCTTGAGCAAAGGTATTAGCTTTTGGGTCATTCAACACTAGAGAAGAGAAATGATTGTTTTGGTTTTGTCTAAATGTGTTTGATGTGTTCAGGCTGATGGATTCCCAACAATCCTCTTCTTCCCTGGTGGAAACAAGAGCTTCGATCCGGTTAGTAAAGATTCTTATTCAGTATTGTCAAATGTGTTATCAAAACCTTGTATTTGAGTACTGAATTTGTAATATGAAAAAACAAATCACTGTGGATGGTGACCGTACAGTAGTGGAACTGTACAAATTCCTGAAGAAGCACGCATCAATTCCATTTAAACTTCAGAAACCGGTTACACCTGAACCTGGTTATCTCAAAAGTAGAACCGACCAAGAAAGCCGATGAGAAGATTGAGGTTGATTGTGCCAAGTATGAGTTGTGAGGATGATGCTTTGCAAGAACGGAGTTTTGTTGTTTGGCTATAGATGATCGATGATCTTACAGTTATTTTTGGAATAGAAAAATGTATTAGTCCTTTATTTTTGGCTTTTGTTGTATTATGAATTGAATAAGTTAAAAGAAATTTGGTTATGAATGTTGGCTGTTTTGACACTCGAATACAAAAATCTGAAGTGATAATTTTGGTTTTTTTTTTTATATATATATTTTGATCGATCTTGACAAGAATGAATAATGTTGTGTTAAGAACAAAAAAAAAAAAACAAGCATGTATATTGTGACGGATTTTAACCTTTGAAACTGAGTTTGAGGAATCATACAATGTTTATAGATTTGTGACTATAAATATTGAATTTTATAGCTTTTACTAAAGTAAAATGTGGATAACAAAGACCGTGCAAGTGCACATGAGCTCCGGCGATCACAATGCGTCCGCATCCTCGCTCCGCTTTTAAAGACGCTGGAATCGATAAATCATGTCCATGGCATTTAGCATTAAACATAGAAAATACAATCATCTTTTGATTATCTTTTATCATTGAGACATTGACACTAATAGTTTTAACAATGATATGGCTAAAAATGTATTAACAAAAATTGTAGTGCTATGCCTAAATGTGTTTCGACTCTTTGCTGTGAACTCTAATTTTCCTGGATTATAATGAAACTGATTTTTGTCTATCAAAGATGATAAACTTAATTTATTGGATAATAAAAAGTGTGGTAAACAAAAAATATTTTTATTTTCGATATGATTTATTAGAAAGACACTCTTCATACTGTCTTAGATTAAAAAAATTGAAAATCTAACAGATCTTAAAAGATTAGGGAGAGACACTGAGAGATGGAGAGAGGAACAGAGAGATGGAGAGAGTGAGAGATGGAAAGACACTGAGAGAGAGAGACAGAGGTAGAGAGTGGAGTGAGAAAGAGATAAAGGTAGAGAGAGAAGTGAGAGGGAGAAAGGAGGAAGGGAGACGGAGAGAGAGAGAGAAGGAGAAGGAGATGGAAAGAGAGAGCAAGAGAGGGAGACAGCAGACAGAGAGAGAAAGGGACTGGGAGAGAGAGAAAAAAGGTTATTTTTGGGAGATGGAGAGACAGTGAGAGAGAAACAGGAGAGATACATAGAGAGAGAGAGAGAGAAAATAGAGAGGAGTTAGAGAGGATACAGAAGGAGTAGACGTGATAGGGGTAAAAACTCAGCGACCGAACGGGTTTCCTAACAGCGGTTATTTTTTCACCAAGAGGGCAAACAATTCATATATTTTAAAGGTGATGACGAAATCCAAAAGGTTATGGATCGGCAAGAACTACTAGGTTCAATGTTTTTAGCTTGGTTTGAATTGAATAAGACTAATGAATTAGCCAAGCAAAAGACTTATGAAGAGATTCCAGAGTTTTTTATTTATGACTCTAAACAGAGGCTATTCATGCAAAGGAAAAAAAAGAACACGCACTCTTGGAAGGATAAACCATGTTCCACGGAGGATAGAAGATGGTTATTATATGAGAGTACTCCTGAATTACCAGTGAGGGCCCACAAGTTTTGAGGACCTTAGAACTGTGAAAGGCGCCGTATGCGCCACATACAAGGATGCATGTGAGAAATTGGGTCTATTGGATGATGAGCAGGAGTATATTGATGATATACGTAGGTCAAGCATGTGGGCGACTACTATACAACTTCGCAATACATTTGTGGTTATGCTTGAATCAGATAGTTTAACACAACCAGAGATTGTATGGGAAAAAACTTGGGAATTACTATCAGACGACATTCAACTGAAAAAACAAGACGAATGACATCGTCCAGGTTAATTTCCATAATCCAACAATCTGTACATAGTGTGTCTATATTATGCAGTGGTAAACTAATGTTGCATGGTATATATTTCTTGTAGATCTTTTGTTGAGTGATGATGAGAAGTCTTTTGCACTCCATGAGATTGATAAACTCTTAAGAAGTAGAGGTAGCTCATTAGGATTATACAGGTCTATGCCTTCTTTGCCAGAAAATCTTGAAGATAAATCAAATGCATTGATTGAAGATGAGAAAAGGTATGACCGTGAAAAGCTCAAGCAAGATAATGCAAAAAGGATACAACAGATGACCCCAGAACAAAAACAGATATATGATGATATCCTTTCAGCCGTTGATGATGAAGTAGGACGTGTATTTTTGTGAACAGATTTGGTGGCATTGGTAAAACATTCCTCTAGAGGAGTCTATTTGCTAATGTGAGATCAAAAGGTAACATTGTACATAATGTTGTTTCCAGCGGTATTGCATCTTTATTGTTACCAGGTAGAAGAAGAGCTCATTCTCGGTTTGGTATACCATTGACCCTCGATGAAGGCTCTACTTGTTCAATAGTAAAGGGATCTGATCAAGCAAAGTTGATAGAGGAAGCATAACTGATTATATGGGATGAAGCACCCATGATGAGCAGATATTGTTTTGAATCTCTCGATCAAAGCCTGAATGATATATGTGGAAAATGTGAGGGCAAGTTGTTTGGAGGCAAAAAAATTGTATTCGGAGGGGATTTCAGACAAATTTTACCTGTTATAAATGGTGGTACTAGGACAGACGTAGTCATGTCTGCGCTTAATTCATCTTACATTTACAATCATTGCACAGTCTACAATCTGACCAAAAATATGCGTCTGCTGAAGAATACACTTCCTCTAGATGAAGCCAAAGATGCTAAAGAATTTTCAGAGTGGATATTAAAAGTCGGCGATGGGAAACTCGCTGAGCCTAATGACAGGAAAGCTCTCATAGACATACCTGAAGAGTTTCTTATTAGTCATGCAGATGATCCTATTCAAAATATCACCAGAGAGGTTTATGGAGATCCAAGGTTTCTACACAAGAAAACCCTACCAGATCCTGAGTTCTACCAATCCAGAGCTATTTTATATTCAATCAACGACGATGTCGATATGATAAATGAGCATATGCTAAACAACTTGGAAGGTTAGTACCTATTTTCATATTAATGTTTCTTACTGAATTTAAAACTACAAATACATTGATATTCTAACTTAATGTTATGAAAATCAACTAATAGGTAAGGAAAGAATATTCTCCCAACAATCCTCTTTGCACTACAGACTTTTTGAATAGCATAAACATGGCTGGAATGCCAAGTTATGTTTTGAGATTGAAAGTTGGATGTCCTGTTATGTTGCTAAGAAACATAGATCCAAAAGAAGGTTTGATGAATGGGAAGAATGGCTGAATTCATTATTGAAGTTGTGGTCATTATATGAGATAAAGTTGGGGATATTGTGCATATTCCTAGGCTACTAATACCAAAATTGGATGTTAAGCTTCCTTTCAAAATGCGAAGAAGATAGTTGCCTCTACGAGTTGTGTATGCTATTGCAATTAACAAAAGCCAGGGATAATCTTTGGACAATGTTGGTCTATATTTGCAGAGGTTGTGTTTCTCACATGGGCAACTATATGTTGCAGTGTCTAGAATAACATCTAAGAAAGGTTTGGAGGTGTTAATCTTAGACAAACATGGAAAACCATGTACAAAGACGATTAATGTTGTATACAAAGAAGTGTTAGCCAAACTTCAGTTAAAACTTTAACAGGATTGAAAGTAATATTCATGTGTTTCTATAATTATTGGTAATATTATATAAATTATAGCTAATGGAATCATGATCATTTTTACAGGTTGGGATTTTTACAAGTTAAGATTTAGCCTCTAACAAACTTTGTATTACATTCAATCATAGTCGAACTTGTTGGAGTTTTAAATTGTGTATGTTCATTGTAAACATTTTGTTCTATTAGACAGTAGTTTATAATAAATATTTGTTTCCTGTTTTATTCGTTATAATATCAAACTTGATCTCATTCATTTACTATGGAAATAATAAAATCGCATTAGATTTGCATAATATATACACAATCTACAATTTTTATTATACATAAACTTGATCTCTTTTATTAGTATTGATTCTGCAGTTTGCAAGATTAATTTTTATTATGTCTTCCCTATAATTACGCAACCATAATATTGGTATTCCAAAAATGTTTAATATTTTTGCAACATTTACGGTAACGAAATATTTTGTCTAACACTATTACTTAGTGATCACTATTTACTAGGTCAAATGTGTATCCCTAAAAATCGATAATTCTATATATACCTTATATCATTTTCACAATACAAATGTATCGTGAAACTTTCGGCTTGATGGTTGAACTTTTTTTCATGATATAAGTTTAGTTACTGGAATAATTTTCCCATTTCCGCATTTTTTAATAAACGTTTTACTTTCCCTTCACGGTCATTAAATCAGTACCATCATCATATTTTTTACCAATTTGCATACGAATATAAGTAAATCAGAAGTTCAATAATATTATTAGACTTGGTTTAGTTGTCAGATTTAATCACCTTAATCAACATTCTTCTCCACCACGAATCTTCTTCCAAATTATTATTTACACCAGTTTAGTTACTGAATTTGTTTACATTTTTTTTTTATTCAGAGAATATAATAAATTTAGTTACCATAAAAAAATATTCTGTTTCTATTCCGAATATTTTCAACATATACGACATTTATTATAATTTGTATGAGTTTCCGGAGATGTTGTTAAAAGATTGGCAAAAGAATCATAAAGATAAATATTGATTATATTCGTTTTGGTCAGGCAAATATAATAAAAATTGATTATATTCGTTTTGCATTTAGGTTACTAAAACGTTTTTACATTCTATTAATTATAATTGGCCAACTAAAATGGATTTAAAAACAATTAATATGATTAATGGGCTAATTTATCAAACCCAAACAAAGTATAACCTAACCTCTTACACCAATTGCAATTGTTATATTTATACCTAGCCTCCATTGTGATCCTTACTTGCAACAAAAATAATTTTCATGTATGATGTACTCTGTTACATTTTAGTTTCTTTATCTCTATTTCCATTGGTATATATATTTATCTTTGCGTTCATAATCATCAGAAATGCAAGATCATACAACAAAATCACCTATCGCCGCCTACGTACTGAACAAGTGAGTAATACTATTCCCATCATTCTAAAATTATACTACTTTTATTATTTAATTGTTTTAATTTTGGAATTCTGCCTTCTCAACATTTCAGGATTTGAGTAACAACAAAACTGAGATCCAAAAATCATTTTCAGAATTTACACGGTCCCCGTGGTGTAACTAACAAAGTTCTATAAAGTATCTCTTCAAATAAATCAACAATAGATCGGAATAGAGGATGATGATCGAAATAGAGGCACTGTTGAAGAGGTTATGGATAAGAAATATACGTTTTTACCATTTTAATTTTTTTGTAATGTTGTTGGAGAATATTCAATCGACTAATAGTTTTGATGATATTTCCTAATTATCAAACAATCTTAATAATCAATTAATATCTAATCACAAATTATTTGAAATTTCATAATGACAAGTTGTCATAGTGAAATAAAAATAAAATGGTAATTACATTGTAACATAACTAAACATGTTTTTGCAAAATATAAATATTGAACATTGTTTTTATTAAAGATGGTTGAATTATGATATTTAATAAGCAATTCACAAATTATATAATATATATACAAAATGCGGATACGAAAGGATTCTTGAACAACCATAAAAGATCATAAAATCTCAATTCTTTTCTAAACACATGCAACCATAATATCTATACTAAAATGTTAAAGATTTATTCATAGAAAGTTATACCACTTTCTTAAGTGAACCACTTTATTGTTTGAATGACAACATTTTATTGTCTTGGGAAATGATTATGTGCAGTCAAATACTATTATTTATTAATATAAAATGAATAAGTTTTTTGTTTTCTTTTGGTCCAAACATGCTTTAAAATGCGTAGAGCATAAAAATAATATCTTGCAAAAAAAAATATTCCAATTTCAAACAAGCTATAGTCTTTCTCTAAACATTCATCTTTCTATTTTTGTTCTACACAAATGGATCCAACATTAAGACAAATGAAAGAAGAATTTCTAAGAGATGCAAAGGAGTACCTAGAGAAAATGAAGAAAAATCGTGAGAGATTTCTAAAGCTCCATGAACAAATGTTCTCTTATAAACGAAAGAGCGAAGAGGAGAAGATTGAAATCGAGAAAGCTTTCGAATGGAACAAAATCTGCCTCAAGTCACACTGCCTAAAACAATCAATAAGAGCTAATATAACCAGGCTAGATGTGAAGAATCTTTTGGAGAGAGCAAAGATCATCGAAGAAGCAATGGCAATGATGCCTCCTGATAACAAAGAAGATAATTAAGGAATTGATTTGTTTACCATTTTAATAATTATGTTTTAATGTTGTTGGAGAAAATGCAATCTATTAACAATATTGATATTTCCTAATTAGTAAACAATCTTAATAATTTATCTGATTTTAGTAAACAATCTACATGTTAATTTCTTATGATTTTTTAGTATGACTTAAGATTATTTATTACTTTGTTGGTTAATTGAGAATATTTGTTTTTACCTCTTTACACGATATGTTTGACTCTTTTTAATAGTGTAGATAGCTACGGATAATAAATGTGAGTTGATAAATCACATTTATTGACAGTGACATTAATTCAGATTTGTAGTTAGGAAAGTATACCCCGTTATTAACAATGTTGAATCATATATATAAATACAAACCAAAGCTAAGCCAAAGATATTACACAATCTCTTAGTTTTGTATCTGTTATTTATCTCTACCAGTTGTTTTTTTAGTTTATTTTGGTGATAACAATGTCTGAGAGTTTTAATGACTCCACAAACAATTCCATTGTTTATTTTAGAAGTAGTGGTTTAAATTTACCGATGCTCTTAACAATGAGTGCACAACATTGTGAACACTCTCAAGTTTTTTTAACTAAGGTATTTAGACTCTAATTTAAGTTATGTAATGTTGTCATTGTGTTGTTTTTTCTAATTGATGTTTTGATTTTTGTTCTTAATTCCCTATAGTTGATTCAAAAGTATCAAAAAGCGTGTAGGACGTTCGACGACATATTACTTCATATGGCAAGAAACCCGGGCCAAAGACGCCATTTTGAGTTGAAGCGGCTTATTTTTTAGAACAAGATAAGACGTCTCCAAGCTCCTTACACGGAGTGACAAATCCTTGGTTTTGATAAAATAGCACTATTACCATTTTGTATAACGAGTTTAATACATATCTCTACAACACCTTCGAGTTTCGTCCCTCAAATCATCACTATGTTTTGAACTTTATGTATTTAGTTTCTTTTGTTTTTTTGTTTGTGTGAAACTTTGATATATAGTTATTGTAAGAAACTTTTTCTCATTATCATCATCATATTTCTTATGTACTCTTTTGTACTGAACCTAATATTACAAACTGAGTCCTATACTTTCCAAATAAAAATACTATGTTCCCGTGCTTTCGTGGACCGGTTACTACATTTTCGAAATACAATTACTAGAAACCGAGTCCTATACCTTTCAAATTTGTTCCAATGACTCTGTGGACCGATTACTACATTGCGAAATACAATTACTACAATCTACCCTCTGTTCCCTACTTTTTCAAACTAAATCATACACGTTCCATATACCGCTAATATGTTGCCCTGCGTTCGTTGACCATTTTCTACATTTTCCTCATTCACTTAATGCACACCGATTAGTACATTTTCCGAATATAATCAATAATAACAACCAATTCAAATATTGACTTTATACTATACACAACACCATAAACCAACTAATTATTTAACAACTCGCCGTTCGGGGACCGAACGGGTCATCCCCTAGTTAAACATAGAAAATACAATCATCTTTTGATTATCTTTTATCATTGAGACATTGACACTAATAGTTTTAATTTATTTTTCCTTGAAAATTTTAATTATAATTTCCTTTTTTGTCTTTGTCCTGGAATCATCTGATTTGTATTCGGATAAAGTTTCAGAACATAGAAAAATCCTACATGGTAGAACAAAAATGTATATATATATATATGCTAATCAATTCCATAAGAGTTTAAAGATTATTGTTCTTCTTTGTACTCATTTAAGCAACTGTTTTGTGCATTAGATAGATGCGAAGAGGTTCTGGGCAAACATGGGTACCCTTTGATTGAAACAAATATCAGATTGGTTGTTGTAAACCTGATTAGTTTAATTTTTGACTAAATTTTGCTTAATTTTTGCATATGATTTTATTTTGTTTTCCTTAAATATATATATAAAGCAAAAGGGCCAATGAAGTACACATATGAGATCTTTGATATCTGATAATATCATCATATATAATATTTTTTGTAACTTAAAACTCAAGAAATTTTATAAATTGGTATATGCAGTCCTGGGTATATGTATGTTACGCTTTATGAAATCAAACCCTACTTACCGTCCAATATGTAAATAATCTTGGTTGGTTGTCACCATATCTGTCCAGGTAAATCTAAGAAGCAAAAGACAATTTGTATGGTTAGTCTATGTTTTTAGAATATTGACATGAAATAATTTAAATGTTATTGTTAATACGTAGAAAAAAAAATGTTATTGTTAATACTAACCTGCCAACCGGTCTCAGCCATGTTGAGATTATTGGCTACATAGTCACGGACTTGACCCATATTTGCGCCAAACTGAAGTCCTCGCCATATTCAACGATCGGCTTCCAGGCGTTAAGAGTTGCTTTTGCTCCATAGACTGGGTACGTATTGACGTACCCAATAGCATAGTGTTGACATAAAATTTATTAACCTTTTGAAAAACAACAAACAATCAATGCCTTATTATAAAACAAGGAATTATCAGAAACTTACTTGATGTCCTTTTGTCGCTCGGGCCTTGGCGTCAGGGACTAATGGATCCCGTTGTTTATGATGGACAACTCCATCTTTAAATCACCGTATTGGTATGGTTCCGTCTGGACACTTTGCGCCGCTGGCATGCCAAACTTGCCAGCATATTTCTTCGTCTGACTTCACCATATCATATGGTGTTTCCTGGTTATAATGAAAAAGGTACTATTAGTAATTTAGTTTAAAGCCGGTTAACTATAAAAATTTAATCAATTTATAATGAGAACCTGAATAAGATGATTCTTCAAGAGAGGATTCTTCAAAGCGGGTTGCTCGAACTTGTCGCCATCCAGGCTCTGTTACATTTCAGAAAAAAAAAAAAAAATAAGTGTTACAATTCTAAATAAACATTCTTCTGAAGGAGTACTATACTTACAATCTGGGTACGTAATGACATATCCAAATAATTGAGTAGAAAAGTTCTTCGGACGTATTGACATATCCAAATAACACGAGAATGCGTTATTGATATGTCAATACGTAAACAAAATGATTTTATATTTGAAATAAAAGTATATTATATATATGGATTGGTTTCTGAAGAACGTATTTTTAACCACCGATCATTAACATTTCCATGTCCCCTGAAGTAGTACTATACTTACAATCTTGTTTATTATAAAGAAAATCAATCTCAAAAAGCGTTAGTATAGGATATATAATATATTCGAGCTCAACACTTAGTCAGAGATTATTTGTTTCTCGGTTCAAGCTCCCATTCCCAAACATTGCATAATCAAACAAGCTGTACACTTAAAGCCAAATAAAAGATTGGGAATTGGCTGAATATAGCAAATATGAACTTTCAAGAGATATATAGATTAGACTGAAAAGTGAGTGGTTGCACACGTTTGCGTTTATTTACTTTACAAATTAGAATCACACAAAGCATATTATAAGCCCCATCCAAACTACTTCAAAGCTATAGTAGAATATCCAAGCCTAAATAACTTCGAACTAATTTAATCGATCAATTAAACCAAAATTTAAATCGTTGTGTTTTTGTTTGCTAAAAAATATTTTTTCTTTTACTTATACTTTATTTATGTTTTGCTTTGAAAATAAACTATTCCAAGTTTTTTCAAATGAGAAAAACTGTTAAAATCAAAGTAGACAAAATACATGATTGATATATTTTGCCACTACAAAAAATGAACCATGATTGTTATTAATCATGATTTATTATGCATTAAAGGTACAATTAAAAAAAAAAGATTTAAACATTTTTAATTCTAGATAGTATTTACTCTTGAAACAAATTGTGTTGCTTAAGTGGATACTCTCTAGTCTCTACATGGAGAGAGAAGAGAGCATATATATGATTGTTAGGGTCATGGCACATCATTCCGAGTTCCTTTTGAATCACTATCATAAACAACACGTTTGGGTTTATTTACTTCACAAATTACATACAAATTAGAACCACATAAAGCATATTATAAGCCCCATCCAAACAACTTAAATCGCATATGTATTTGTGGGGATTACCTTTTATGTCCTCTTATTCTTACTCCCAAAAAGCAATGAGAAGTAAAACAATATCCTAAAGAAGAAACCCCAAGCTAACGTAATCCACGAGCAATCTCATTTGCTCAATTGAGTTATAACTTGCTGGATAAGTAAGTCAGCCGCTGTTTTCAAGCATGCAGACTCTGTTATTTTCTTTCCTAACACATTACTCAGCGTATCGAGGAGCTTAAGCTTGACCGCATCGGGCACTTCGGCCAAAAGCGTACCATCAAATACTTGGACTCCCTTAACAAAACATCGACACGGGTCATCAAACTCGTTGATTAAAATGGCCTCGTATGGATACTTCAATAGTGAAATGTAGTGAAACCATATCCAGTAAAACGGTATCCGATCTCGGTTGATGTAGATTCCACCCAACAATAGACAGTAGGAAAAATTAATAGACAATAGTGACAACATAACTTATCACGACATTGGGGATAAGACCAAAAGAGAATCCAGACCAAAAGGATGCGTAGAGTATGAGGCAATAGTAGAAGAACCTGCCGTTCAAACCAATTGTCAAGAATGTGAGAGCGAGTAGCTGAGGCAGGGCTACGAGAGAGTGAGAAATGACGCACGAAGATGTTCTGTATACGTTATGTGTAGTCTTATACTCGTCTAACCGAGTCTTCAAAATCTCATCATCATCGAATTTGATCTCTGCATAATCCGGTGAGAAGAGAGATCAACAGATCATCGGCTGATTCCGTAGTCAGATTCGAGGTGAAACTCGAGTGTTTTCTGCATAACAAAAAGAGGGATGTAGTTCTCGATCATCATTATATCTCTAAGAATCTCGTTATGACCAACTCTGTTAATCAAAGTCTCGACCTTTCTGAAATTGTAAAACTTTTAAAACTCGATCAAGAAGGACGAATCTACCGCCATTATCCACAACAGAGTCTCACCATTAACAAGCTCGAATCTTGATCTCCAATGGTTGTGATTTTGCTACAAGATCATGGAACCTGAAAGATTTTGATTGGTTTCGGAATTTTCTGGCGATCATGAGTTTATACCTCTCCATTTCGTGAAGCTCGGGTTTTAGAGAGTGATGGTAATAATATTCTTCTGTAGAAACAAATGAATAATTGAAATATTTTTGTTGTTGTGGTATGTTTGTTCTTGGTATTTAATATTCTTCTAGTATTTTATAGTGTTTTAAAACATAGAATTACCATTATTATATAACTTTTTGTCTTAAAATTCCACTCAAATTCTCATAACTCCTCGTTAAGTTTTTTCTATTAGAAAGAGTCTCTTTTTTTTTCTCTTACCTAAAGCCCCACTTAATACGGTAACGGATTGAATGCATGAATGCCTCTTAACCATGCTCGTAACATTAGAATGCTTGGGATCATGACTTGGTACAAATTATCGATTTGTCACAATAAGATTTTCTACATTATATCATTTTATAGAATAATTTGATTGATGAGTTTTTTTCTTGTTTCTACATAAAAATTTGAAACAACAATATCCAATTAAATTTTTTTATTTACATGAATTATTGGTCTTTCAAATGCTAAACATAAAGTATATATGCACAAATTTAAAGAATAGTCAGGAGTTTGAGGTAGTTTATTCTCAGCTTTCGTTTGCAATTGTACAACTATTTTACTTGTTCAAAGTCACTTTAATAAACAAATTAACATGCAAAGTTAAAATAACAAAAAAAATTAATGTCAACAAAAAAAAAGACTCCAAAAATTAATTAAAAATCAATTTACTTAACTTATGGTATATTAACTTTTGTTTCACAGTGTTCTTCTGGAATTAGAAGTTTCATAGCCTTCATATTTAAGAACAAAATTATCGTCTCTTAACCATTATAAGATGAATCATCTTGTGATAAAATCTATAATTATCAAAAACATAAATTTAATCATATTAGTTAGAAACCCATCTCTAAAAGTATGAGCAAGGACAATACCCTAACACATTTAGTAATACATCTCAAACAAAACGGTTTAGTCAAATAATCAAACCCGTTATCAACTTTTTCACTCCAGTTTAGTCAAAAAACCAAACCGGTTATCAATTATTTTACTCCGGTTTAGTGAGATGGACTTATTTAGGAAGAAGAGTGTACTCAATTTCAAGACTCTCCAACATCTTCTTAATCGCCATACAAAGTTCAGTTTTTCTGAGACTTCTCTTTTTATTTTCCTGAAACGTGATGGCGTAGTCACACTATAGATCTATCTTTAGCTTGTTCATGTTCTCTATATCCTTCACCACCATTGTATGTATCACTGACCAATGTTGCGGATTCTGCTCCAAGTAACTAACACACAATACCACCAACAATGGTTTCAAGATTTTGATCTACCAAGTACCAAAAACCAAAAACAGTTTTTCGAAATGGTCGTTACTAATATTGGTTAATGATATTATCTAGGATAATATTAGACTTAACACATATACGAAAATAAGAATAATATAATTGTTTTATAAAATCTATAAAAAAATATGAATTGTGCCATTAAATAGATATTAGAAGTATAAACATTAATTAAATTACAGTAAAAATCATCATCGAAATCACTGATGCCATGATGAGATAAAAATTCCTGAAAGAGGAAAAGAAAATAAAATTAATGAGAAATGAATTCAACAAACACAAGATGCAAATATTAAAAAAAAATAAGTTAAAAGGTGACAAAACAATCAACACCAACAAACCTTAAAACAACAAACACAAACATGATAATATAATAAAATACATGATATATATATATATATAACGTATCCATGTTTGAAAGAACGATTGATATTAACCTCAAAGAAAATAATTAAACCAGCAAAACAAAAAAAGGTCTTAAATCAGATCCAAAAGCATAATAATAGAACACCAAAACGTATAAATCTTTAAGAAAAACCGATACAAGTTTTTTTCAAACTAATTTAGCGCATAAATACGGCCAATCTCTGCATTTGGGTCATCAAATGCAATGGCGCTAAAAATGTTAAGGTATGGAACTTCGTTAATCTCAACAACTTCCGTTAAATCACTCCAAATCGTGAAGAATCAACTTAAGTGTGTAAGTTGTTATGAGTTCATTTCTTGTAATGCAAGATACGTAATGCAATACGAATCATTGGTTGATTGGTTAAAGAATCAGAGTCTATATACAAAATAGATTGTTTCTTAGAATGCAAGATTCGTAACACAATAGGAATTGATTAGTTTGGGAATCATAGAGTCTTGATGCAAACCATTGTTCCATCATCTTCTTGATCCCCATGTCGCTTTTAATAGGTGTATCTCACCTTTATATGTGTTCTTGGTGTGTCTGTTTTTGGAGTTTATACCCATATGCTCCCGAATATAGGTGGATTTGTCACAAGTGTCGGATTATGTGCATGTAAGCATGAGTTGGGGTAGCATTACACGCTTACAAATCAACAATCAAGTAGGTTTCATTTCAGATATAATGATCCAATTTTTACATAAGTATGATACAACCCAAAGATTTCTTCATATAATGAACCAATTTTGATATATATGTTTGTAAAATTAGGTCAAAAGATCGAAAGTGTAAAATAGTATTAGAAACAAAAAAAAAGGAAACAAAAGATCGAGTCATACGCTATATCAAAGGTACAATAACCCACTGACTACAACTCCGTCCAACAACCATATCTAAACTCATAGCCTACACGGACGCAGACTGGGCAGGATGTACCACCACAAGACGTTCTACATCCGGATATTGCTTGTTCCTTGGAGATAATCTAGTCTCATGGTCATCAAAACGCCAACGCACAGTCTCTCGATCCAATGCTGAAGCCGAATATCGAGGCGTAGCTAATGCTGTTGCCAAAGCCATTTGGATCCGCAACCTGTTACTTGAGCTCCATTGTCCTATTCACTCAGCTACGATAGTCTATTGTGATAATGTAAGTGCGATATATCTCTCCACTAATCCGGTCCAACATCAAAGGACAAAGCTCGTGGAAATTGATATCCACTTTGTGCGTGAACGTGTTGCCCTCGGTCAAGTTAGAGTCCTCCACGTCCCCTCCGACCACCAGTACGCGGACATCTTCACCAAAGGACTTCCATCAACACTATTCTCCTCTTTCCGTTCCAGCCTTAACGTTCGTCCTTTTCCCGTTACGACTGCGGGGGAGTGATAGATAAGGAAACTTGTTACTTAAGGAAACATGTATATTCTACATTGATTGTTGACCGTTGTATGAGGTGTATATATTGATAATCTAATAATCGAGAGAGAGCATCGATTATGCTCATCACCATTCAACAAAGAGAACCAAACACAAATTAAAATAACAATAGATCAAGGTAAAAGAAAGAGAAGAGATATACACCGAATTCTTGAACAAAATATTAAATCTAATATAAATAAACTTTCATAAAGTACACGATAATTATTAAATGTAATATAAATAAACATTCATAAACTACACGATAATTAATATAAATAGAATATATAAAATCTCTATAAAATAGATTTACATGAAGAAATAAAATCTATTCCCTTGGTACTTATACAAATTATAAGAACAATAATCAAATACCAAAATAAGTAGTTAATAAGAAACTTAAAAACGCATAGGAAAAAATTACAGAAAAATATAATACAAATATCAATTAAAATATCATTATATACCTGAAGAAACTCTTAACCATGTCAAATAGGCATATATGTGTAAATTTCAAATACTTATAATCATAATAACATAATTCATATAAACATGAATAACACAATAGACAAATAATAGTCGACAAATATTATATAAACCTATAAGAAACCAGAAAAATATTAAGAACATGAAAGTAGACAACATAATATAATTTCACGTATGACAAAGAGGAAGATAGGAAGACTAACCTTTGACCGTAGAAAAAATCAATAAGAAAACAGAGAAACAACAATTATGAATTAATAAACTAAAAATAAGACAATCTAAAGATATATTAGTTAAATCGAAAATAGTTATGAATAAAAATCATGAAATATCGTACTAACAAAAATAATTACTAATGTAAGAAAATAACAATTACCTACGTTTTGATGTTATCCGTCTGATTCTTATGCATCTCCGTGCTCGCATACATGATGCATATAGCAAGATTCTCCTGAAATAAAAAAAGCAATATAGCATATAAGATCACAAAATTATCTGGCCAACAAAGCACATGCTCGACATCATCTGATTATTGGGCAAGTTATATATAATCAACCTCATAAAGTGACTAATATATAAAAATAACAAAAGAAAAATTACAGATTATAATTTCACATCATATAGAGAAAAGAAGACACTAACCTTGAAATACGAAAAACTGAAAAGTTGATCACGTATTTATAAGTTTGAGGAAGAATATTTTAGGGTTTCAAACAACCACATATAATTATGGGCCAAAAATAAGTTAGAAAAATAAGCCTAATAACATTATAGAAATTTTCTAATTTTTATTAAAATACAAATGAGAAATATACCATAAGATTTACAATAACCCACGCCCATGATAATGACAAGATAATTATGCAAAATTTCTTGTTTTAAAACGTAAGTTTACCATTAAGATCCTAATAAATCTAAAACAATATTATATTCACGATATTTAACTATTTTGATCCGAGTAAATTTGTAATCAGAATATATGCACTAAATATTTCCAAAAGATATTAAAACCGGCTAATAATTAAAAGTTAATGAAAAAAATAATTTTGTGAAAATGGCTCTGAGGACGACACGTAAGCAAAATCACTTCTCATTTAATAGTATGATTTATAGAATTAGGATATGTATAAAATCATTAATTTTTTTCTCTCTCTTTCTTCCACAAAAGAATCAAAACTCAAACCCTAAATCCTACCCCAAAAACTATATCATAAATATAAAATAGTTAACATAAACCAAAAAAAAAAAGATGGTGTTCTTGCAAAAAAAAATTAAACGATGGCATACCAAAAAGTGGTATATCGTGAAAATTTTCTATTTGTTTTGAAAAATCTAAGATATTTCTACTGATTATGATTTAAACCTAATTGACAGTAAAACATACTAATCGTTTATAAAACTAATTTGATCGGATGGTTCGTGGCTTGAAGATAGAGGTTTGGGAGGTTTGGGAGATAGTTGTTGCCCCACAAAAAATTAAGAAGGGATTTCATTTGTTTTACTTTATAATCGAAGAAACTAAAATTCAGTGTAATTTTTTAATATATGAAATTTTCATTATTTTTTTTTTTTACAATCGAAGAATCATAAACTAAAATTCAGTGTAATCTTCTAATATGTGAAACTTTCGGATATTTTTAATCATTCAAGAATTGTTTAGTAGCCAATCATGAATCATTATTGGCATTCTAGTACTGAAAATTAAGACTTGAACAAATTATAAAATAAAATAAAAAGAACTCGAATCGGTTATCAGAAATAAAAATCAGAAATTTTGATTACATTCTTGTAGCTTACAACTTTATAGATAGCCAGAAAAACTCAAATATTGCATGGAAAAGTGCATAAACAGCTGACGACGTGTATGTTTTGAAAACATGCTCCGTTTCCTTTCCATTTCATCATACATATATGAGATAATTACTAGAATGACTTCCAAAAGTATGGTAATTACTAGAATAACTCTCATAAGATTGGGAAGTGGCAAAAGTCTTTTAAACCTTGTGAAGTTTTTATATTTACAAGAATGCCACTAAAAAAAATATAGGTTTTCCAAAATTTAACAAAACTCATCTTCCTCGTCTTCAAAACCGCGACTCCTCTCCTCGTCTTCTCTGGCGATTTCTCTCTTCTCCGGCGACTCCAACGGTAAGTTCCGACTTCTCTTAACTTCTTTTTTCTTCCTTTCTCTTTTCTTCTTTTCATTATATAGATACGAATCGATTTTGTAATTTGTTCTTGTTCAATTTTCCGGGTTTGTTCGTGTTCGATTTCCGGATTTGTTCTTGTTCTTGTGCACTTTTAGAAAGTTCCAGTGTATTAGAATAACTCTCATAAGATTGGGAAGTGGCAAAAGTCTCTTAAACCTTGTGAAGTTTTTATATTTACAAGAATGCCACTAAAAAAAATATAGGTTTTCCAAAATTTAACAAAACTCATCTTCCTCGTCTTCAAAACCGCGACTCCTCTCCTCGTCTTCTCTGGCGATTTCTCTCTTCTCCGGCGACTCCAACGGTAAGTTCCGACTTCTCTTAACTTCTTTTTTCTTCCTTTCTCTTTTCTTCTTTTCATTATATAGATACGAATCGATTTTGTAATTTGTTCTTGTTCAATTTTCCGGGTTTGTTCGTGTTCGATTTCCGGATTTGTTCTTGTTCTTGTGCACTTTTAGAAAGTTCCAGTGTATTCTACAACATGTAATTGACAATTCCGGTTTTGTTTTGGTGGTAAAGAGAGTTTTGTAAAAATTTCGAATACCTAATCTCCAATTCTTTGATGGTAGATTTGTTTTTCTTTGATGGTAAATTTATTCTGGTGGATGTGCAGGCTTTGGAGCGAAGGACTTCGGTGACGCCGCGAAGACAAAAGCGAGCTCTGGCAACCGATTCCGGCGGTAATTGCCGGAGAAGATGAAGCAAAAAAGACAAAAAAATCGGTAATTACAACAACATGTAATTACAATTCCGGCTTCATGTTCTTGATGGTAGGTTTCGATTCGAATTATGAGTTCTTGTTTTTGATAGTAGATTTATTTTTCTTTGATGGTAGATTTATTCTCTGTCAATGGTATGATAGTTTTTCTTTGATGGTAGATTTATTTTTCTTTGATGGTAGATTTATTCTCTTTTCAAAGGTATGGTAGATTTATTTTTCTTTGATGGTTGATTTATTTTTCTTTGATGGTAGATTTATTCTGGTAGACGTGGAGGCTTCGGAGTGAAGGACTACGATGACGCCGCGAAGACAAAAGCAAGCTCCGGCAACCGATTCCGGCGGTAATTGCCGGAGAAGATGAAGCAAAAAAGACAAAAAATCGGTAATTACAACAACATGTAATTACAATTCCGGCTTCATGTTCTTGATGGTAGGTTTCGATTCGAATTATGGGTTCTTGTTTTTGATAGTAGATTTATTTTTCTTTGATGGTAGATTTATTCTCTGTCAATGGTATGGTAGTTTTTCTTTGATGGTAGATTTATTTTTCTTTGATGGTAGATTTATTCTCTTTTCAAAGGTATGATAGATTTATTTTTCTTTGATGGTTGATTTATTTTTCTTTGATGGTAGATTTATTCTGGTAGACGTGGAGGCTTCGGAGTAAAGGACTACGGTGACGCCGCGAAGACAAAAGCGAGCTCCGGCAACCGATTCCAGCGGTAATTGCCGGAGAAGATGAAGCAAAAAAGACAAAAAATCGGTAATTACAACAACATGTAATTACAATTCCGGCTTCATGTTCTTGATGGTAGGTTTCGATTCGATTTATGGGTTCTTGTTCTTGATGGTAGATTTATTTTTCTTTGATGGTAGATTTATTCTCTGTTAATAGTATGGTAGTTTTTCTTTATAAATCTACCGTTCAAGAGATTAAGTCTACTGTTCGTAAATAAATCTATTGTTCAAAAAATAAGTCTACCGTTCAAAAAAAAAGTCTACCGTTCATAAATAAATCTACCGTAACGGAACGGTAAACTTATTTTTTTAGGCGGGAACTTTTCCCGGCTAAAATTTCAGATTCATTAATGGCAGTCTCGTAATTATGTTTTTTGTTATCAAACAAATAGGGGTAAAACAACCCGAAAATCTGAAAAACGTAATTAAATAATTTGAGAGTCATTTTAGTCAAAAACCTATTTTTGAAGGTCATTCTAGTAAACTTCCCTACATATATTGGTACATGAGTTAGCATCACAATTATCTTTGATTAATACATCATGACACATTTCCCCGCCTTGCGTCTTCATCATTACCATTCCTAAAAAGATATAAAGAATATTAATCTCAAAATTTTTTTATCTATATATATAAAGTTAACTTTGCTCTATTCTCCTTAAGCCACCTCATCATCCACATCATATTTTCTATTTTATTTATGTAATTTCAAATTTAATACACATATTAATTGATAATTATAAATGTGGTTTCAACATTAGAGAAAGAATTTGAAAAGTCATACTATCTATATATATATAAATATAGATATCTATATATAGTTACTAGATTAATAACATGTTTAATAAATTGATTATACTTATATATTTCACATTTCATATATCTTCAATTAGGTTAAATTGTATTTGAAAATATTATTAAAAAAACATAAAATATGAAAAATGTTACAATAAGTATTTACAAATAACTTCATCTACAACTAAATTCATATATGCAAATATTGGAAGTATTTACCAAAAATATAATATGTTTAAATAATTAAGAACGTTGAGTTTTGTAATTTTATTTTCATCAACAAAGAAATTTTAAATACAACTAAAAGTGGATGAGAAATCTCTATACTATTAAGTAATCGCAAAAAGAAAAAAAAATGAGGGAAAGTGTAATTAATATTTCAGTTAAAATGTTTTACGTACAACAAGCGTTAAAAATTTAAAATATAAATATTTTAAATACTATATTTCATTAAATTTGGTTATATCGTATTTCACACTATGAATATTTACTTAGTTACAGTTATATCGTAAATATTGTAAAATATGAAACAAGTCATAAGAAATAAACAAACAAGGTGATCTATAACTCATTTCATAAAGCAACATATAAGTAAATAAGTGTTACATCTCATAAAAAAAATTAAAATTCAGCTATATTTAATACAATTATTGAAGTTATATATAATTAAAGGAAATAAGAGAACAAGATAAATTAATGGGTAAATTATAAATATTTGCCTAAACAAATAAGATAAGCTTCACAAGTTAAATATATTGTGTTTTATGCTTTCTTTGTTTTGATAACCAAACATTTAATTATATGAAACTCGCATCATTGGTTATCCAAAGTGGAGTTAAGTTATTTTATCATTTTCTTTTTAACTTAAAGATAAAATTTAAATGTCACTATAAGAGCATGAGAAAATAAAAATTCTAAATACTTCACTAAATAGGAGGAGAAAAAAAATAAATGTAAGTATAACATATATCATGTGTTGTAAGTACAATTAATATCTTGGAAACAATAAGAAATGAAATTACTAAGTTGATGTATGAAAAAATGACACATATTTTAACTTTACAAATACATTGTATTTTTAAATTTAAAAACTAAGTTTTTATTCAACTAATAGTTTCATATTAGCATTGTTACTAATCAAAAGTCATAATAAAGATTGTTTAAAAACTAAAACAATATGATGAATTGAAAATAAACGATTAATGTTAAAATCATAAAATATCTAAAATACCATGATTTCTAGATAAGATATATGAAATAAATGTTATAGACTTCTCTGAGTTAGTTACTATGGTGACCTCACCAAATGATTGGCCCGGTTTTCAACCGGAATTGCGTGATCTGGCAGTACTAAGGGAATCATTCCCCGAATTCGAACTCATCTACCGGCAACGGGAGAACAACAAGAGAGCGGATTTGCTAGCAATGACTGCACGCATACGAAATATTAATTTTTCTTTCATTAGAACTTCAGTTCCTTATTGGTTTTCTGATACAGAAAATGTATTTGTTTAAGCAGTAAGTAATGAAGTGTGTTTGTGACAAAAAAAAAAAAAAAAACTACCAAAATTTTAAACAATGAAATACATTCTCAAATACTAATCATTAATGTTCAAATGGTAAAAATCATTTCATAGTTTTATATTCATACAATATCATATAGATAAGAGATAAAAACATTAATTCATTTCAAACCGATCTCTAATTTTTTATTTATAAAAATAATTGAATTAAACTATTTGTCTTTCAATATAATAAAATTGTAGAATAAATACTCGTGCGAAGCGCGAGCCATTTCTAGTAACTTAGTGATTAAAATGAGTTAAAAAATATGAAAATTACGAGCATTCGTTCATCTTTTAAAATAATAACATTTTTTATATGTTTAGAGAATTGTAAATGTTAAGCAAACCTAGAACGAAGACGATCATGAAGATAGCAAGAATAGAAGTTTTAGTCATTTTTGATGATATAAACGAAATTAAAATTTTCTAAAGGAAGAAGAGCAATGCGTGTAATGTTATTGTAAATATATATCATATTTATAAGCAATTAGATGTGTGTGTGTGTGTATATATATATATATATAGTATAGAATCATATTATACTATGCATGAACTAAGTATCTTTATAGGTTAATTATGTGTATTAGTTTTCATAATAGGTCTATACAAGTGTAAGCACATCCGTGTTTAGTGTACAAAAATTTAGGCACT
Source organism: Draba incana (assembly GCA_963576765.1). Classification (NCBI taxonomy): domain Eukaryota; kingdom Viridiplantae; phylum Streptophyta; class Magnoliopsida; order Brassicales; family Brassicaceae; genus Draba; species Draba incana. The sequence continues at coordinate 24,350,044 of OY755212.1, read as the reverse complement.
TGCCTAAGGCCCTCTATATATCACTACATATTAAGGCTCCTAATTATGGAAAATTTCAAGATCACATTGACAAAATCATATATCTTTAGTTTGAGCTATAATCTTGTTACCTTATACGCATGTTGATTTTACCAAATAGTTATAGAATGTTTTCATACCATACAACCAATTTCCTAAATCGACATGACAATTGGATTAATCTTAGTTAAGATTTATACATATAGTTATTAGTATAAAGTAAAAAATAAAATTAATAAAACTAATGGATAATGATTTTTAGAAAGCAAAACAAGATATACATTTATATTTTACCATATAAATTCAATATTAAAACATTAAAAATGTAACTAAATAAGTTTTATAGAAATATGATTAAAATCATTTTTTTCAAAAGAAAAAATATTAAAACCAAAAACGTTTTTTACAATTCGCCTTAGGCTTTTCAAAATGTAAGCATGGCACTGAGTGTAAGATATAGATAAAATGAATATCTACAAAATATAAATATGGAGATCTTCTACCTTTTGATACAATAAATCATACATTACTACTAAGAAAAATAAAAACAATGAATATTTAAATAAGTGTTGGAAACAGGAAAAAAAAAATTATAACAATAGGAAAGATGTTAACAATAATACACTAAGTGATCCAATACATTATTTTATATTTTGGCTTCGAATGGTGATAGTGCATTGCGGGGCGGAACAAGTGCGGTGCGGGAAAAATAGTAACAAATATATATATATATATATATATGTATAAGTATAGATTTTTGTTAGACACATATATACGTATAGATTTTTGGAACTGTTCATTTGCGGGGTGGGACGGTGCGGATCGTCACCATTCGAAGCCTTTATCTATAAATTTCATGTGACAAAATCATTTTATCGTATGACGTATAATTCTGAAACTCATACAAACTAATTGAGTTTGACCTATGCTTTTCCAGGCAAAACTAGAGTTTTGATGACATTTTGCTTGCAGAAAGTTACTCTTCCTGAAATATTTGGCTTTAAACATTTGAGATAAGAGGGACTGAAGATACCTCATGAGTCTCCACCCTTGTTTTGCAAGGAGGGCCAAATTGAAATCTTTATAGTATCTAAAGCCAATTTCTCCCATTTGTTTAGCCGCAGTAACTTTCCTCCAAGAAATCCAAGGAATTTTCCTATGTTGAGCATATGAAGACCACCAAAAATTCCTAACAGCAGAGGTCATTCTGTTCAACAACTTTTTAGGTAACATAAAACAAGACATTGCATAAGTTGGAATAGCTTGAGCTACTGCCTTAATACCTCCTTACCAGCCTGAGAAAGTATTCTTGTATACCAATTTGTCAACTTATTCTGAATTCTTTGCTTAATATAAGAGAAAGTATCATACCTTTTACGGCCAACATGCTTTGGGAGTACCAAATATCTTTCAAAACCTCCATCCTTACTAATTTTAGTTATGCTCTTAATAGCCTTCTGAAGTTGAGGAGAGACACCCTTCACAAATGTAATTGCTGATTTCTGATAGTTAATCTCTTGACCTGATGCAGCTTGATATAATTAAAGTAATTCCATCAGATTATAGCTTTCTTCCTTAGTAGCTTTGAAGAACAACAATGAGTCAAATGAGAGACTGCAGGACCACTTCTAGAAACTTTGAATCCATGAATCTTTCCTTGATACTTGTATGACTGAAAAAGCTTTGATAAACCTTCTATACATATGAGATATAGCTATGGAGAGATATGATCTCCTTGGTGAATACCTCTCTGAGGAAATATTTTCCTTGTGGGACATCTATAAACCAATACTGAGTATGTAACAGAAGAAACACATGTCATGATCTAGCCTCTCCATGCAGCATTAAATCCCATTTTCTGCATAATAACATCAAGGAAATTCCATTCTACTTTATCAAAGGCTTTGGAAATGTCCAATTTCAAAGCCATAGATGGATGAACTAACTGCTTTATATGCAAAGAGTGAAGCAGTTCATGAACTACCAATATATTATCAGTAATAAGTCTACATGGTATCAATGTTGATTGATTCTCCGAAATTACCAAATGGAGCCATGGCTTAAGCCTTTCAACAAGGATCTTAGAAATGATTTTGTACGAGACATTACTTAAGCTAATTGGTCTAAAATCCTTAGAAGTTGTTGGAGACTCTACCTTGGGATCAAGTATATATGAGTATGACTCATATCCTCCTCAAGAAAACCTTGCTCAAAGAAAAGCGTAACATATCGCATAACCTGTGACTTGATATCTTCCCAATGGTATCTATTAAAACCATTATTCATTCCATCCAGATCAGGTGACTTATCAAAATTCATATGAGATATTGCCTTATAATCTCTTGCTCAGTGATAGGCTGTGTAAGATAAGAGTTGATCTCTGGAGTAATACTACTAGGAATTCCTTCTAAAAGATATTCTGAAAGTACCTCACCACCCCGGCTTGGATTTCCTTGTCCCCCATATGAGTATTACCAGCTTCATCCTGCATGCAGAGAATACGTTTAAAGTTTATCCTCTGTTTAGCTTTAGCATGCATGAAAGAAATTGGTATTACGATCTCTAGCCTGCATCAAAATAATTCTACTTTTAGTCCACCAATACTCCTCTTCTAATCTATTAGCCACAACCAACTTAGCCTTAATTTGAGCAACATATTGATAATCTATGACTGGGAAATCATAGGCCCTATGAAGAGCTTGTTTCAACTCAAAAATCTGCTTAGATGTATTCTGATTGTTTTGCTTTTTCCAACCTGACAATGCTGCTATGCACTTTGATATAGCAACAGAGAACTTACCATCAGGGAGGTTAGAACATTCCTTTTCCAAAACCTCTTTAACCACTCTTTGAACATTTTGATTATTTCTCCAACTGTTATCATATCTGAAGAAACCATAACTCTTTTCCTAGTTTAACTTGCGTGCAACAACAAAGGTCTATGATCTGAACTTCTCCATGGCAAAATTTGTACATAGGCTTGAGGATATGCTTCTAACCATTCACAATTTACCATAGCCCTATCAATATTAATTCTCACTTGATTTGTACGTACGTTACCATGCCATGTATATTTTCTACCCATAACCTTTAATCATGCAGTCCATTTGCTGACAACATTCTTTGAAATAGAGAGAAAGTACTCTCAGCTCTTGTTGGTCCTCCCAATTTCTCATCATTAGATTTAATATCATTAAGATCTCCTAAGATTATCCAAAGCCTTGGTGTCACTCCATTAGCACCAGCTTGTTTAATCATAGTATTCCACATAGTTTGCTAATGCTTATAATATGGAGGGACATAAATATAAGATAAAACAAAATGCTTCATATCTTCAGTTATATACATATTCGTACGATTTAGATTAGGAGGCCTTACAAAGTCTACATGTACATTGTTATCCCAAAAAAATTGCCATTCCTCCCTTAGTTCCTTCCGAAGGCAAACAAAAATATTATCATAACTAAGGTCATTTGCTAACTTATGTACTGTCTTGGTTTCGTTCTTATTTTCTAAGAGGAGAATGATATCAAGTTTATAAAACTTCCTGAATGAGTTCTGGAATTGTCAAGTCATCCCCCAAACCTTGATAATTCCAATGTAATATCTTCATGGCTCTTGTGGTGGTTTTATGGCAACCACCAAGCCCTTTGATGTAGCTTCAGTGCATGATATTTTCTCTCTGATCACTCTGCTTACTAGTTCCAGCTTGATCATTTTCCTCAATTCTAACTCCTTGTTTCTTATGAGGACCTTGATTATTATCAAATTCCATCTATGAGCTCTTCCTCTTAAATCGATGATCCATAGATACTATAACCACATCCTCTGAATCCTTACATGAATTAGCTTGTTTCTCCTTATCATCTGTAGAAATATATTCAATGAAATAAGCCGATATAGGAGCCAAAGCAGGAGGAATTGAAGGAGCAACATTAGAAGATTCACAAATCTCTTGCCATGTATTTATTCCTGCTATAGCTATGTATCTCTCCTAAGCTGTAGCATAAGGATCAATACCAATCTCCATGAGTGGTTCTACTGTAGTCGTCACTGAATGAGCTTGAGGACATACATCAAAAGAGTGCTTCAAGCTACTGCAAGTAGTACAAAACTTTTGGAGAGCTTTGTACTTAAACTCTAATTCTACTTGTTCCTCCTTGTTCCTAATTTGGACTTTTCTAACCAGAGAAATCTCATTATCAACATGGAAGTCAACTTGAACCCAGACTTCCGCTGATGTGTCTCTATTAGGATTTTCATGAATGATCTTCACATCAGTAACTTGACCAAACATCGATCCTATATTCTCTGCATAATCTTCTCTTCTATATTCCGACAGAAGGTTATCAATTCGAATCCTAAACGTAATATATTGAAGGAAAGAGGGATAAGACCTATGGCTCCATTTATCAACCGCAACCATCCAACATCTATAGTTATATGGAGCTCTATCCAGAACTGTTAACATATGATGTTCCTTTTGAAAATAAAAGTTAACAGTTCCAACTTCATTTACTTGGCCTTCAACTTTTCCTATGAGACGAGCATAGCTTGTCGAATCCCAGTTGAATTTTGATGAGCTGGATTAAGCCCTTTTACTACCAAGTAGAGTTTATGATCCCGATCGAACTTTTGTTGAACATCCTGATGAACACACCATGTTTCTCTACTTGCTTTGATTCTTAAACCTTGCAAAGCCTCCCAAATCTCTTTGTGAGAGTTCATGATGAGTATATATGATACATAATCCGAAAGTATACAAGATTAGAAGAATATTGAGCTTTGAATCGGCTGATTTGAGCAATTAGTGGGATCGATCTAGTCAAAACTGGAAATCGCCAAACTTCTCCAGATGAGAGAGAAACAACAAAGTTCTTTTAACATGTAGTAGTGTGAATATTAAAATTCAATAATTTTTTTTATAATTTATTTTTAGAAAAAGTAGATGAGTTAATTTATAAATTTGTCAAAAAAATAAATTTATAATATTTTTTTTTGTTTAGAAAATAGTGTAATACATTAGAGTAAAACACAACACCATTGTTGGTGTTATATCTTTTTAGTGTAAAATATAGTATAATAAATTGGAGATGCTTTTAGCTTTTGTGATTAATCAGGCCCGTGAAAATACGTAGCTTTCACAAAATGATGGCTCAAATTGATTAGGTCAGCTTTTGATAAATCAAAATCTTGAAGTTAGTGAAATTGTTTTTGTATGAAAGAGAGCAACAAAGTTCGATGAATGACGGCTACTCAAAAGGGGCCCAATTACTCGTCATCCATTGAAGAATATTCCTTTCAAGTTTTAATATTTTGTTTGTTCTTAGAAAGCAAATCACGTACTCCCATCGTCAATACAATGATAGTAAGTTCGTTAATTTAGCCGCCATGGATAACATTTCCTTTTATTTCTCTAAGAAACTACTTGGTTGGTTTTTTTACTTCTTAAATTGAAACTACGTTGTCCAAAAACAAAGTTTTAATTTAAGAAGTAAAAAAACAAGTAGTTCAACCTATATTATTATATAACGTCAGTTTATTGTCGACAAAAAAAAAGAAAAAAAACAACAACGTGAATTGAACCTCTGCCAAAAGTCAGACTCCAATTTTCCGTCTCAAAGGGGATGTATTGTGAACCTTCTTATATACTTATTTACTAACAAAAGGTGAGATACTTAAGAGCATCAACATCCATAGATCTTAGTTTTTAAGTCTTAAGAATATTTTAATATAAATAGTTGATGATAAAAATTTAAGACTTTTAATAGATAAATTTAATTTTGTTGCTTCCATTGGTGGATCTTAAAATTAGGAGATCTTAAAATATAATTTAGTACATTTTAGAAATTACAAAATACAAATAATTTGAGAAGATTGTAAAAATACATGATAGAAAACAATGAAAAATGTAGAAAACTTTTCTGCTTCCGCCTTTTCGTTCGCAGCCAATCTCATCCTTGCAGCTATAATCAAGAAACACAGTTAATATTTTCGAGAAGTTTACAAGAAAAGAGGAATAAGTCAAGAATCTTTACTAGCGTTGATTTCGTTCATAGCGCGTTTGACATGTTCATCAGGCTTGATATCGACAATGAGAGTTTGAACAATCTCAAAACCGTAAGCCGACATTGCCTACACAAATGAACATTCATAATCAGCCAAGAAGAGACCAAACCAAAACACAACAATGATTTATATATATATACCTTCTCGAGCTCTTCTTCGACAGCTTTCGCAATGTCATTCTTCTGCTCGAAAACATCATCCAGAAGCAGCTTAGGGACACTTGCTCTAATCACTGAAAACAAACAAACAAACTCAGAATGATCAAATTCTTTTATACATTCACTTTCTAAACCATAACAATATGAGATGCTAACCATCAAAGACGTAAGCTTGAATTTGACCCCTTGTGTTACTGAGCTTGTAAAACGCATCATTCGCCTGATTCGCTAAAGCACGGTACTGAATCGACGCAACAACGTTAACAAACACATTGTCCTGCATATCAAAGAAGAAACTTAAGATCAATACACTAACATAAAAACCAATCAGACTCTAAAACATAAATCTTTGTAAAAAGAGAGATTGAAGTTTAAAAAACCTTAGTCTTTGTCTCGCATTTAACATCTAATTGCTGAAACCTTAAAGAAAGGTAACTAGCAACTTGACTACCAAGACACCATGGAAGAAAATGGCAACCAGGTTCAAGAACATCATCGAATTTCTCAAACGTCTCCTTAAAATTTTATCTGAACAACTCATATACATCAATGAACCAACAATTTAACTATTCCTAAGCTCGAATTCAAAAAACCCCCAATTCCAGAACAGGATATTGTACATCACCATATTGAAACTCAATTACAACACTAATTCTTCATCTAAACAACTCGAATAGATCAATCAATCATCAATTTAACCATTCCTAAGCTCAATTTAAAAAAACCCCTAATTTCAGATCAAACCCTAAATTTTTGTCAAACAAAATTCCTTCCAAATTAACATTCAATTCGAACAAAGAAACAAACCCACAGAAGGGAAGAGGATTACCTTCGTTAATATCGCCGGAATCCTGGACGGCGGAGCCAATTTTTGCCGACAGTTCTTCTACCACAACCGCCTCTTCCTCTTCCCCACGATTTCGTCGCCGATTGGTGTTCATAACACCACTCTCATGATTTGTAATGGTCATTACGTCGTCTAAGATGCGGATTTCGTTGATCGAAATTTTTTTCCCTTCTTGTTCATATCGCCATCGATGAACCCGAGAGAGAGAAGAGAGAAAGTGAGAAAGAGAGTTCGACCCTGTTTTTTTTTTATTATTATTTTTAATTCTTTTTTCCCAAAATAAACACTACAATTGTGACACATGTCTAGTGTCTTACTTGAAGATCTGATATCTTCAACATCCCAAATTGGATCTGAATCCTACTATAAAAGCCCATTTCTGATTTATTTTATTTCCAAATCATCAACATTTTCCTCTAAGATCCATTTTAGATCTATGGATGTGGATACTCTTAAATCATTTTTAATCCATGTGGTACCCATTTTCTAGTATTTATTTAACTTTTCGAGTAAATTTAAATCATGAATTACTTCTAGTGGTGAAGAAACTAAAAGTAAAATTGGCTACATATATTAGTACACAGTGTACTTTGTTTGACCGTTGTATTAATTCCATTTTGTCATGATGATAATTATTGTCCGGACGTGTAATGTACAGGTTCTTATGTCTTTGGATCATATCTATAAAGACAAAATAAGAACCAATCTATGTGTGTGTTCTTCCTCTTCAATCTCACACCTCTTGTGTCACTTTCTTCCTTTCTCTTCTCAAATTCTCAAGCCTTTTATTTTGCTTCTCTTGACGAAAGTTCCACTCTATAAATCACATTATAGTCTTCTTCTTCAATCCCACACCTCTTGTGTCACTTTCTTCCTTTCTCTTCTTAAATTCCCGAGTCTTTTTTTTTTGCTTCTCTTGACGAAAGTTCCACTCTATAAATCACATTATAGTACTATATTCTCTAAGCTTCACTAAATAAAAACAAAAGGTACGTAGATTCTTAAAATTCTTTGCTATTTTGAGAATTGGTAAGAAAAGTTGCCTAATTAAAGTTTCTTATTTCTTGGTTTATTATGTTTGTAGAAGCAAGTAAGTATCAATGGAGAAGAACAACGTGAGACATGAGGCATGGAGGTCTTTACAAGATGGAGAATTTCAAGACGATGATGTGTGGGATGTTCTTGATGGATGTCATCAACCATCCTTCATGATCAGCAACCATACCACTAATCCCTCTTTCTCAAACCAAAGTTTACTTTCAACCGAACCTCAAAAGATTCCTAAGAGGCACACCAGAGAAGGAATGTCACCTATTACACAACATTCGGTTCCTGTCAATGTCCCTGAATGGTCAGTAGTTCACAAAAGGATGGCAAAGAAAGTTGATGATGATGAAAATATGTCATCGGAGGAGTATTTTCTGCGGCGCAGTCGATCATCGGCGTCCTCCTCGGTTATGGAAGGAGTCGGAAGGAAATTGAAAGGAAGAGATTTGAGCAAAGTTAGGAATACCGTATTGAAGAAAACTGGATTTCTTGAATAGAGCAAGATTATTTAAACCTTATGTCTTAGATATATAAATCTCTCCACTATTATTAGACTTTTTTTGTTTTCAAGAATTATTAGAAAAACCTTTTAAAAACTCTAGTTTGCTAAGATGTGTATATAGGTGATTTCATTTGGCGTAATAATACAAATGTTTATTGTTGTTGAAACGGATCGGATGATTTATGGTTTTAAATAATTTACTTAAAGTCAAGTAAACAAAAAGACTTTCAAGTAAAGATTGTATGAGATTCATTGAACTATACGATTCGAACCGTCGATGACAACGAAATGCTGATTCAAAGTGCTTTTGACACTCGCCAAACAAAAAAATTACCCATTCAGTATACATTTCTCTTTTTAATTAAACAAATTATTCCGAACAAATATAATAATAATTCAAAGTAATAAAAACAGAGGTGAGTTGTAAGGGAAAAAATCCTTGATTGAGGATCATGTGCTACACACGTGGGCAATGTTGTTTCCCTTTGTCGCCATTCTTGGACAGCTTGGGACATGTGGGGCGAGTGTTAAATTTCGAATATCGAACATATTCAGTATCGTTCATGTTGATATTTTTTTTTGTTGGCTACTACAACTTATACAGAAACACACAGATTTATGTATAACAACACTGATGTAGAATGCAAACGAGAGCTTCAAAGTGTTCATTTTTTATAAAAAAAACGAATATTAATCGAGTTGTATAATCAAATAGGATTTGTTTATTGTTTTCAGTTTTGAATCTGTTCGTTGTTCAATTTATTTGTTGAGTGGTCATATCGGTAGCTGAATTAGTTTATTTTCCTACTCTATCAACCAATCTAATTGATATTATTACAGTAAAGTGAAAAGTGAAAAGTGAAAACTAACTAATAAAGCAAATAATATATAGTAGTACTTAAATAATGAGCCAACGCCTCTTTTGTCCCTTTTTTTCCAAACAAAATCTCTTATATCCCTCACTAATCTTCATGTCCCTCTATTTGTTGAGAGAATGTGTAATTCTGTTTATACCCTTAATGAAACCAAAGAACGCTCTGCGGTTTTTGTGAGAAAAGAGTAACACCATGTAGTTTTTCTACACTAAAAACGTCACACACTCCACATGTATATTGCCCAATTTGAAAAAAAAATATAATCGACATCGGGAAAACGATTCCTCCGATTCCTCGTCAATCAAACCTCTCCACCCTCGTCATCGCCGCCGGACCGCCGCCGGACCTCCGCCGCCACCGATTCGTTGCTCTTAGGTTGGTCTCGGTTGGTATTGCTCAATGTAGATTAGGTTTTAGCAAATTAGGGATTGACTGGATTTAGGTCATTTTTGATGCACAACATTGGGTGTTTTAGTATGAATTATGGGTCGATTAGGGCTATTAAGAGGTAACAAATGTATTTTTAGTAGTTGAATCCTACTGAATTGGAAGTAGATTAGATCCCCATTTGTGTTCTTGCGATATGGTAAAACTAGGTAAAACAAGTAAAATTGTAAATATTGTAAAACTGGTAAAACTGAGAATTATGAGTGAATTTTTTGTATTGTTTTTGACAGGATACGATGAGCAATGAAGTGGACATATTCTTTAAATACCAAGGTCGCATGTATAGTATAATGTTCAATACATCAGTGAGGGAGATAACTTTGTCGATGGTGGAAGCTGGGATATTGAAGAAGATTTCGTTAGATGAAAGAAGGGTTAAATTGGAATTGAGTTATTTTCCAGTGCTGATGGGAAGAGATGAGGAAAAATTAGTTATTGAGGATGAGGAGGATATGTCTGTTTACCTAAGGTGTGGTGGTAAAGAGAACCGAAGATGTCTTTTGTACGTGGAGGTCATCGCTTCATCGGAACAGCCCGAGCAACTGTCGAGAGTAGATAAAAGTTCTATTGGTATGAACTTTGATGTATTGGAATCAAATGACGAGGAAATCAGAGGTAATGCCATTGTTCCGTATGTAGGCAAAGAACAAGCAAACGAACAACATCATGCGATGGAGGATGATGATGATAGATCACGTGATGAATGTATGGACAACGGTATGGAGATATCGGATATGCGTGAGTCATATATTGAGCCTCAGCCTGTTGTAGAACGTTGTCAGTTTATAGAGGAATGGGAAGACGGTTTGGGTCTGAGTGTGGGTCAAGAATTTAAAAATAGGAAGGCAGTACAAGAGGTGGTGGATAGAGGTGCATTTGCCAACAGTTTCGGTTATAGGATAATAAAGTCGGATAATGTGCGATTAGTGCTAAAATGTCCAATAGAAAACTGTAAATGGGCTTTAAGAGCTGCAGTGGTTACAAACACAGAGATTTTCTCGATTAGAACGTACACGAAGATGCATACATGGTCTCGGGCTAGTCAGAGTACAAGCAACACGAAGAGGAAAGGGTCGGCCCAATTGGTTGCATCATATTTGAATGAAAAGTATCCAGGACAAATGGATACTCCGAAGCCGAAAATTATCATGGGTATGGTTCAGAGAGATTTAGGTGTGCAGATATCATACTCCACAGCTCTGAGAGGTAAAAGTCTAGCTGTTCGTGATTTACGTGGTAGTCCCGAAGACAACTACAAGATGTTGTATCATTATTCGTACGTGTTAGAGCAGGTCAATCCCGGTACGAAAACAAAGTTGTTATTGGATGATGTGGAGAAATTCAAGTATCTATTCATAGCGTTGGGAGCTAGCATCGAAGGGTTCAAAGCGATGAGGAAAGTGATAATTGTGGATGCGACCTTTTTGAAGAACGGATTTGGTGGTGTGCTTGTTTTCGCCTCAGCCCAGGATCCTAATCGACACCATTATCCCATAGCGTTTGGTGTGCTCGATGGTGAGAAACTTCATAGTTGGACTTGGTTTTTTGAGATGCTGAAATCCGTTGTACCGGACTCTTCCGAATTGGTGTTTATTAGTGACAGAAATGCAAACCTCATCAGCGTGATAGTCTCGAGTTTTAACCCAAAATAATGCTGCAAGTGCACAAGCAAAAGCAGTAGTATATAAGGTATCGAATCCACAGAGACCAAGGTTACACTATGAATCTATAGATTTCAAATAAAGCTAAGATAAATTAAATGAGTTGTAAACTGACGTGAGCAGGTGCTCAATGTAAATGAGCAGGTGCTTGGAATAAAAATCGGTAATTAAACAATGATAAAAGGCACTAAGCCGAGATGATTCTTTGGTGATTTTGGGTACTTGGGTTGAGCTTCTATTCAGGGTCTATTTAAATGCGGTCTAGAACTCAAACATAAATATGTATTGCCCCGCTTTTGGCGATGTATCAATACCTTTGTCTACAGCCTAAATACCTACACTTTCGAGTGGATTTAGTAATGAAGTAAACAAGCCTTAATGCAATGGTTCGATATGTTCACATTCAATGGGAACGATCAATGGTGTTTTGGTTACCACCGAATGCTCATCAAAGGTAATTCTAGCAACCTATATCATTTTTGGTGAATAGATTAAACCTAGAGATCATAGACTAAGTGATCAATTTAGCCTAAGCATTGAGACTTCCTAGAGATGAAGACATAAGAATTCCCTATTTGGCTCAACCATCTAAAGCCCTAAATCACCATTGAAAACACCTCGACCTAGTTAGTAAACTACTCGGACATGCTTAAATCAAATGCAACAACAAATAGATAAGAATTCATAATGGAAATGAAGAATGAAAAGGGGGTTTAGAATTCTTCTCTAGATGATGATTGGATGATTCGGATGGCCAAGTGATTCGATGGATGATGAATGGATGATTCGGTAATGATGAAGAACAAAATGAAGAACAAAATAACTTTTAATAAAATTGTAAAAAGAAGAACAAAACTCTCTGATTCTTTCGTAAAAAAAAAACCCAATCTTTCTTCTAAGGAGGCTCAGCTCCTTCAAATACAAAGGAAAACATTAAAAACTAAAATATCTCTTAAAGCAAAACAAGGAAAGTAATAAAAATCCCATTTATTAAGAGAATCAATCAATTCCCTAATGAAATGGGATTGTGTTGACTCATTAACTCCTGGGATTTTGTGTGGGCCTCAAGATGGATTCGGCGGCCAGCTTTATTAGGTTTAGGTTCTGGTGCTTTTCAGGCGAGCAGGTGCTCGCTCGGACCGAGCAGGTGCTCGGTGGATTGAAAACTCCTCTTTTTGCTCCAATTCTTCTCCTTTTCTTCATAGAGTTCCAGCAGCTCCAAATTGTGCTCCAAAGCACTTTAGAATCTGAAAAGACATCAAAAGGAAACAAAAAGACAAGAAATGCAACACAAAACCATGGGTAAATTAGGCTAAAAACCTAACATATCAACTCCCCCGGACTTGCCTTTTGCTTGTCCGCAAGCAAACAAGAAGAGAGAAATCCGGAGAAGTGTTTGAAGGTGGGAGCTCAAATCCAAAAGAAACATCGAAGGGTTCAACAAAATGTCCTAAAGAGAACTAATGCGATGCACAACAAATCTTACTCAAGAAGCTTTCGCCATACTCATCTCTTATCAAAATAATTACTCCAAATCCTTAGACTCAAAAGAAAGCATGCAATCAACTAAACTCAACTCTTTAGCATTCATTAATGTGTTTGGTGCGGTCTCACAATTGGACAATGAATCAATACCATTTGGCTCGGTAGAAGAAGGCTTTTAGATGATGTAAAGAGGCTGTCCGAATTCTTTTTGGTGACTAACTCTCAAATGCAAGTGTTACATTTAGCAAAAGCAAGAAAGAAAAGAGACAATTGATGCATACAAGGCTCGGAATCCAAAGTTCTACCCATAACCCCATTGTTGCAATCTTTCATCTCTCTTTTCTCACTACCCATTTGTTAAACCACTAGCCAATTTCGGCTAAACCTTTCAAACTTCCTCTTTCTTCTTTAGATTTTCCGAATCCTAGGGAATTTCTTTTCTTAACTTTAGCTCTTTCTATTCTAGCATTCTCTAACACATTTTTCTTCTTTTGATTTATTCTAAGAGAATGCTAAGCTATCATTTTTCTTTTAAACACTTAGAGCTATATACTTTTCTTGTCAAACTTATTCCCTAGAACTCATCATTTCTTCTTTCTTTCTTTTCACACTTAACCACAAACCCAAAGATAATCAAGTAAACGCTTAACCAAATCGGTTTCATCCCCCACCTAAGACTAGTCTTAAACTCAAGAAACTAGCCTAATGGAAACTTTGCCTTGTCGTCTCTAATGCTTGCAAGATTTTACCAATGCAACACAAAGAAAAAGGCCTCACTCAAAGAATAAATGCAAGGGTTTGAATGAAATGGTCGGGTTTAAAGGTGTGGTACTATCCTCATCTAAAAGATGAACTTAGATCGGGATAGCCATTCAAAACAAGATAAGAGTGGTAAAAATTAGGCAAACATGATTTGAATGTAAGGTGTTTATCCATAGTTATGATTCAAAGTCCAAAAGTGAGAAGAATTAATCAAGTTTAAGTTCAAGTTGATAGAGTTGAATCTAGATCATGCAAGTTTCAATTGAGTTGGGATTTTCAAAGAAATAAGATTCAAGTATGGATGAGCCTCTAATTCATGATTGTTAATGCATCGAAAAAGTTCTAATGAGGGCATATCATGGAATCCTAAAATGAATCTTTACAAGGAAATTTCATCATTGCTCCCTATGCAAATGCAATCCTAAAATGCTCTAGACTCGATCCTAGCATGAAAAAGATAATAAAAATGTTTATGCCATGAGAAACTATATGCATTTTTTTTTTTTTTTTTTTTTTTTTTATGAGTGCAAAAGACTCAAAGTAAAACAATTAAAATATTAATCCACTCCCCCGGACTTAACTTTCACCGTCTCGGTGAAAGAAAAGTACCGAAAGAGTAGACTAAAAACAAGTTCAAATCAAAAACAAAATAAAAACAAAATAGAAACAAATGTGATATAAACAATGGAAATAGTAGGGTGAAAGTGGATATCACCTGGAAGAAAGGTCGTCCTCGTCATCAACTGTTCTCCGCTTCCTTCTGGCTGGCTGACCCGAGCAGGTGCTCGAATGGGAACGAGCAGGTGCTCGAATGGGAACGAGCAGGTGCTCGTTCGGTCTGGGGTGGTGGAGCTTGGCAGCAGCCTTTAGAGAGCGCCTGCATGATCCTCTGCATGATACTGTTGTTCTTCTTTGTGGATTGGATCATCCACTTCCTGTACTCGGCATCCTCAGCATCGTCAGAAATAGGAGGAAGATCAAACTCACTTTGAGAAGCAGTGTCGTAGCCAGGCAGAGTAAGGCGCGGGACCGATGGACCAGCGTCCTCGGAGACATGGTGTCGCTGCCTAGATGTGCTTCGACGAGAAGTACTAAGACGGGCAGCAGAAGAGGCTTGACTCGGATGTGGGACAAGGTACTCCGCGGGTGGCTGAAACGCGAGATCATCCATGGAGGAAAGCCGTGTGATGGCTAAGTTGGGAAGCTGAATGTATTGGGCTTCTCCATTGGCAGTTAGGAATTGGTATGTGCTCGGCTTGATGATGATCTTGGAGTTGAGCAGGTGCTCCATATCAATGCGCTTCATCTCCGGGACGTAGGAATATGGAGAAAGATCCACCCTTAAATTGCGGAATAGCGGTGTGAGCAAGCTTCCAATACGCTCCGTCCTTGGTCCTTTGTTTGTTGCGGTTGTGTTATCTTTGATCGCACAAATCATCTCCGCGAAACGTATACCCAAGTTGGATCGGTATTTCTCAAATTGGCTCGAGTCTCCGTCACCTACAATAGGACCACAACCCAACAATAACAACAATAATTCATCGGTGTGAACTTTGTTACCTACGGGTCTTCCAAAGAGCATGTTGCTCAATATCCTTGCCACGATACAGAGTGCGGGGTGGCGAAGGCGGTTTTGGCTCGCCGAGTTTGAGGAGTAGTCACCCGAAGCGATTAGTCCCCAAAAGGTCTTGGCTTCTTGGAATCTCTTCGGACTCGATAGCTTCGTGTCCGTCTCATAGAACCCATACGCTATGCAAAAATCGAGCATGGAGATAGCGTACCTCTTTCCTCCAGCAAAGAAAGAGAATGTGGCCTCCTCGAATGAAGGCTTGTTGGGGTTTGCGTATGAGAGAGTGGCGGTTGCTAGGCATTGCCTAGTGAGATCGGGATAGAGCACATCTTCCTCTAGAGCAAAGACCATGCAACGAGCATTGTAGAGTATGCTCCTCACTTGTTGTTGAAGACCAAGTTCGACCAATGTTCTATCGCACATGAACCGAGTAGGTTCGAGGTCAACTTGGAGGAGTTGGTTGTAGTAGAAGGCGTCGATTTCGTCCCAAGAGTCTGGTGAGGACATTGGGAGTCCGGCTCGGTCAATTTCAAACGGTTCGCCTTCCGGTCTAGGCCATGGAAAGGTGAGTGGAGAAGCGGTTGCGGAGGTAGAGGCCTTACCCTTGCCTTTTTCCTTGTTGGAGAACTTGATTTTTGGAGCCATGGTGAATGAGAAGAGGCGGAGAGAGGTTTCCGAGTGTTAAGGTTTGGTTTCGGAGAGGAGATAGTGGAATGTGGCGGTGGTTTTGTGGTTTAGCCAAGTGAGCAGGTCCTCGGTTGTTATGGGGCTTGAGCGGCGGCGAGAGAGGTTGAAAGATTGAGAGAGAATTGAGCGGTTTGGGAGCTTGAGAGTTTGAGTGGTCTCCGGTGATAGAGAGTTATGGTGAGTGGTTGGTCTTGGAGAGTGGTAGAGATGGGGATTTATGGAGGTTGAGTTAATGGAGCGTTGCGGTTCTCAAGGGAGATGGGGGAGTGGTGATGCTCGGCAGTTTTGGGGAAGGGGAGGAGACCAAAAAGTTGTCTTTATCTGCAAAAAGGAAGAAAAATGAGTGGTTAGGGTTTTTGGCAAAAATTGAAAAGGAAATAAAGAAGAAAATAAAAGTAAATAAAATAAAAAGGAAAGAAGAAATAAATCAAATCTTTTTCTGTTTTTCTTTTTCTTTTATATTTTATTATTATTTTTTTATTTTTTGTGTTCTGCTAATCTGAGAGAATTGCTGCGTTTTGGTTTCGAGCAGGTGCTCGCTCCTTCCGAGCAGGTGCTCGGTGCAATTTTACACTTTTTCGCATAATGTAATTACTGAAATCACAAGTGAAATGTTAGTAATAAAAGGAATTAAAATTCAAAATTTATACAAAAATCCTTACCGGTGGGTTGCCTCCCACCAAACGCTTGTTTTAAGTCGTTAGCTCGACTTTGGAAACCCTTTAGGCTCGAGGAGGGTCACTAAAAGTGACTGATTCAACTTCTCCCACGTATGTATCCGCAAGGTATGGCTTGAGACGTTGACCATTAACAACAAAATCACCTCCTTTAGTGTCTAGCAACACTACGGCCCCGTATGGTTTCACCTCTTTGATGGTGAACGGACCACTCCATCTCGACTTTAGCTTCCCTGGAAACAACTTAAAACGAGAGTTAAACAATAAAACTTGATCGTTAGGAGCAAAGTTTCGAGGGATAATCTTCTTGTCGTGGTAAGCTTTGGTCCGTTCTTTGTAGATTCGGGAATTGTCATAGGCGAGATGCCTAATTTCTTCCAACTCATGCAGCTGCATGGATCTCCTCTCGGATGCACTAAGGATGTCATAATTAAGTCGCTTGACAGCCCATGCCGCCTTGTATTCCAATTCTACCGGTAAGTGACATGCCTTCCCATACACCAAATGAAAAGGCGTTGTCCCCAACGGAGTCTTATATGCTGTCCTATATGCCCACAAAGCGTCATCTAGCTTATTCGCCCAATCCTTACGCGTTGTTGATATGTTAGGTTTTTAGCCTAATTTACCCATGGTTTTGTGTTGCATTTCTTGTCTTTTTGTTTCCTTTTGATGTCTTTTCAGATTCTAAAGTGCTTTGGAGCACAATTTGGAGCTGCTGGAACTCTATGAAGAAAAGGAGAAGAATAGGAGCAAAAAGAAGAGTTTTCACTCCACCGAGCACCCGCTCGGTCCGAGCGAGCACCTGCTCGCACCAAGACACCAGAACCTAAACCTAATAAAGCTGTGGCCGCCGAGTTCTTCTGATGGCCCACACGATCCCCAGGAGTTAATGAGTCAACATCAATCCCTTTTCATTAGGGAGATGATTGATTTTAATCATAAATGGGATTTCTACTTACTTTCCTTCTTTTGTTTAAAAGAGTATCTTTTGTTTTTAATGCTTTTCCTTGTAATTTAAAAGAAGGATTTTCTGATCAGAGAGGATCATCCTTGTATCACGAAATATTCAATAGACTTGGAGTTTTTCTTCTTACGTTTTGAATAAAAGTATTTTATTTCTTCAATTGTTCTTCATCATCCGAATCATTACTTTCACCATTGGAGTTCCTTGTTCATTTCCGAATCATCATCCAATAATCATCTAGAGAAGAATTCTAAACCCCCTTTTCATTCTCCATTTTCCATTATGAATTCTTATCTATTGATTGTTGCGTTTGATTTGACCATGTCCGAGTAGTTTCATAACTAAGTTGGGATGTTTTCAATGGTGATCTAGGGTCTTTGTTGGTTGAGCCAAATAGGGAATTCTTATGTCTTCATCTCTAGGAAGTCTCAATGCTTAGGCTAAATTGATCACTTAGTCTATGATCTCTAGGTTTAATCTATTCACCAAAAATGATATAGGTTGCTAGAATTACCTTTGATGAGCATTCGGTGGTAACCAAAACACCATTGATCGTTCCCATTGAATGTGAACATATTGAACCATTGCATTAAGGCTTGTTTACTTCATTACTAAATCCACTCGAAAGTGTAGGTATTTAGGCTGTAGACAAAGGTATTGATACATCGCCAAAAGCGGGGCAATACAAATTTATGTTTGAGTTCTAGACCGCATTTAAATAGACCCTGAATAGAAGCTCAACCCAAGTACCCGAAATCACCAAAGAATCATCTCGGCTTAGTGCCTTTTATCATTGTTTAATTACCAATTTTTATTCCAAGCACCTGCTCATTTACATTGAGCACCTGCTCACGTCAGTTTACAACTCATTTAATTTATCTTAGCTTTATTTGAAATCTATAGATTCATAGTGTAACCTTGGTCTCTGTGGATTCGATACCTTATATACTACTGCTTTTGCCTGTGCACTTGCAGCATTATTTTGGGTTAAAACTCGAGACTATCAAGTTTTTCAACTCCCCCGGACTTGCCTTTTGCTTGTCCGCAAGCAAACAAGAAGAGAGAAATCCGGAGAAGTGTTTGAAGGTGGGAGCTCAAATCCAAAAGAAACATCAAAGGGTTCAACAAAATGTCCTAAAGAGAACTAATGCGATGCACAACAAATCTTACTCAAGAAGCTTTCGCCATACTCATCTCTTATCAAAATAATTACTCCAAATCCTTAGACTCAAAAGAAAGCATGCAATCAACTAAACTCAACTCTTTAACATTCATTAATGTGTTTGGTGCGGTCTCACAATTAGAC
Source organism: Draba incana (assembly GCA_963576765.1). Classification (NCBI taxonomy): domain Eukaryota; kingdom Viridiplantae; phylum Streptophyta; class Magnoliopsida; order Brassicales; family Brassicaceae; genus Draba; species Draba incana. The sequence goes on along the minus strand of OY755212.1, from coordinate 24,330,969 downwards.
AATGAATCAATACCATTTGGCTCGGTAGAAGAAGGCTTTTAGATGATGTAAAGAGGCTATCCGAATTCTTTTTGGTGGCTAACTCTCAAATGCAAGTGTTACATTTAGCAAAAGCAAGAAAGAAAAGAGACAATTGATGCATACAAGGCTAGGAATCCAAAGTTCTACCCATAACCCCATTGTTGCAATCTTTCATCTCTCTTTTCTCACTACCCATTTGTTAAACCACCAGCCAATTTTCGGCTAAACCTTTCAAACTTCCTCTTTCTTCTTTAGATTTTCCGAATCCTAGGGAACTTCTTTTCTTAACTTTAGCTCTTTCTATCCTAGCATTCTCTAACACATTTTTCTTCTTTTGATTTATTCTAAGAGAATGCTAAGCTATCATTTTTCTTTTAAACACTTAGAGCTATATACTTTTCTTTTCAAACTTATTCCCTAGAACTCATCCTTTCTTCTTTCTTTCTTTTCACACTTAACCACAAACCCAAAGATAATCAAGTAAACGCTTAACCAAATCGGTTTCATACCCCACCTAAGACTAGTCTTAAACTCAAGAAACTAGCCTAATGGAAACTTTGCATTGTCGTCTCTAATGCTTGCAAGATTTTACCAATGCAACACAAAGAAAAAGGCCTCACTCAAAGAATAAATGCAAGGGTTTGAATGAAATGGTCGGGTTTAAAGGTGTGGTACTATCCTCATCTAAAAGATGAACTTAGATCGGGATAGCCATTCAAAACAAGATAAGAGTGGTAAAAATTAGGCAAACATGATTTGAATGTAAGGTGTTTATCCATAGTTATGATTCAAAGTCCAAAAGTGAAAAGAATTAATCAAGTTTAAGTTCAAGTTGATAGAGTTGAATCTAGATCATGCAAGTTTCAATTGAGTTGGGATTTTCAAAGAAATAAGATTCAAGTATGGATGAGCCTCTAATTCATGATTGTTAATGCATCGAAAAAGTTCTAATGAGGGCATATCATGGAATCCTAAAATGAATCTTTACAAGGAAATTTCATCATTGCTCCCTATGCAAATGCAATCCTAAAATGCTCTAGACTCGATCCTAGCATGAAAAAGATAATAAAAATGTTTATGCCATGAGAAACTATATGCATTTTTTTTTTTTTTTAATTTTATGAGTGCAAAAGACTCAAAGCAAAAACAATTAAAACATTAATCCACTCCCCCGGACTTAACTTTCACCGTCTCGGTGAAAGAAAAGTACCGAAAGAGTAGACTAAAAACAAGTTCAAATCAAAAACAAAATAAAAACAAAATAGAAACAAATGTGATATAAACAATGGAAATAGTAGGGTGAAAGTGGATATCACCTGGAAGAAAAGTCGTCCTCGTCATCAGCTGTTCTCCGCTTCCTTCTGGCTGGCTGTCCCGAGCAGGTGCTCGAATGGGAACGACCAGGTGCTCGTTCGGTCTAGGGTGGTGGAGCTTGGCAGCAGCCTTTGGAGAGCGCCTGCATGATCCTCTGCATGATACTGTTGTTCTTCTTTGTGGATTGGATCATCCACTTCCTGTACTCGGCATCCTCAGCATCGTCAGAAATAGGAGGAAGATCAAACTCACTTTGAGAAGCAGTGTCGTAGCCAGGCAGAGTAAGGCGCGGGACCAATGGACCAGCGTCCTCGGAGACATGGTGTCGCTGCCTAGATGTGCTTCGACGAGAAGTACTAAGACGGGCAGCAGAAGAGGCTTGACTCGGATGTGGGACAAGGTACTCCGCGGGTGGCTGAAACGCGAGATCATCCATGGAGGAAAGCCGTGTGATGGCTAAGTTGGGAAGCTGAATGTATTGGGCTTCTCCATTGGCAGTTAGGAATTGGTATGTGCTCGGCTTGATGATGATCTTGGAATTGAGCAGGTGCTCCATATCAATGCGCTTCATCTCCGGGACGTAGGAATATGGAGAAAGATCCACCCTTAAATTGTGGAATAGCGGTGTGAGCAAGCTTCCAATACGCTCCGTCCTTGGTCCTTTGTTTGTTGCGGTTGTGTTATCTTTGATCGCACAAATCATCTCCGCAAAACGTATACCCAAGTTGGATCGGTATTTCTCAAATTGGCTCGAGTCTCCGTCACCTACAATAGGACCACAACCCAACAATAACAACAATAATTCATCGGTGTGAACTTTGTTACCTACGGGTCTTCCAAAGAGCATGTTGCTCAATATCCTTGCCATGATACAGAGTGCGGGGTGGCGAAGGCGGTTTTGGCTCGCCGAGTTTGAGGAGTAGTCACCCGAAGCGATTAGTCCCCAAAAGGTCTTGGCTTCTTGGAATCTCTTCGGACTCGATAGCTTCGTGTCCGTCTCATAGAACCCATACGCTATGCAAAAATCGAGCATGGAGATAGCGTACCTCTTTCCTCCAGCAAAGAAAGAGAATGTGGCCTCCTCGAATGAAGGCTTGTTGGGGTTTGCGTATGAGAGAGTGGCGGTTGCTAGGCATTGCCTAGTGAGATCGGGATAGAGTACATCTTCCTCTAGAGCAAAGGCCATGCAACGAGCATTGTAGAGTATGCTCCTCACTTGTTGTTGAAGACCAAGTTCGACCAATGTTCTATCGCACATGAACCGAGTAGGTTCGAGGTCAACTTGGAGGAGTTGGTTGTAGTAGAAGGCGTCGATTTCGTCCCAAGAGTCTGGTGAGGACATTGGGAGTCCGGCTCGGTCAATTTCAAACGGTTCGCCTTCCGGTCTAGGCCATGGAAAGGTGAGTGGAGAAGCGGTTGCGGAGGTAGAGGCCTTACCCTTGCCTTTTTCCTTGTTGGAGAACTTGATTTTTGGAGCCATGGTGAATGAGAAGAGGCGGAGAGAGGTTGAAAGATTGAGAGAGAATTGAGCGGTTTGGGAGCTTGAGAGTTTGAGTGGTCTCCGGTGATAGAGAGTTATGGTGAGTGGTCGGTCTTGGAGAGTGGTAGAGATGGGGATTTATGGAGGTTGAGTTAATGGAGAGTTGCGGTTCTCAAGGGAGATGGGGGAGTGGTGATGCTCGGCAGTTTTGGGGAAGAGGAGGAGACCAAAAAGTTGTCTTTATCTGCAAAAAGGAAGAAAAATGAGTGGTTAGGGTTTTTGGCAAAAATTGAAAAGGAAATAAAGAAGAAAATAAAAGTAAATAAAATAAAAAGGAAAGAAGAAATAAATCAAATCTTTTTCTGTTTTTCTTTTTCTTTTATATTTTTTTATTATTTTTATTTATTTATTTTTTTTTTTTTGTGTTCTGCTAATCTGAGAGAATTGCTGCGTTTTGGTTTCGAGCAGGTGCTCGCTCCTTCCGAGCAGGTGCTCGGTGCAATTTTACACTTTTTCGCAGAATGTAATTACTGAAATCACAAGTGAAATGTTAGTAATAAAAGGAATTAAAATTCAAAATTTATACAAAAATCCTTACCGGTGGGTTGCCTCCCACCAAGCGCTTGTTTTAAGTCGTTAGCTCGACTTTGGAAACCCTTTAGGCTCGAGGAGGGTCACTAAAAGTGACTGATTCAACTTCTCCCACGTATGTATCCGCAAGGTATGGCTTGAGACGTTGACCATTAACAACAAAATCACCTCCTTTAGTGTCTAGCAACACTACGGCCCCGTATGGTTTCACCTCTTTGATAGTGAACGGACCACTCCATCTCGACTTTAGCTTCCCTGGAAACAACTTAAAACGAGAGTTAAACAATAAAACTTGATCGTTAGGAGCAAAGTTTCGAGGGATAATCTTCTTGTCGTGGTAAGCTTTGGTCCGTTCTTTGTAGATTCGGGAATTGTCATAGGCGAGATGCCTAATTTCTTCCAACTCATGCAGCTGCATGGATCTCCTCTCGGATGCACTAAGGATGTCATAATTAAGTCGCTTGACAGCCCATGCCGCCTTGTATTCCATTTCTACCGGTAAGTGACATGCCTTCCCATACACCAAATGAAAAGGCGTTGTCCCCAACGGAGTCTTATATGCTGTCCTATATGCCCACAAAGCGTCATCTAGCTTATTCGCCCAATCCTTACGCGTTGTACCAACTGTTTTTTGCAAGATACTCTTTATCTCTCTATTGGAGACCTCTACTTGTCCACTAGTTTGAGGATGATAAGGAGAGGCTACCTTATGTGTGACTCCATTCTTCCTTAACAAGTTCTCAAAAACCTTGTTAATGAAGTGTGAACCTCCATCACTTATCACAACTCTCGGAATTCCAAACCTAGGGAAAATCACCGTCTTGAGCAACTTGGTAACTATCGCAGCATCACAAGTCGGGCTAGCTTGTGCTTCGACCCACTTGGAAACATAGTCAACGGCTACAAGTATGTACTTGTTCTTACAGGAGGAAGGGAACGGTCCCATGAAGTCTATACCCCAAACATCGAAAACCTCTACTTCTAAGATGAAATTTTGAGGCATCTCATTGTGCTTGATGATGTTCCCTTGCCTTTGACAGGCGTTACATCGAGCAACAAACCTATTCGTATCCTTGAACATCGTTGGCCACCAAAGACCCGCTTGTAGCACTTTTGTAACCGTCTTGAATGTGGCAAAGTGTCCGGCATAAGATGAACCGTGACAATGGTGCAAGATCCCAGGGATTTCCTCCTCCGAAACACATCTTCTATACAGCCCATCCGAGCATTGCTTGTACAAGTACGGCTCGTCCCAATAGTATCGTCTAACATCTCGGAAAAACTTCTTCTTTTGGCTTCCCGTTAGGTTTTCCGGAACCTTATCGGCTGCCAAGTAGTTAGCAAAGTCACCGAACCAAGGGAAAATCGAAGGTTGGGCATTCTGGATAATTCCACAAAAAATCTTCCGAGCAGGTGCTCGGTCAGTCCGAGCAGGTGCTCGCTCAGCTTCTGGAAATTTTTCGCAGATCGAATAAATTTGCTCATCTGGCAGACTATCCTCCATAGGTGTCTCATCCTCAACTTGAAGCCTACTCAAATGATCAGCAACCCCATTCTCGGATCCTTTCTTATCCTTGATCTCTAAATCAAACTCTTGAAGCAAAAGTATCCATCTCAATAGCCTAGGCTTGGCATCTTTCTTGGTCAGCAAGTACTTCAACGCAGCATGATCGGTGTGAACAATTACCTTAGAACCGACGAGGTATAATCTAAACTTCTCAAAGGCGAAGACAATCGCCAATAACTACTTTTCGGTGGTTGCATACCGACATTGAGCATCATCCATCGTCCGGCTAGCATAATATATCACATGGAGCTTCTTGTCCTTCCTTTGACCAAGAACAGCCCCCACAGCAAAATCACTCGCATCCGTCATAATCTCAAACGGTAAGTCCCAATCCGGTGGTTGGACTATTGGTGCACTAACCAAGGCACCCTTGATAGTATGAAACGCAGCCAAACACTCTCTATCAAAGTCGAACTTGACTTCCTTACACAGCAATCTAGTGAGAGGCCTAGCAATGTTGGAGAAGTCTTTGATGAAACGACGGTAGAACCCGGCATGGCCTAGAAAGCTTCGGATTCCTTTGACCGTAGTAGGCGGTTGTAAACTCATCATGACCTCTATCTTAGCCTTGTCAACCTCTATCCCTTTCTCTGAAATCCGGTGCCCAAGTACTATCCCATTCCTGACCATAAAATGGCACTTCTCCCAATTCAGCACTAGATGCTTCTCCTCGCATCTTTGTAATACTCTGCACAAATTAGACAAACAAACAGAAAAAGAACTCCCATACACAGAGAAGTCATCCATAAATACTTCCATAATATCTTCAATTAAATCAGTAAAAATGGACATCATACAACGTTGGAAAGTCGCTGGGGCGTTGCACAAACCAAATGGCATCCGGCGGTATGCGAATGTGCCGTATGGACATGTGAACGTTGTCTTTTCCTGATCATCGGGATGGATGGGTATCTGAAAAAATCCTGAGTAACCATCTAGAAAACAGTAGTAAGGGTGATTAGCAAGACGTTCAAGCATTTGATCAATAAAAGGCAAAGGAAAATGATCTTTGCGAGTAGCAGCATTCAATTTCCTATAGTCTATGCACATTCTATGACCCGTTACCGTTCTAGTTGGAATCAATTCGTTTTTCTCATTCCTAATTACCGTGATACCTCCCTTCTTAGGTACAACATGCACCGGACTTACCCATTTGCTATCAGATATAGCATAGATCACACCAGCTTCTAGAAGTTTCATTATCTCTTTCTTTACAACATCCTTTAGATTCGGGTTTAACCGTCTCTGATGTTCTATAGAAGTCATCGATTCATCCTCTAGATTAATTCGGTGCATGCACAAGTCGGGAGATATACCGGTTATATCATCTAACGAATATCCCAAGGCCTTTCTATATTTCCTCAACTCACACAAAAGCAAAGTGATCTCAACATTATTCAATTCTGCATTCACTATAACAGGATATGTAGAGTTAGGACCTAGAAATGCATACCTGAGCCCCGCTGGGAGGGTTTTTAACTCTACCTTTGGAGCTTTCAGCTCGCTCCATGATCCGGTGATGTTCTGGTTTTCGGTCCTAGCAGGTGCTCGGTCGGAGCGAGCAGGTGCTCGCTGGGAATCTGGCAGAACATCATTTTCTGTGCCCTCGGTCAGACTCTGGAACTCATCTTCTTTCTCTATTCTGGTGTTGGAATCCAGAAACTTGGCAAATCCTTGGGTGTCTTCACTTAGAAATCCGTGTTCACTTTCGGGTTTTGTCAATGCAACTTCGAGAGAGTCCTTTGCTAGGATCTCTTCAACCACATCTTCTGACATCTCGGAGTCATCGTGGATCACGAAGGTTTGCCCATCTATCATCGGCCTCTTGAGCATCTTACTCATCTCGAACCGTACCACCATGTCTCCGAGACGGAGGTCGACTATACCTTGTTCAACATCGATGATTGCACGCGCCGTGTTTAGGAATGATCTCCCCAAAATCAGTGGGTCCTTTGGTTCTTCATCGAGCTCTAGAACCACGAAATCGGTTGGGATTAGAGTGTCCCCTATGCGGACGTGTAAATCCTCGATTATACCTACAGGCAGTTTAGTGGATCTATCTGCAAAATTCAAGGAGATCTTAGTTGGTTTGAAATCGGTAAAACCTAAACGTTTAGCAACGGAATAAGGCATTAAATTAACACTTGAACCCAAGTCAACCAGTAAGTATGCGAACGTGCATGGCCCAATTTTTACCAAAATCACAAACCTCTCGGGATCGCCTTTCTTAGTCAACACCTTACTCTGAAGTATTGCACTACATTCTTTGGAAACCATCATCACACTCTCCTCTTCCACAACTTTTCCAGAAATTAGCTCCTTCATGTACCGTTTGAGAGAAGGTACCATTTGAACCGCATCGGATAAAGGAAGCTTTACCTCCAAGCCTTTAATCATTTCCTTACACTTAGCATCCTCCAAATCCTTCTTAGATCTCTTGGGAGGCACTGGGTAGGGTATCTTAGGCACATAGACTCTCTCGGTCTGAGCTTCTGGAAATTTCGCGGGAACATTCTGAGCGAGCAGGTGCTCGATCGGCTGAGCAGGTGCTCGCTGGGGTGTTTTCTCCAGATTGATCGGAACAGTAGCTGGTGTGGTTTCTGAGCTAGAACCAGCCTCCTCATGCATCACATTCTCTGCCAAATCATCCTCTTGTGCCGGTTGCTCAACAACTTTCTCCTTGGCCTTAACTTGAGAGGTTGTGGCCGTAGGTTGTGCCAACACTCTTCCGCTTCTTAACTCAACAGCATTGCATGGCGAATACTCCTTCCTAGGGTTCACTTCACCACGGCCAGGAAGAGCACCAACCGGTCTTTGAATAGCCTCGGCAGTTTGAGCTACTTGTGTATCCAACTTCTTTACATGTGCGGTCACGGCCTCATACTTTGCATGGAGATCCTTGTACATGTTGTCCATCTTACTGCCCAGCTCGGTTGACGTCTGCTGTTGGTTGGCCAAGACTTGATGAATGAGACCTTTAAAATCATCTTGTTGGGATTGAGGCGCGGAAACGGTTTGTTGTTGGTTTGTTGCTTGAAACCGGTTCTGATTTTGGTTGGGCACAATTTGCTTCCCTTGAGTGTTGTTGGAGTAGAACTTCTGATTTGTACCCCCTTGTTGCGGATAGACTTGGTCTTGGGGGTTTTCCACGTTGGTGTTGCGGTAGGAGAGGTTTGGATGGCTTCGGTAGTTGGGGTTAAACCCTCGGTTTTGGTACCCTTGGCCATTCACATAGTTGACCTCTTCTAAACCATCTTCTTGATCTTCCACAAACTCTTGAGCATTAGGGGCAGCCCCATCTTCTTCCATGAACTTAACCGGCCTTTGAGTCTCTCGTAGAAGCAAGTTCACTTTCGCGGTTAATTCATCGATCTTTTGAGAGTCCACACTATTGACCTTCTTGGTTCTATCGTACTCGGGAGCCTTGTTGTTGGAGCTTGAGGCAAGGTTTCTGATGAGCTCAAATGCACCTTCCTTAGTCTTGGTCATGAAGTCTCCATTACTTGCGGCATTCAAAGCATTACGGTAATCCCAATCGACTCCATCGTAGAATATGTTCAAGATTTGCTCATCCTTGAAACCATGATGAGGACACTCCCTCTTGTACTCCTTGAGTCTTTCCCAAGCTTCTCCAAAAGCTTCTCCGGAGTGTTGTTGAAAGGATGCAATCTTGTTCCTTAAAGCGGCCGTTTTGGACTTCGTGTAAAAATGATCCAAGAACGCGGATCTAGCCTCATCCCAAGTCTTCAATGAACCAGCCGGCAGTGACTTTAACCATCTTTGTGCCTTGTCCGCGAGAGAGAACGGGAACAACTTACACTTCAAGAACTCGGTTGGAACCCCATTAGAACCCGTAGTACTACAAATTTCCTCGAAATTCTCTATGTGGTCCATTGGTATTTCAGCGGGTAGACCATGGAATAGATGCTGCTTTACCAATGAAATTAACTGAGCCTTGACCTCGTAATCTTGTCTCTGAATGGTCGGAATGACAATGGCCGAACGGTTTTGATAAAACGCATGGGGATTATCCGAATCCCCTATGGTTGGCTGACCCCGCGGCTGTTGCCTTTGCAACTGGGTGATTTGATCTCTCAAAATCTGTAACTGAGCATTCATAGCTTCCTGATCTGCCATGTTTTCTGTGCGAGCAGGAGCTCGATCGGTTTGAGCAGGTGCTCGGCAGCGATTCTGGCGTTCGAGATGAGCTAACTCTTCGTTCGTATGACTGACTAGATCTTCGTTCAGATTTCTCCTCGTTCTTCTACTGGTCATACACCTGAAACATAACAAAAACAAAAACAAAAAAAAAAACAAAATTAGCAAAATTCTTAGACTATAAATAAAACCAAAATTCAAAGGTAACGCTATTGGTCCCCGGCAACGGCGCCAAAAACTTGATAGTCTCGAGTTTTAACCCAAAATAATGCTGCAAGTGCACAGGCAAAAGCAGTAGTATATAAGGTATCGAATCCACAGAGACCAAGGTTACACTATGAATCTATAGATTTCAAATAAAGCTAAGATAAATTAAATGAGTTGTAAACTGACGTGAGCAGGTGCTCAATGTAAATGAGCAGGTGCTTGGAATAAAAATCGGTAATTAAACAATGATAAAAGGCACTAAGCCGAGATGATTCTTTGGTGATTTCGGGTACTTGGGTTGAGCTTCTATTCAGGGTCTATTTAAATGCGGTCTAGAACTCAAACATAAATATGTATTGCCCCGCTTTTGGCGATGTATCAATACCTTTGTCTACAGCCTAAATACCTACACTTTCGAGTGGATTTAGTAATGAAGTAAACAAGCCTTAATGCAATGGTTCAATATGTTCACATTCAATGGGAACGATCAATGGTGTTTTGGTTACCACCGAATGCTCATCAAAGGTAATTCTAGCAACCTATATCATTTTTGGTGAATAGATTAAACCTAGAGATCATAGACTAAGTGATCAATTTAGCCTAAGCATTGAGACTTCCTAGAGATAAAGACATAAGAATTCCCTATTTGGCTCAACCATCTAAAGCCCTAAATCACCATTGAAAACACCTCGACCTAGTTAGTAAACTACTCGGACATGCTTAAATCAAATGCAACAACAAATAGATAAGAATTCATAATGGAAATGAAGAATGAAAAGGGGGTTTAGAATTCTTCTCTAGATGATGATTGGATGATTCGGATGGCCAAGTGATTCGATGGATGATGAATGGATGACGGTAATGATGAAGAACAAAATGAAGAACAAAATAACTTTTAATAAAATTGTAAAAAGAAGAACAAAACTCTCTGATTCTTTCGTAAAAAAAAAACCCAATCTTTCTTCTAAGGAGGCTCAGCTCCTTCAAATACAAAGGAAAACATTAAAAACTAAAATATCTCTTAAAGCAAAACAAGGAAAGTAATAAAAATCCCATTTATTAAGAAAATCAATCAATTCCCTAATGAAATGGGATTGTGTTGACTCATTAACTCCTGGGATTTTGTGTGGGCCTCAAGATGGATTCGGCGGCCAGCTTTATTAGGTTTAGGTTCTGGTGCTTCTCAGGCGAGCAGGTGCTCGCTCGGACCGAGCAGGTGCTCGGTGGATTGAAAACTCCTCTTTTTGCTCCAATTCTTCTCCTTTTCTTCATAGAGTTCCAGCAGCTCCAAATTGTGCTCCAAAGCACTTTAGAATCTGAAAAGACATCAAAAGGAAACAAAAAGACAAGAAATGCAACACAAAACCATGGGTAAATTAGGCTAAAAACCTAACATATCACAGCGCCATAGAGAAACTGTATCCCCAGGCTCATCATGGGTATTGTGTATGGCATTTGTCCCAAAATGTGAAAAATCATACCTCGGGCGCCAACAAAGACGTAATCGCATGGAGATTCATGGAGTGCAGCAGGATATACACGGTGGGTGAGTTCGACCGTGCTTATGAGTCATTTAAGATGAGATATCCATCTGCGGCCAAGTATCTTGAGGAGAGTACCGTGAAAGAAAAATGGACAAGGCCTTATTTTCCAGGTTGCAGATACAACCTAGACACAAGCAACGCCGTGGAATCTTTGAACAGCACGTTTGTGGACGCAAGGAAGTACCCCATAATACCCATGCTTGATACAATCATTAGAACATTTTCCCAGTGGCTTAATGAACACCGGAAGGAGGCCGCGGGTGGTACTTTAAATAATAAACTGGTGCCTTTAGTGGAGAACTGGGTGCACGATACATGGCATATTGCTGAGAAATTAATTGTTTCGGAGCTAAACAGTTTCACGCTTGAATACGACGTCACCGGTAGTGACGGGAAATCTTATTTGGTGAACTTGAGGTCGAGAAGTTGCAGTTCCAGGTTCTTCGATGTTCAGAAGTATCCTTGTGAGCACGGGATACGAGCGTTCATTGCGTTTAAAAATAATGCTCCTCAAAATCGTGAAATCGGAGGACATGATATCCAATTAGAATTACATGAACTATGCTCGAAGTATTATTGGACCGAGTTGTGGGCGTTGGCGTATTCTAGGACAATTTATTTAGTGCCGCATATGTCGGAATGGATTATCCCAGACCACATCAATGAGTTGCAGATCATACCTCCGGATCGCGTGAAGAAGAAGGGAAGAAGGAAAACAAAGAGGTTTCCATCGGTTGGGGAGAAGCGACCAAGGACGAAAAACAAAAGGCGGCAAAGGCAACGACTCCAATGGTTGCTATTTGGATTTGGTAGCCCTGTTTGATTGTATCTTAAACGCTTGTGATGTAAAATTATGTATGGGATATGTATCTTCAGGTAAAACTAGGGAGAAATGGTTTTTTGTTATGTAAAACTATATATTTTTGATATGATCGATTTAGGGAAAAAAACAAGGATCGATTTGAAAAAAACAAACAACAAAACAAAATATAATTACATGATATAAACGTTATAAATAGTTATTTTTTCTTGTACTAACATGAAAACTATATATTTAGAATTTTTGGGTCCATATGAAACAATCACACCAACAAATGACTTATACTTTTAAGATCACTATAGGAACAATAGCCAAGTTAGTAGGGTGAAATTACAAAAATGTAAAACTGAAACATATTAATGCACAAAACAATTAGAATGATAGATTAACGGAGGAAACTCAACTGTAAAACTACAAATTTAAAGTTTAAGAGTGGGTACAACTGAATAAATTGAAAACAGCCAAAGTAAAACTATTTGGGACTTTCGTAAAACTAAAATGTTTGGTAAAACCATGTGTAATATTTGGGCGGCAAAACGAAAATTTCACCAAAATTTTTTGGCGCCAATACGAATAGAGACAAAAACGAATAGAGACAAAATCTTTTTTCTCTGACCATTTCTCCTTTTTCTCTGACCATTTCTCCTTTTCCTTTATAGATAAAATCCGACCATTTCTCCTTTTTATCTTTTAGTTCTCTCTCTCTCTACTTCTCTCATTTTCCAGTTTCTCTCTCTCTCTAATCTCTCTCATTTTCTCTAGTTCTCACCTTTTCCTTTATTTGCTCATCTCATGGACAAGATTTGTGAAACTGATCCGTGGTACACTGACATGAAGAGGTTGAAGAAGGAAGAGCAGAGAAGGAGGTTCCTCGCCGATGGTTGTGATGGCATACCAACAAAGTGTCCATGCGGTGCTCCAATCGTTGTGGAGCCTTCACACCTCTCTGGATCTGATGTAGGAAGGAGGTACCTTATTTGCAGTGAATATGAGGTGAGTGATGTTGTTGATGTCAGTAGACATTTATTTTTTTCTGGGTTCGGTCGTAAAACTGGAAATCTTGGAAAAACTATAGTGTGGTAAAACTGGAAATCTTGGTTAAACTATAGTGTGGTAAAACTGGAAAACTTAGAAAAACTAGCGTGTGGTAAAACTGGAAAACTTGGTTAAACTATTATGTCTTCTTGTGTAGGAGGATAATGACCAACACCTTAAAAAACTTTGGGTTCATGGACTCGAAGAAGAAGTTACAAAGCTTCAAAATGAGAATGCAAAGCTCAAAGAGGAGCTGAAAGAGGTTGCAAAGCTTAAGGCTCGCTTAGCTTAAGGCTCGCTTCGAAAAGACTTATCTCTTGGGTTTTTAGACTTATCTCTTGGGTTTTAAGACTTATCTCTTGTGTTTTAAGACTTATCTTTGTGTTTTATGACTTATCTATGTATTTTAAGACTTATCTTCTAATATATTTTGTTTGTGTTGTAAGACTTATATACTAATGTCGTGTGTTTGTAAGATTTATCTAAGCATGTTAGACTTTGAAAACAACATAGTTTTACATAGTTTTACAAAGTTTTACGAATTCAACACATCATAGTTTTAACATTGTTTAAGCTTGTTTATCAAACCGAAACTCATCTACTCTAAAATCATGCTCCTCCTTCAAGTCATATATAAAAACCCTAACGCTTCCACCTTCAAGCATTCCTCTCACCACTCCTTTCCTCCAATTGTTCTCATAAAAAACTTCAACCTTATCCAGCAACTGCACCTAATCATACCAGAACCAACCAATCAAAAAAAAAACCAACCAAATCCAAACAAAACAACCAACCAAATATAGTCTTCACACATCAAATGTTTGTGATGGCTTTACCAATGGTTGTGATGGCTCCTCCAATGTTTTCCTTGACCTTGTCAATGGTCTACTCGGGTAATTGGCTACTTTGCCTCGGGGACGCTTACCACGCGTTATGCTGTCCCTATAATCATTGAGTGTCATTGTCTCCTCATTGGCTTCCTCATTGGCTTCCTCCGTCCTATGAGCAGCAGCTGTTGTTGGTGGTTGGGCTTCAGTAGCCATCTCTTGTGCTTCCTCCTGCCTATCACCTTGATCTTGAGGTCTTTGTTCATTTACCTGAAAAAAAAAAAAAATTAAAGTATAGTTCTACCAATTTTCCCAGTTTTACCACAACATAGTTATTCCAAGTTTTACACTTTTACCTCATCTAAATTCTCAAACACATAACTTTCCACCTTCTTAATTCTCTCATCAAACCCATCCAACTTCTCATTAACTGACTTGAACCCTAATTCCATTTCTGCCTTCATCCCATCCACAAGCTGTGCCAAATCTTTTAAAGCATTCGCTTCTCCGGATGTTCCACCTTCTTCCTTCTCAACTTTTTCTTTGTCAGCTTCTTTTTCCTCTTCCACTCGGGCAGCCACGTCATCGGCGTACATTTCTGGAAAGAAGATTGTATTTCCTTTATTGTAATGGGTTATCCATTCGCGAACAACCGGATCGTCACAATCCTCGACATAGTCTTCTTGGAAGATTTGAGCAAGATCTACTTCTTCTTCACGATTCAAGAGGATGTTTTGAATGCCCTACGAATGTCAACAATTATGTTAAAAATTAAAACAAAAAACAACTCTAAATAATTTAAATGCGTAAAATAACTGACCTTAATTGTACCAAGTTTTTCGTTGATCATTGAAAGAGGAAACCCTCTCATCCCACTCTTCTTGAACTTAAACCTGCACATCCTTGGACAACCACCGTCTGCCTCTAGAATTGGCTCAAGGAAAGTACTCCCCAAATTTGGAATTGCTTCAAACGCTAGCAGCTGCACAACACACTTATAGTTGAAATAGTTTCAATTATTCAAATGTTGCAACAATTACTTCCTAATTGTACATACCTCCAGAGGGATACAGAAACCGGGAATCGGCCTTAAAATGTCTTCCTCGACGACTCCGTTAAATTTATCCAGGAAGTGATACATCTGTTTCAGCATGTACTCAAAAGACAACCTCCCAAACGGATAACTCTTGCACAATTCAAGATCGTCAACAACTTTCAGGAAGAAATCGGGGATCGGTGTTGCATGCTTTCCACATTTTTCCTGAGCTATGATGATGCTGCAAAGAAAATACAACACAAGCATCCTCAACCTATCTCTATTAGCTGGCATCCCATCTTCTAGCTTCTTCTTGACATCTTCATATCTGACTTTTTTTCTACCAAACTGCCTCCTCACATACTGCATGTCACCCAACTCATAATTCACCTCATAATTTCTACAGTTTAATCCGGATATCAAGGCGTGCTCTCTCAGACCGTACCGGATAGGAACGCCATTAACCACGAACCACGCCTCCTTTTTCTTCTCAATGCGTGCGGTTCGGAGTAAAAGCATCCACATGCCTTGGAGCTTGTGACTGTGGTCCAAACCTTGCTTTGGCAAGTGGAAGATGTGTTTGAACTGGGGATGGCTTGCAAACCAATTCTTCTCAGCACGCGTAAGTGGAGGCTCCAAATTCTCCAGAGTTTTAGCAAACTCTTTGACGTAGCATCTCGTCGAGATCCTTATCTTTTTCTTGTACTCTGTTGGTTGGAAGTACATACTCAAAGGTCTCATAACCTCTGCTTCATCACCAGATCCCTGCATCAATCATTTTTACCAAGTTATTCAATTTATACATCTGTATATTTTTACAAAGTTATCCAGTTTTACAGCACTCTTGTTTTACCAAGTTTTCCAGTTTCTCTTCAAACCCAACCTCTAAATTGACATGCTTTATTGATTAAATGTGTCAATTTCCTTGCAATAAAGATCAAATTGCACAAAAACAAACAAATTCCCTTACTAAAACGAACTATTTTTCCCAAGTTTTCTCTTGTTTTACCTAACTAAATGGAGAGGAATTACTTACTAAATTCGCATCGGAGGTGTCATGTTCTTCCTCTTCTTCTTCAGTCTCCTCTTCTTCTTCAGTCTCTGTTCTCTCGTCTTCTTCACTTTCTTCTTGACTCGCTTCCGTTTGCGCCTCTTCCTCCGCTAATGGTTCCACTACTCTATCTGGCGACTTATGACTCTTCTTCCTCCCTTTAGGATTCACCCCCTTAGGAAAAATCATCTTCGGCGGCATCACAAACCTAAACCTTAGAAGCAAATCTGCAAGATAAAAGGAGAAATTGACTGTCGGAGGAGAAGGGAGAGAGGGAGAGTTGTCGAGCACGAACAAGGAGAAGTGGATTTGAATTGAGAGAGTAAAAGAGGAGGAATCGTAAAAGAATCTGTGTAATTTTGAATCCTCAGAGTAAAAAGAAAGAATCTGTGTAAATTAGGTTTTTTTCTTTTTTACAATTTCGGGTTTGATCCGTTTTTTTGGGTGGGTGGGTTATACCCAGGTATAAGTTGTAATATCACAAATATGGATTGGTTTTAGAGTAATTTTGTTATTTTTCGTATTTATAAGATTTGAGTCGTCGTTTAAGGGACAAACGAGACGATTCCTCTTAAATAATCCCAACACAAAATCGGCAATAAGAAAGATTCCATTCATCTTCCTCCAGCTTCGAATTCCACGCAGCACAAAGCATAACAAAAGCCACGGCTTCTCTTGTCGTCTCTTCTTTGACTCTTCCTAGTTCCTACTCCAATCTTTTTCATTAGGAGCTATCGAGGAGAGATCACAATCTAATCATTCTCGGTCTCTCTTTCCGAAGATAAAAAGGATCGATCTACTGGGTCTGAAAACTGGAGATTTGGGTTTGACTCGGGTCAAGCCGTGTTCGTGAGATGTGTGTCTTCTTGGGTTGGTAGGGTTTCGATAGATTCTCTGTGGGTTTTGCTTAGAAACACACACATAAATAATGTCGTTGAAGCATCATAGAGGATTAGAGCTTTCAGGTTCCAAGAGTTTTGTCTCCAAGAAATGGACTTTCTTTCTCTGTATCGGTTTCTTCTGCGCAGGAATTCTCTTCTCCGACAGGTAAACAAAAATCTCTGTAACTCTTCTGTGTTAATAATACTTTCCCGGGAAAATTTTGCAACTTTTTTTTTTTTTGAAGAAGGAAAAATTATCTCTTTTGGGATTGTCGGTGGATCACTTTTGGGAATGAATACCCAGATTTACATTTTCGTGAAAAATCATGCTTTGGATATGTGTGGGGAAAGATAAAGATAATGGCAAATGTGGTTAGTTTCCAGAATGTTTTTAGTTTCATTCATTGTATTCTGTATTGGTAAAGTTGCATTTCTTCATAAAATAAGTAAAGACTATTAGCTACATAGCCTGAGATGCATTTATAGGCAAAATGCTTGAGGCGCATTTGTGGAAGAACCAAAAATCAATCATTGTGTCCTAATCATGCTGTGTATGTGAACAGAATGTGGCCAGAGCCTGAATCCAATCTTGTATCGAGGGAGGCGTCAGATGAACGGCTGCGATTAGTGTCAGACGACTGTGATTCATCCAAAGTAAGGTTTCTAATTTAGGATAGTTTCATGAATCTTAAATAGGGATTCTTGATGTTGAGTTGTTCATAGCATTCTTGATGTTTATCAGAAAGGTGTGAAGCCTGAATCGAAAGACATGGTTGGAGAAGCTTACAAGAGTCCAGATGCAATTCAGTAAGTGAACAAAAGATATGATATGGAACTTCATTTAATTGTGGTTTTGAATTAAGCTTTTTGGTTTTGCTTGAATGGTGTTATTCAGAACGCTTGATAAAACGATTTCGAATCTGGAAATGGAATTGGCATCCGCAAGAGCCGCGCAAGAATCCATCATGAATGGTTCGCCTGTTTCTGATGATTTCAAGATCCCTGAAACGGTCACCAAAAGAAAATATCTGATGGTTGTTGGGATAAATACTGCGTTTAGCAGCAGAAAGCGCAGGGACTCAGTCCGTGCTACTTGGATGCCTCCCGGTATGTTGATCTAAGAAACGGTTTCAGCATTAAGTATATGATTTGAGATTGATCATGGGTCGTTTCGTCTTTAGGTGAGGAGAGAAAGAAGCTCGAGGAAGAGAAAGGGATCGTGATGCGGTTTGTAATAGGCCATAGGTACTTAATTGTTATTTGCGAGGTTGATTCATGTGTATATATATATATATATATTTCCTGATTGAGTGTTTTCTGTTGGCAGTGCCACTTCAGGTGGAATTCTTGATAGAGCGATTGAGGCAGAAGAAAGAAAACATGGAGACTTCTTGAGGCTGGTAAGAGTTTTTTGCTCGTCATGTTTACGCCAATCATATTTTGCAGTTTCAGTTTCTAATTCTTTATTTTATTTGAGCAGGAACATGTTGAAGGTTATCTCGAGCTGTCAGCAAAGACTAAAGCTTACTTTACCACAGCTTTGGCATTGTGGGATGCAGAATTCTACGTGAAAGTCGATGATGATGTGCATGTAAACATAGGTGAATAAAACTCTCTTGCTTCATTTACCTTATGTTTCTAGTCATCTCAAGTTTGTGCCTTTGCTCACTTCTCTTACGGATATTTCTGCAGCCACGCTTGGAGCAGAATTAGCAAGGCACCGGGTGAAGCCTCGAGTCTACATTGGTTGCATGAAATCTGGACCCGTTCTTGCTCAAAAGTAAGCTTTTCTTTTTGCCTTCTAGAGACAGTTTCTCACTCAAATGTTTGTCTCACTTTTGTTTCTCCGTTGTTAGAGGAGTGAGATATCACGAACCCGAGTACTGGAAATTTGGAGAAGAGGGTAACAAATACTTCCGCCATGCCACGGGTCAGCTCTACGCGATTTCCAGGGACTTGGCTTCTTACATATCGATAAACCAGTGAGTTCTTGCCCAAAGCCTTGCCTAATCCTAACACTAATCTGCTTTACGCTTATGCGATCATACGTTGACTGCATATTTAACCAAGGAAAAATTGTGTATACAGAAACGTACTTCACAGGTACATGAATGAGGATGTCTCTGTAGGATCATGGTTTCTTGGATTGGATGTGGAACAGATAGATGACCGTAGGCTATGTTGTGGTACAACAGGTAAACAAAAGATTCAAGTTCCCTTATCTATTTCCAGTTTATGGAAATTTGGTCAGTTTCAATGTTGATCATTGAGAAACTGCAGATTGTGAATGGAAGGCGCAGGCTGGTAATATCTGTGTTGCCTCGTTCGATTGGAGCTGCAGTGGGATTTGTAGATCAGCAGATCGGATGAAAGATGTTCATCGGAGGTGTGGAGAAGGCCACAATGCCCTGTTGGCTGCATCATTCTGAACAAAAACACATTGAGGAAGAAGATTACAGAGAACAAATCAGCTCGACAGTTGCTAGTATAGACACAAATTCGAAAACTGCTCAGAACTTGCTCTCTATATATATGTATGTATGTATCTTTGGACCTGAGATGAGAAGGTTGCTTTTTGCCCTCCTTTCTTCTTTCATTATAAATTCTTTCATTTCTCTGAAGGTCTGGAGTTCTTTGCACATAGAAAATGCAGATTTTAGCTGCAAAACGCAGACTCCATGAGCGCACCTTCAGAATCATCGCATTGAGGCGTTTTCTCTGCCTTTGTGCTTGAGCGTTTTTTTCTTCATTTCTTTTTGGATTTTGCTTCTTTTATCCATTTTGTGGTTTGCCATGATTGTAGTGAAGCAATGGCTATACTTGTGTGTGTGTGTGTACTTGTTATTTCACATTAGCATGCAAGTGATGAACAAAGCAAGATCTCTACACTTGTTATTTTCACAAACATGAGGATGAAATAGCTTTAGTATCAACATATTTGACAGGTATTTTAATTGTACAATCAAGAACATGTTTCCATTAGTTGATCTTTAAGCCTTTCTCTAGCAGACCCCCGGCAAGTTGTCCCATGAGTAGGAGGACAAGGCGGGGTTCATGTTGAAATTGTTGTTGTCATCATCAACTTGGAACAGCGAAGCGAGCTGGTGATCGTCAAGGACGAGGTTGTCCTCTGTTGTTTGCTCATTTGAGTTCTCTCCGCTTTCGCTTCCCCAGTCAAGAAGCCTTGCTATGTCCTCATGGTGCATCGTGTTCATCTGGAGAGTCTCTTCTTCATTACCTTGCAGGGAACATAGATTATCGGAAGAACCACAATGTCTGAAACTACCAGAGAAGAAGTTGTCCTCCTCGGAAGCAGCCATGAGTTGTCTCCTCTTAGGACCCCGATAGCTATCAGCCAAAGCCTCAGCCTCCTCCATCACATCCTCTAACAACTGACAGGTACTTATACGCAAAGCCGTGTTAAAATTTTGGTCATAATCGCCATTCCCTGAGAACTTGGTTACTTGATAGACTCCTAAAGAAGAAGAGTACGGAATTTGGTTTGAAGGGAGCTCTTGTTTCACCGGATAGGGAGAAGGAGGGGAATAGGTGTGAAGAAAGGCCGGAGAAGAAGTATAAAAAGGGTTGGTAGAGAGGCAACTGAAGGCAGTGTTGTAAGAACGTTTGGAACAAAGAGGAGGCTGAGTGGGAGTGCGGAGAACGAAGGAAGAATCGGGCGTTGGGGACGGGAGATCTGAGGAAGGGGTTTTCGGTAGTCGAAGATAGGTTTGTTGTTGTTGTTGATGATTGTAAGGTAATATATCAGGAGGGTAGAGAGGAAGGCCTTGGCGTTGGAAACGTTTCATCCTCGTGTTCCAGTAGTTCTTGATCTCGTTATCTGTTCTTCCCGGTAACTATAGAGAAATGCACATTAGGAGGGATCAAGAATTGCGTGCAAGAGAGAGAGAGATGAGAAGAGATTACCTGAGCAGCCATGCGAGCCCATTTGTTACCGAGCTGAGAATGGAGTTGGATGATGAGACGTTCCTCGTGAGGGGAGAAGGAGCCTTTACGGAGATTAGGGCGGAGATGGTTAGCCCAACGGAGACGGCAGCTCTTACCACAACGAGCAAGCCAAGTCTTCTTTTGAACAGCGTTCCAATTTCCTTCTCCGTATTCCCTTACGTAAGCCGCAAGCGTTTCGTCCTCCGCAGCCGTCCACGGCCCTTTCTTCAGAACTACCACCACCTCTCCTCCTACGTCTGATCCACCGTCCTTGTACATGATCATTGCCAAAGAAGATTTGGTTGAACGAGCAACGATTTGGTTGAACGTCAGGGGGTTTTGAAAAAAGGCGGAACCTAGAGATCGATATTCAGCCCCCGAGTTCTTCCATTGTTGATCTCTCTGATTTGTTTCTTTTCTCCTCTCTCACAAAATGATGAAGAGGAGGAGGAAAGAAATAGTAAGAGAGAAAGAAGAAAAGGGTAAGTCTGGTAAATTGATTACAACTGAAAAAGAGGATATAAATATAATTAACAAAGATAGAGAGAAATGCTTCTCTGGAGACAGAGCAACACAAAAGTTCTTTCTATTTTTAAGCACGTACGCACGCACATGTTTATTACGTTCTTGTTTAGTATTTTGGATAAAGATTTTATAGTTTACGTGAAAAATACTATATTGTAACTTGGTCATACACGCCCATGCATGGCTTATTTAAATAAGAGTTCCCAAAAATTCTACTAGATACATTATTTGAGCTTGTGGTGAATTTGTTTCAGTCTTTAATCGAATCAAATTATGATTTTAGAGTTTTTAAGCCTTTCATCGAGTCTGTTCTTTCCATGTTTTCGGTTACTTTGGAGTTTGGAGGAAAACGAAGCATTTTGGTTGCAAATATGAAGGTACAAAAAACATCAGAAGTTTGCCATGATTTCAAAGGCTTTATGTATTTGGATGAAGTGGGCAATATGGACACAAAATAGCCTCTTGAATTAGCTTTCATTTTGCGGTTCTTTGAAGTCATTCTGTTCATTGGTTAAATAGTTATGCCAGTTTTTCATGAAGCATGTTAGTTTGGCAAGCAGAAAAACATACATTCACATGGCACGAGGCCATAGCAAGCTGAATCAATGCACGATGAAGATGAATCCATCAATCCCAATACACACGCAATGAAGATTTTGAGGCATAATGAAAAAAAAATCTTATTGCAATTGCAAAAAATCTAGTACAATAAAGTTACTGAAAGAACATGAATAATTGAACGAACTTTGAGTTATTATGATATATTTCAAAAGCACCCAATCCGAACGGATGGAAATATGGGATGAAGAGATAATTTATATTGACCACAATAGTACAATATGCTACTACAGATGTTTCTTTGATATTAACTTGATATGCTTTCTTATCAATAACAAAGAACATTTCAGATAAGAGAACTGAAAAGTACTTCAATGCTTTCTTATTATCGTCAAGGGGAAAGAACCATATATTCATCTAGTTTGTCTCCACAAAAGAAAGCAATTAAAATAACACAGCAATCACTGAGGTCTTTTAGAGCTCCCGTGACTTATTGAGGAAAAGAGAATTAATCTTTTTGTTTAAAGTAGCATGAATTATGGTAACACTTGAGCCAAAACGTAATGCGTAAACCGGAAATTCTCAGATCCTGACTTCTATGCCCGTCTCTAGTAAGTGCTCTTTCACAGTTTGGATTGGTACCTTCATAAATAGTCATCAGATGAGGTATAATAAGATTTAGCCAAAGGTTTGAAAGAGAATAAAAAATGGTTACCTCTTTCCGGTGGAAAATGCCGGCAGCAAGGGCAGCAGATACATTAGTCGTCTCAAACACCTCAGAAAAGTGCTGGGGAGTGCCTGCTCCACTGCTTGCAATCACCGGTATGCCTACTGAATCAGAGATGAGCTTTACCAAGTCTATGTCAAATCCTTTCCCTTGACCTGAAATTCGCAGCGAAAGGAAGGCATCATGAGAGAAACAATTTAGCATCCAAATGAGTTCAAACAAAGCAGTTGCTTTATTTCAGTGGTTTTAAATTCACTCCTCATTGACTGCTCCAAAAGTTAATTTATGATACCAATTAAAAAGACTTGAATGAATTTTTGAGAGTACACACCATCACAGTCTATGCAGTTCAGTAATATTTCACCAGCTCCTAATTGCTCAACTGCTTTCGCAAGTTCATACGCTCCAATAGGCCGACCTTCTCGTCCACCACTGACCTTTTAGTTGAGAAACAAGTAGTTAAGGAATCAGGAAAATCGATAATAAAATGCAGAAGGGTGGCTGGAATTTTACCGTGCACTGGTACCACGCATATTCTTCCCCATTTGGGCCTATCAACGGTAGATTAAGCCCGGGTTAATGCATTGAGATACAAATTTATGGAGAAATTCTATTCAATCAGAATGCGTTCTTAGTAGAGTACAAGGAACTAGAAGATACAAGGAAAAGATTGACGCAGGAAAAACCATAACTTTAACAAATGTTTGTTTAGACCACGATAAAGCATATATTATAAGAGAGGTGAAAACACCGGCATACCTGGGTTAGTTAATGTGATGACCTTGTATGGCACATCATCAGGATGGTTCACATAAACTCTACGAGGATCAATACTTACAACCACTGCCTGTGAAGTGAAAAAAGCTCTAATCAATAAAGTGAGAAACTGCTTCCAATTCTACACGTAAATTAGGAAATATAAGAAATAACTATCTAAAAGCAGTCCAACAAATATTCACTGGTTATTCCATCTGTACAAAGCTATTGTTATCCGTGCGTAGAGTGACAAACATCCCATATTTTCTGCAAGCTGAGGTTCTGGACTGGGTAAACAATTACCTGATTTCCATAAACTCTAGATATCTGTTCTAAACTACTCTTTCCACTCTTCACCTACAAGTAAAACAAGAAAAGGGGATTAAGTGATCCTTCCTATAGCAGGAACAACAATTCTAATAAGTTTTCAAGGAAAGTATAAGCTAACCCCTGATTTCATAAACTCTTCCGCAGCGTAAACAGCATCACTTCCAATGGAGATCTTGTCAGCACCGGATCTGAAATACTCAGCAGCTACTTCCAAGCTAGAATAATACCTGAGCCAAAGTACCTTGGTATTGAATTGAATTGTCCTTGCTCAAACAGAAATGAAACAAACAAAATCATGCCTGTTAAGACATGTTCGCAGAAACTGAAAATAAAACCCTTAACATGTACCTGCCGCTAGCATCTGTAAAATCTCTAATTCCACCTCCGACAGTCAGCGGTACAAAGACATTCTCTGATGTGTACCTCAACACCTATAAAGCAAGTAAAGTGATCAAAATCAGAATCTAGAGGTAACTACAGAAGTAATACTTAAATTTTGTGAAAACAGTAACAAATCTTGGTACCTGTATCATCGGCAAATCTCCTAGAGGAAAATCACGGAATCCAGTTATGTTCAAAAAGCTAATCTAAAAAAACCACAAGCAGCATGGTTAAGTGCAACCCAAATCTAAATAAAGATGCCTTCTTGCAATGAAAATATATACTTTGAAAGCATACCTCATCTGCACCATCTTTGTAATACTGGCCAGCCAAATCCACAGGTTTGCCAAGGTTTCGAACCTGCACAATAAAGGTGAATAAATTCAGAGTGTTAGGTCAGCCAGTAATTAGTTAACCCCAACACCTCTCAGGTATAATATGATTGTTTTCGCAAAAACATCCAAACAGCAACAATGTTTCACCTTGTTACGAAAAACACTGCCCAGCATACGACAATGAATCAACAATTACAACTAACCTCGTTTTCATTAGATTGCTCTCTCACATCATATTGGTCCCCTTTCGTTACTACAAGATCTCCTTTATCATTACTCCTCACATCAAGACAAGCAATCACCTGAAGAAAAGAAAAAACATTCATAAAAAAAACTGCCTAATAGAATAAGTAAGAGCAAAGACAACAATCCTGTGGAGGAGAAGCCTTCGGATAAAGAGAGGACAAACTTATTACCCTCTTGGCAAGTTTTGAAGCCTTCCCTTCCATTGGCTTCTGACTTCAAGTGAAATGTGGTTTCCATTAGACACCAAAAAAATCAGGAAGGTTACATAGTACACGTAAGGCTAGAGTGAAAGCTACCTGTGTTGCAGGTAATTTAGGATCTAAGAACCTTCTTAAGACAGAAAGCCCCGTTTCTAAAAATTTCCAGAGTCAGAACTAGTACGATACTAAAAACGAAAAAATAGAGTCTGAAAATAGATGAAGTTATTAGCAAAAAAGTTATCATACCCCCGCTCTTCTCAGGATGGAACTGGACTGCATGCACATTTCCCCTTCTTATGGAAGATATAAAAGATTCACCATAGTGGCAGGTAGATGAAATCCATTCCTTATTTTCATTTGACTGCAAAAATTAAAGAAGTAACATTCCAAAATGCACGTAGAAGAAGAGGAAAGCAATGGCACATATACAAAAACGACAGAATACGAAAAGATTATTCAGATTTCATACCGGAATGGCCCGGTACGAATGAACAAAATATACATGACGATTTCCAACATCATCCAAAATTTCAGAATCCTTGCCAACTTGCAAAGCATTCCATCCAATGTGGGGTACTCTTATATCAGCAGAAGAATCGAATCGTCCAACTGTTCCCGGTATCACACCAAGGCCTTTGACTGACACAATTTTACAGTTAAATAAGAAGAAACTACACTATCATCATTTATTGAGTATAAGAGAATATTATTATGAACGGAGCTAAACCTGGTCCATTCTCCTCACTAGACTCGAAAAGCAGTTGTAGCCCGAGGCATATGCCGAGAAATGGACGGTCATTCTCAATATATGTACACAAGGCTTCAGCCATCCTACAAACATCAAAGAACCGGAGAAAGAAATCGTATTTCGTAATCGCAGGATGATGCAAATCAATCAAAGGACAGAGGTTATTCTCATATGTACCCGGTTTTGTTAAGAACATCCATGGCGGGAGCAAAAGCTCCGACACCGGGAAAGATGAGGCGATCAGCATTCAGAATGTCTCCCGGCGTTTGAACCTGACATTTCAATCACTACGATTTCACACCCAGGAATCAATAAGGGAAAAATAATAATAATAATAACTGACGTCTTTGATGGTGAATCCGAGATGACGAAGAGCGTTACGGATGCTCCGGACATTCCCGGCTCCGTAGTCAAGCAAAGTCACAACTACTCACCAGAGGAAAATCAAAGCTTCAGAAGAAGAATAAAAAAGAGAGAGGCGTAATCGAATTGAAGTATGAACAATAGAAGATACCAGAATCGGATGCGCGAACAGAGAAGCGAGATTTGAATTTGAGATTAACATTGCCGAGATTCTTCTTCCGGAAGAGGAACAAAGAATTCGGGGAAGAAGAGCGAATCGGAGAAGAAGAAAGGTTTTGTGTGGAAGAGACAATAGACGAAAATGGCGCCGCCGTAGCCTCCATTGATAGCAGAAACTCACTGCTTCGATTGTTCAAGAGGTCGTCGTCGTCGTTGTCACTTGTCAGAGTCAAAAGACTAAACCATTCTATTAACGACGACGTTTCCTTGTTCTATGTACTGGGCCTTGTATTGGAGATAAACATAATGGGGCCTGGGTTACATTACATTCGGTCTACCAATTTGCAATTTTGTTTGTAAACCTACTTGAATAATCCAGATGAATTTTGGCTCACCATTTGATTTGGGCTGAATTGAGAAATTAATTAAGCTAAATTGGCTGAAATTATTTTCAAATTGTTTGAAAACTATATAATTTTGGGGAAATTTTTGTCGACAAGTCTAATCAGAAAGTTTTTTTAGATAAACAACAAACACGTTAAAGTCGAAGATATGTTAATATATGGTATTTTGTTTAGAGGCTCTCCGATTCTCAAATCAGAAAAACAAAAATTGAAAGTTGAAAACCTACGGTTTTGTTGTGAGAATCATCCAAGTCACATATTGTACAAAATATGCATTTTTCAAGTTGAACAAAATCTTATATTTTATGTAACTATGTTAGTTGCATATTCATGTCACCGTCAAAGGGGACAAAAAAGAAAAAAATTCCAAAAAAAACTATATGACAAATCCCGTATGAAATTATATAAAATAAGGTTGAAATTATTGATACTAAATAAAATTAACAATTACTTTTCTATCTTGATTTTTTTCAATTAAATATGATCACCTCTTTTTTAAATAATTAGGTTTTTCTATTCATGTTCGAAGTAATTTACTTTTAACTCTTTCGCTATTCGAACTTTTAACTCTTTCGCTATTCGATTTTTTTCAATAAAATCTTGTTGTTTTTTTTCGCAAATTCTGTTTCAATTTTATATGTTGTTAAAAATCCAAATCGCAAAAAGCGCAAAAAAATTAATAGAAAAGCCTCACTATAATTAAGTTGTTTGAGACAATTTCAGCAATGTTCCTGTTAATTTTTTTTTTTTTCAAGTCATGCCACCATCACATATACATTTGCAAACGTGCCACCTTTTAAAAAAACAAAGGTTATAAGGTTTTTTTTAATGGTTATAACATTTTTAAAAGGAGTATAAATCTTATAACCCCGTTTAAAAAATTTATAATCTGTTTTAAAACCATATAATCTATGTTAAAAACCTTATAATTTAATCACTACGTAATACAATATCATTAATAGTGGCTTTACATGCAAATATTTTGTCCTGCATTTAAACGTTTGTAAGGTGGACGCACGTTCATGGATCAAGGGCACGTGCCCTATACTAATTTTTTTTTTAATTATGTATAGCCCACAATATTAATTGTCCATTAGTCCAAATATGATGTTTAAAAAGCCCAAATATTCTAAATCCACTCCAACAATTAGAAAACAAGAAAACTATGTTGACCTAGCCACCAAATGATCGATCATCATTCATCACAATTCACGAATCACGATCTTCATCTATTTTTTTTTCTCAAGAGAGACATAATCATACATCTACGGTAAATGTTCTTTTATAATCATTTAATTTAAAATATTTCTCTTTATATTGAGTTTCTCTTCAATTTTGATTCATTAATCCTTTTGTCTTTATGCTTAAACAGTATAAACTAATTTAGATTTATCTTTTTTTAGCTAATAGATTTTTGGGTTACAAGTTTAATTAACTAGTTTTAGATTAATTATGATGTATCAAATGTATTACAATTGGACAAAGTCTTGTTTAATAATATATTAGTCAAATGCTCATAGGTGAAAACATTAGAGCATGCACACCCATGATACTCTTTGGGTATCATAGGCATTATTTTAGTATACATTTTAATATTTGTTTATTGTTTGAGATTCATTATGATACTGTTAATAAATCGGCTTCCAGTGGTGAGACCGGTGTCGGTATCATTAAAAAAAAAATTTTAATTTTTGCAAATTGGATAATAATGAAAGTTATATATAATAAAATAGCGATTCTAAAAAATGCCACCATTTTTAGAAAAGTTTCAAAATACCATTTTTGTTAAAAATTACAAAAATCCCACAAAATTAAAATGAAGTTTTAACATTTAAAACTCAACATTAAACCCCAAACTCTAAAATGTAAGATTTTTTTAAAAAAATGTAACACTACAATCCAAATTAAAAAAAAAATTATGTCCAGTGAAAATTGGCCACGTGGCCGATGATACTGTCTCAGAAGTCTCAACACAAAAGCACCTTTTTAATTTAGTTTTTATTTATTTTTAATTAAGTTCACATGCTTGAGACTCTAATTGTTTCATTGGTGGGGATGGTCTTAGTCTAAGGCATTGAACATTGAATTACGCTTAAAAACATTAGTGAAATGCTCAAAGCTAATATAGTTTTTTAAGATGTTTCTTATTTGACTCAAATATATAATAGTCGGTCATTATAAAAAAAATGCTAATATAACTTCTTTTTTTTTATCACGTACCAATGGAAAGATATTATAAAAGAAAAATTGAATTGATTTCTAAAAATGATTGTGGTGATTTGCCTCGAGATCCAGCAGATAGGAAAAGAGTATTAGAATATCATCCTAATGAACGAGATGAGGTAAGACTCAAATATCTGATACAAGGTCCTTACCAAGATCGTGATCATATATTTCCTCAATCGCCGTTTGGGAAAAAAATGAGAAGATTTAATCCATCTTGGTTTGATGATTATCCACGATGGTTGGAATACTCAAAGAAAACAGACATAGCTTTTTGTTTGTTTTGCTATTTGTTTAGAGATTACACTGAGAGTAAATGTGGAAGTGATGAGTTTGTGACAAAAGGCTTCAATAATTGGAAAGATCCAAAGGAATTAGAAAGACATGTGGGACATGTGAATAGTTTTCACAACAATTCATTGAAAATGGCTGATAATTTGATGAGGCAAGGTCAATCCATCTTTAATGCTTTTTATAAGCAAGATGATGCGCAAAAAAAATGAACATATGATCATATTGACTGCTTCAATTGATTGTTGTAGATACTTATTCCGACAAGGATTGGCTTTTCGAGCTCATGATGAAAATGTGTAATCGACTAATAGGGGGGATTTTGTAGAGCTTATGAAATATACAGCAGAGCAAAATGAGCTTGTAAGTAAGATTGTGTTGGAGAATGCTCCGAAGAATAATCAAATGGTATCTCATAAAATTCAAACAGATATAGTGCGTTGCTTTGCAGAGGAAGTTATTGAATCTATTGTTCAAGAAATTGATCATGGTGTGTTTTGCTTGTTGGTGGATGAATAGGCGGATGTTTCCGATAAAGAGCAAATGGCAATTATATTTTGCTTTGTTGATGTAAATGGATTTGTAAAAGAAAGATTCGTTGGTCTTATCCACGTTCAAGATACATCGTCTGCATCTCTGAAGCGCGCTGCTAATTCATTGTTTGTTAAATATGGATTGAGTATGAAAAAATTAAGAGGTCAAGGTTATGATGGAGCAAGTAATATGAAAGGTGAATTCAATGGGTTGAGATCTTTGGTTTTGAAGGAAAATAATGCTGCATATTATGTCCATTGTTTTGCTCATCAGCTGCAGTTGGTTTGTGTGGCAGTTTCTAAGAAACATTTTGAAATTGGAGATTTCTTTGATATGATTTATGTCTTGTTAAATGTGGTTGAACACGTTTTAATTGATTCTTACTTGTTTATGAGTGTAATATTTTAGCCGCAAATCAGTCGCAAAAGTGTTGGAAAATAGTCGCAAATTAGTCGCAAACTGAAATGAATTTCTATAAAAACCACGAATGTATGATCATAAACGAAAACAACAAAGAAAACAATTTTTTTTTTTTAATATTCAATTAGTATGTCTTCTCATGAAATATACACGATTCGAGGATGGATGTACAATCGTCGTGATCCAAAAACCGGCGAAGTGACAAGAGAATTTAGAGAAGGGATTGACCAGTTTTTGAACCAGGCGGTAAACAACCAAAGGGCACATGCTGGAATCACCTATACCGGTAACATACATATTTTTTGTCCTTGCGTGAAATGCAAAAACTTGACACCACATGATACTCATACTGTTTGGAAACATTTATTTACAAAGGGGTTTTTACCTAACTACTCTGTTTGGTTTTCGCATGGGGAGGATTTTGTTGTCAATGTTCCGGGTAGTTCAAGTACGAGTTATCGTGGGAATATATAAGGTGGTAGTAAATATGAGGATAATAATTATTAGTATGGTCATGATAATTTTAATGAGTCTTCGTATGGAAATATTGATGGGAATAGGTTTAATGACATGGTTAATGATACATTTCAAGAAACTATTGCTGCATTTAGTGATAATACTTTTGAAGAACCAAACCCGAGTGCTAAATTTTTTTATGATATGTTAGATGCTGCTAACGAACCTATCTACGAAGGATGTAGAGAAGGACTATCAAAATTGTCCCTAGCATCTAGGATGATGACAATTAAAAGCGAAGATAACCTTAGTGAAAATTGCATGGATAAATGGGGTGAATTGTTTAAAGAGTATTTACCAGAGGGTAATAACTCTGCAGAGAGTTACTATGAGATACAAAGATTGGTAGCAAGTCTTGGATTACCGTCTGAGATGATTGATGTCTGCATTGATAATTGTATGATTTTTTGGAAAGATGATGGTCAGCTGCAGGAATGTCGTTTTTGCTCTCATCCAAGATATAAGAAGACTAGTGGTCGAACGAAAGTCCCGTTCAAGCGTATGTGGTATCTTCTAATAACAGATAAGCTGCAACGATTATATCAATTAGAGCAGACAGCAGGGGCAATGAGGTGGCATGCAGAACATGATTATGAGGAAGGGGTGGTCGCTCATCCATCAGATGCAAAGGCATGAAAACACTTTCACACGGTACATCCGGACTTTGTTGTAGAACATAGAAATGTGTATTTACGTCTTTGCACTGATGGGTTTAGTCTTTTTGGTATGTCTAGTCGGCAGTATTCGTTGTGGCCAGTCATAGTGACGCCATATGATCTCCTGCCAGAAATGTGTATGCATAGAGAATTTTTATTTCTCAGCATTTTGGTTCCAGGGCCTAAGCATCCAAAAAAATCACTTGATGTATTCCTACAGCCTCTTATACATGAACTAAAGCAGTTGTGGCATGTTGGTGTACGCATGTTTCATTCGTCGAGCCGTCAAAACTTCAACATGAAGGTTTTCCTTATGTGGACGATAAGCGACTTTCCGGCGTATGGCATGCTATATGGATGGACAACGCATGGAAAGTTATCATGTCTTTATTTTTTAGATAAGACTGAATCATTTCAATTGTCAGCTGGAGGGAAAGCATGCTGGTTTGACTGCCATCGTCGTTTTCTTCCAAGGAGTCATCCTTATAGAAAGAGTAGGACGTTGTTCCGAAAAAGAGTTGTTAAAACTTCCCCCTTGGTTTACCTCTCAGGTGAGGAGTTAGAAGAACAAATGGATGGATATGGTGCAGAAGAAACTGTATATGTTGGGGGTAATTGGCAAAGTAATCCAACAAATATGCCTGTTGGGTATGGGGTGTACCATAATCGGCATAAGAAAAGTATATTTTGGGAGTTGCCGTACTGGAAGGATCAAATCTTGAGGCACAACTTGGATGTCATGCATGTGGAGAAAAAATTATTCGAGAATATTACACACATTGTTGAATGTTGCAGGTAAAACAAAAGACAATCGGAAATCTCGTCTCGATCTCGCGGCTTTATGCATAAGGCCAAAGTTACATCTAATAGGGGATGGTAGGGCACCGATTCCCAGTTTCCGATTATCACCTGCTGCAAAGAATACTTTGATAAACTAGGTTAAGGACTGGGTGAAGTTCCCAAATGGACGTGTCCACTTTTTCAAGGTGTATTGAACAAGGGGGCCAATTTTCTGGGATGAAGAGCCACGATTGTCATGTGTTCATGCAACGACTACTCCCTTTCGCCTTTCAAGAGCTTTTATCGCAAAATGTCCACGACGCAATAGCAGGTGTTACGTTTATTCCTAGTTATTGATATATACATTAAATTATATTTTGTAAGTGTATTAGTTAATTATTAACTTACTCCGGACCGGATTGCCATTTCAGGTATTAGAGCATTTTTCAGAGACTTATGTGCTAGAACCTTAATGAAGGATGAAATCTCGAAGTTGAATTTAGACATACCACTCACTATTTGCAACTTAGAGAAGATATTTCCACCTTCCTTTTTCGATGTGATGGAACATCTGGTTGTAAACTTACCTCATGAGTTAGATTTGGGTGGACCAGTCCAATTTCGATGGATGTACCCCTTCGAAAGGTTCTTCAAACATCTGAAGATGAAGGCGAAAAATCTCGCAAGAGTTGAGGGATCAATCATTGCTGGAAGTTTGACAGAGGAGACATCAAACTTTTCTACTTACTACTTTAGCCAAACCGTGAAAACTAAGAAAAACCATCGTAGATGATACGACGATGGTGGGGTTGGCCGAACATATCACTTAGAAGGTGTACCGGATGTTTTCTCTGATGTTGGTCGAATGGGTGGAAAAGTGAAGGAAACAACGTGGTGTGATTTCAAGCATATGCAAGCTGCCCATACGTATATATTGCTAAATTGTAACTACTTTCAGTCATATCAAAGGTATATATATATATATATATATATATATATATATATATATATACAACTAATTAACGGGTGTACGTACATGCAGAATGTTAGAAGGACAAATACGAGAAGCTTTTCCTGATCTAAATGATGCAGAAATCCAATCTTTCCTAGAACGTGATTTTGCTGGCTGGATGCGGGAGAAGGTAAGAAACATGCATGATTTATATTAATATATGTATATGTACATGTATATTTATATATACTAATTAATTATTTCATTTTGAGAATAGGTGGCGAAGAGATATCGACACAGTTGGCCTTTATGGGTACATGAGTTTGTTTTGGGGCCTATTGCAAGCATAAAACCGAGTAAGATGTATTGTACTCGCGACTTTATTTTTCACACATTTGAACATGGCCAAAATAAAGCCACTGCAAATTATGGTATTCATGTCCCTGGCGATACAAACTTTTATGGTATTTTGAAAGAAATCATCGAGATTGAGTATGCTGGTGTGTTGAACTTGAAAAGTGTATTATTTCGTTGTGATTGGTTTGATCCATCCATTGGTGTCGGAGTTAGAACCAGCAAATTTGGAGTTGT
The DNA here is from genome assembly GCA_963576765.1 of Draba incana. Lineage (NCBI taxonomy): Eukaryota > Viridiplantae > Streptophyta > Magnoliopsida > Brassicales > Brassicaceae > Draba > Draba incana. The sequence goes on along the minus strand of OY755212.1, from coordinate 24,297,797 downwards.
TGACGTAAAAGGAAATAGGAGCTACACCGACAAGTTTGAGCCATTTGTTTTAGCATCCCAAGCAGAGCAAGTAGTCTTCATTCCTTACCCACGCACTCGTGCACGACGGAATCAAGATTGGCTATCTGTGATAAAAGTTAACCCAAGGGGTCGAATTGTCGGTGGGTTAGCAGCTGATGCTGATGATCAACCCCCAGTGCAGCCTGCCAAAACCGAAGAAGTTTCAATCCCAACGGAGGTAAACACTGATTTGACAAGAATTGACCCGCTCCACAGTGGTCTTGATGTGATATTCGAGGATTCGGATGGAAACGAAGATGAATTTGATGAAGACGACGATGATGAAGATCATGAGGAGGAAGATGAGGAGGAAAATGAAGAGGGTGTAGGAACTTATATTTATGATAATGAAGAAGAAGATTAATAAATGTAATTGCGATTTAATTTTTTTTATATTAAAATATTGATATTTGCGACGGTTTTGCGACGGTTTCCTCGCAAAATCGTCGCAAACCCTTAACCCTCAATACACAAGACAATACAAGAAAATTTGTATTGCTATATACTCACTCCTTAGTTTAATCTCACAAAAAGAAGATTTTTAGAACAGATAACCCAAAAAAAATAAATGTTCAGGGTTTAGGTTTTGCGACGAATTTGCGAGGAAATCGTCGCAAAAACCGTCGCAATGGTGGATAGTTTGCGACGACTCCCTCGCAATTGCGTCGCAAAACCTAAACCCTAAACCCTGAACATATAATTTTTGGGTTACTTGTTCTTAACATCCTTTATTGGTTATATTAACTAAAGAGTCAGTAGTATAAGCAATAAAAAATTTCTTATTGAAATTATTATAACATCAATCTATCAACCGTGAGAAACATAAGTATATACATCATACACTTATACAATGAATATGATAAATCTATCATTTACACCGATTTGCTGATTTTCTTCATTTATTGTCCGTCTTTGTTCGCTATATGCACAAGGGACCCAAAAACAAGTATATTTAGCATTTTGTATTCCTAAAATTGGTCCAGAAAACTTGAAACCCTAAACAAAACTTAAACCCCGTTTGCGGCGATTTTGCGAGAGAACCTTTATTGCGACGGTTTTGCGACGATTAGCGCAGTCAAATGAATTAAATACAGTATTTATTTACCTGATTTGCGACGATTTTGCGATGGATGTGGCGGTGAAAACAAAGTTTTGCGACAATTTTGCGACGGGGGTGGCGGTGAAAACAAAGTTTTGCGACGGATATTCTCCTATATAAGCGCGAGCCCAGAATCGTGAACAGTCGCACATTCCTCTCTCCCATCTCGCAAAACCGTTTCCTCTCTCTACAAATTCCGATTTCAAGGTACAAAACTCCCTCTTTACTTTTAATTTATTTATAAATTTGTTAGGATTAAATTTTTGGAATTGTTAGAATCATAGGATTCATTAGAATGGTTAGGATTATATTGTTGATTAGAATAATTAGGATTTTCGGAATTATTATAATTGTTAGGATTAGAATATTAGAATATTAATTTTTACTATTTATTGAATTATAGAATTTAGTAGAATGGTTAGTAATATGTTATGAGCATAATTAGAATTATGAGAATTATTACAATTGTTAGGATTAGAATTTTAAAATGTTAATTTTTACTATATTGTGTTTTAATTTGTTATAAAATTTTAACATAAATTTTTATTAATTTTTTATAATTTTAAATAATTGTAGATGACCGGTCGTACACCAAACGAGTACACTAACTTTCTACAGGGGGACCCTTCACGTAGACCTCCATGACCGGGATATCATGCGCCTAGTGGCGACGTAAGTTGTATATCATCCTCAATGTAATTATAGTGCTCCTCCGTTTAACTTTCAGTCAAGTTTTAACATTCGTACCCAAAAAAAACTCAGTCAAGTTTTAGATAATTTTGTTTTGTTTCATAGTGAGTATTGTTTTCAAGTTTCTATGCCAAATTAATTGTGTTTTTGGTTGTTTTTAACTTTTTAAATTTTGCACATCGTTTTTTTTATTAGTTGAAGTATTTTGGTAGACTATAAAACATGTTTAGCAAAAATAAAAATTAAATGATTTCTTAATATGTGTGCAAATACTTTAAACAACATATATAAAGTAGTTGTAGTATGACCAAAACATGTAATCTAATGGTTTGTGTTAGTAGTGTCGTTATGTCATCAAACGAGTTTAAATCTGCATACAAAAAAAAAAAAATACTTGTAATTAACGGTTGAGCTAGCCAAATCAAAAAGCAATTGAATAACGTACATACAAAAATGTTAAAGAAAACAAACATAATTATAAGAGTCCTTGACAAAAGGAAGGCGAGATTGGAAATCCATAAAGTAGATTTTAAGTGCAATTTGGAACAAGATTTACGTTATGGTGATTTTATGGTAAGTAATTAATATTTGTTTTAGGTGGCAAAGGAGCCAATGGAGGAGCAACGAACAAGATTGCTGCATCAGTGAGTCTATTTGTTTTAATTACAAATCTGCTTTTCTAAATGCATTAAATTTTTCGGTCTCACAAACTCGAGGAGTTTGGCTGAAGAGGTTGTGCCGGAAACAAAAGGGATTCTATTGGACGTGGAATTTCAATAGAGTTGCTAGAATATCTGATTTGATGGAATTTATGTGTATATTGATGATATGTGGTGGTTTTAAGTTTTTAATAATTAAAAATGTTAAATTTTTGTGTAATTTGGTATGAAATTTTAATGGATTAAGTATGATTTGCTTTTAGTTTTTAAAGGATTATATTTGTAGTGATTTCAAATCTTTTTCCTCTTCCCTCTTCTTCATCAATGTTCTTCTTTTTCTTCCTCTTTAGTTCTCTCTCATTCTTCTTCTGACCTTTGAATCCTCTTTTCTATTCTATTATGTTTTTTTTTTGTCACCAACGTAAACTTTCATTAATTAACTGCAATAGAGGAAAGACCTCTAAGAGCGTTTTTTGCCAACAAATCGGCTTCTACATTTTCCAAGCGTGGAATGAAGCCTATTTCAAAAGAATTAAACATGGGGATAAATTCCCGGATATCACAAAGGAGGAAATGAATCTCCTTGTGGTCGCCATGGGATCGCAGGAGATGAACTAGGGTAGAGTTGTCGGAGAACACTTGAATATCCTCGCAACTCACCTCACTCGCTGCTGAAATTGCTGTCTGGAGCGCTAAGGCTTCGGCTGATAGAACGGAGGGAATGGAATCCGCTCCTTGCATTCCTTGAAACACAATCAAGGGGTTTGTGTTTGAGACGATTTTCCAACCCAATCCGCATTTTAACGAGTTAGAATCCCAAGCCGCATCGATATAGCAAGAGAAGCCATGATTACTTTTCTTGAGCGATAAGTTGGAGCACGGTGCGGTGGTTGGTCTTTCTCGTTGATGTTGGGCTTCCTGCCATGTTCTTGCTTCTCGCAAGGCTTTGAGAATAATTTCCGGTGGTGTGAAAGAGATCTCGGAGAAAATGAGCTCGTTCCTCGCCATCCACTGGTACCACAAAACCCAAGTACAAAGATGAGCCTCTGCTATGCCTGAAGGTGGTAGAACCGTAAGACTTTGCAACTCGCCAAGGACTTGGAGGAAAGATCCCTGAATCAGTCCGACATTGGTCTCATACGGTGCTAACCTCCATACTTGTTGGGCAAAGAAACAGTCTCTAAAAACATGTGTAATTGTCTCTAAGTAGCCGCATCTTTTGCACGATGGTTCAATGTCAAGACCACGCCTTAACAATTGATCCCCAACCGGTAAAGCTCCTACTGCCGCTTTCAACATGAGCTGTTTTATTTTAGGGTTTGTTTGAGTTTTCCAGATATTCTTTTGCCAATTGAAGCTAGCATGTTCTTGAGATACTTTTCTCATCGTGAGGAGGCTATAACCTGATTTGGAAGAATATTCACCTTTTGATGATGGAAGCCATATAGGTGCATCGTCTCTCTTGGTATTACTCCTTGGGAGGAGTTTTATTTGTTCCTCATGAAGAGGTAATATGTTGCGTATCAAATCCCAATTCCATTCATTGGAGACCGGGTGTAGGATAGATGAAACTTTGATCATAGATGTTGAGAGCGTAGGGGGTCCCATTGGCCTTTTCGGATGCTCAAGAGAAAGCCACAAATCAGCCCATAGCTTAATATCGTTCCCGTTTCCTACTCTCCATCCGAGTCCTCGCTTTAGTGTTTCTCGGCCCGCATTAATTCCCCTCCATCCGTGAGACGGGTTGGAAGGTAGAGAACACTCCATAAAAGAGGAATTGCGACAATATTTGCCTAAGAGAATACATGCTAATAGAGATGATGGATTGCGAAGGATGCACCAGCCAATCTTAGCTAATAAGGCGTCATTAAAAGCCTCAATTTCTCTAAAACCTAGCGTTTGTTGGCAGAGTTAGTTTTGACCATGCAATCCAGCTTATCTTGCGCACATTTGGTTTTGCATCCCACCAGATTTGACATAAAATCGATAGGATTTGTTTACATAGGGATATTGGTATCTTAAAGCATGACATGGTGTAAGATGGCATCGATTGGAGAACCGCTTTTAAGAAAACTTGTTTCCCTGCTTGGGATAAGAATCTAGTAGACCAACTATGAGATCGTTGTCTAATCTTATCTACAAGTCCCGCAAAAATATCTTGTTTCTTTTGGCCAAAATTCTCCGGGATTCCTAGATACTTTCCTGAACCGCCTTCATTACGTATATTTAGCTATCTCATAGCTCTGTTACGTTGGTTCCTTGGCGTTTTTGAAGAGAAAGTAACCGAGGATTTAGCAACATTGATGCATTGCCCTGAGAGCCTTTCGTATTTCTCTAGGATTTTCACTAAGGCATGACAATTAACCGCATTAGAACGGCAAAAGAACATCGTATCATCTACAAAGAGAAGATGATTTAATGAGGGACACTTTCGCGCAACTTTAATTCCAGCCACCGTACCATCCATTTGTGCCTTACGACATAGTCCGGATAACACTTCGGTACATAGGATAAAGAGGTAATAGGAGAGAGGGTCTCCTTGTCTTAGTCCTCTTGTAGGATTTACTCGACCCTGTGCTGCTCCATTAATCAAAAAGGAGTAAGATACAGTGGTAACGCATTCCATAATCCACTCTTTCCAATGCTGGTGAAAGCCCTTTTTTTTTAATACCGCCTGAAGAAATCCCCATTCTATTCTGTCGTAGGCTTTACTCATGTCAGTTTTGACAGCCATTATCCCCCGCTTTGGAGGTACGCAGAAAATGAAGGACTTCATGGGTTATCAGAACGTTATCAGAGATGGCTCTTCCTTTTACAAAGGCAGATTGATTCTCCAAGATTAGAGATGGAAGAATGTGTTGCAGTCGTTTTGAGAGGATTTTCGCCACTATTTTGTAGAAGATGTTACACAAGGCGATGGGTGTGTAGTCTCCTATTTTATGGGGCCCTATGATCTTGGGAATTAGTCGAACATGGGTTTCGTTCATATTTCTGGGGAAGGTGCAGGAGGTGAAGAAATCCCGGCTTTCCTCTGATATTTCCTTATTTATAACCGGCCAATAAGATTGGAAAAACCCAGCCGAAAACCCATCGGATCCTGGAGCTTTGCTCGGATGAATGGAGAACAAAGCTTCTTTTATTTCCTCATCATCAGGTATTCAGATTAGAAGGTCATTATCCGAATCCGCAATACGTGGTATTGGTAGAGAGTCGACCATAGAGGGGTCTCCCGAGGCCCGGGAAGTGAAGATATCTTGAAAGTAGTCACAAATGATCTTCGTAATTTGGTGTTCTTCATGATTTGCCGCTCCTGATTGATCCTCGAGTACTGTAAAGCGATTACAAGTACGCCGAGCTCTCGTAACAGCGTGGAAGTAGCCAGTGTTACGATCACCACTATGAAGCCACAAGACGCGACTACGCTGTTTCCAGAAAAGTTCTTCCTCCTTATAGGCTTTTTCTAGTATAGCCGTATAATTTCCAATGGTTATCGGATCAGGGCGGTCTACCGAGAGTGCTTCTTCGAGCTCCGCTTGGTTTTTGTTGATGACTTTAGCACTGTTTAGATTTTGAGCTTTGGACTATTGAACTATTTCTCGTCTATAAGCTGCTAGTTTTTGCTTCACTGTCATGTCACCGGAATTAGTCCAAGTACTGGATAACAATTCATATATTTCTTCCTTGTTACGGAGACGGTTATCAAAGCGAAACATACCCTTTCTTTTAACTCAGGAGTCATCAAGAAAGGTTACCAGAGGGCGGTGGTCGGATCCTTCAAAACAAAGGTATTGAAATCTCCCAGATGGAAATTCTTCTAGCCAAGCATCATTCGACATAGAGCGGTCCAACCTAGTATGAACAAAGTGGTTATAGCGCATACCTCTCCAAGATAGAGGATTACCAGAGTGTTTCACATCCCAAAGGTCATTTTGCATAACAAAGGTACAAAAATTGATAAAAGAACCTTCATGTCGACGGGGGCCACCTCATTTTTAGAATTGTCAAGTATCTCATTAAAGTCTCCTGAGAGAAGCCAAGTCACGGACCAATTAGCTCCTATATCCGATATTTTGTTCTAAACCTCAAGACGCTTTGGCTGATCGGGTGGCCATAAACAAAGGTTATATAAAAAGATTTGTTCTTGACCTTGACTTTTGCATCTATGAAATTAGGTGATGATTCTAGAATTTCTAGAGATATTTCCTTTTTCCAAAATAGAGCTAAGCCTCCGCTAAGGCCAATAGGTGGAACTGTAAAATGATGATCATAACCTATCCACTGAAATACATTAGAGACAAACTCATCGTGGTTTTTGGTCTCCATGAGAAACGTTATGTCTGAAAATAAATTAAGTCTAATTTCCTTTAGACGTCGAACTGTAAGGGAGTTCCCAAGCCCTTGACAGTTCCAACAGGTTGTAATCATTGAGGACAATGTTGTTTTTGGGAAACCACCAATCCCTTACAAGAAGAAGGTACCATGACCTTAGCACATTTTGCCTTACGGCTAACATCTGAATTATTCGTAGGATACTCATTACGAGGTACATGAAGGAATTTGCACAGGTTTTACAGGTTTAATCTCTATTAAACAACCTAGTAAGAATTCAATTAGCCTAGGATCTAGGGTTTGTAAACAATAAATCTAGAACAGATCTCGAATATACCTGGAGATTAGCAGCGGAAGAAGATCAGGGATTCGAGATCAGTTAGCGCCTCAAGTGTTGCGCCTCTACTGATAGTCCACACGCACACAAACTGGAACCCGCAGGGTTGCTAGTACCTGGAATCGGATCTCTCAGGGAATCGTACGTTTTCAGAGGTGGCTATCAACTAAGTCTCTTCTCAATTTCGTGCCTCATATCATATATATAGGCATGTGAGAAAACCTAATTGTCCAGCAATTAAACCGGTTCAAATTAAGTCATTAAACCGAAATCCCTATCTCGGTTTTTAGCCCGTGTCGATCGACACACTAATGTAGTGTCGATCGACACCTTCTCTAAAACATGATTCTTATGTGTATCAAATACACATCATTTGATCATTACATTAATGATCATTCCCATATAAAGTAAATCCAGTTTGCTTCGGTGTGTGACCCTGTAGGATCATATAATACTAGTAATGAGTTCATAACTCATAAATCATCAGCGGCTTCTAGCAAAACGTCATGACCACCTAGTATCATATGAATGTCTGGTCTCGACAATACAACTATCACTAGAGTGAATACAAGTGTGATTTCAGGACATTCCCAACAATCTCCCACTTGTACTGGAATCAACTATTCCCATAATCCCTTCGTCTCTATATCTCGATATGGCATAAGGCAAGAACCGTGTCATCCTTATTACAGCCAATATCACGTTCATCGAACTCCGATTTATACTGATTAAAAACAAACGACTGACAATCACCTCGTTTGAGCACGGCCACGCATTTCTCAGTATCAAATCTTTGATGGGCCCTGAGATATTTATCTCCTGTTCTATAGGAGGGACAAATTCCATCTTGTTCCATCCCTGTTACTTCACACACTTCATGATACACCCAATCAATGCCTTTATAGTCACCTGTTTCGGCTGACGTTTGACAAAGTCAAAGCGGACCAATTCATATGCAAGAAATCATGATGAACTCAGGTCTAAGGACTATACTCTATAGTCGTAATGAGAACCTCTTATGACACTTATATAACTATCCTGTAGAGTTCTCCTTATCGGGTAAAATCCGATCATATGTTCTCTAACATATATCTATGTGATTGAATTTAATACTCTTATTAATGACTCCATGAAACTTAGTCATCAGTCACCTCACATACCAGTCTCACGCGGTTGTCAGTGTCCCACTTTAACAACCTTGACTAGGGACAAATATAATCTATGTCATTTATCACTTATAGGGTTTCATGATCAAGTCCTCAACTTGATGACCTATAAAATTCCATAAATTACTTTGGGACTATTATTTAATTATCCAATAATCAAATAATACATGAAACAATTTCATCATGACATAACCAAAGTATGTCTATATGAACATCATAATATAACTAAATCCATTACAACTCCCACTAGAATCAAGATCACATCTTAATATATCCAATACCTACCGCAGGAGGGTGAAACTCATGCTTAGGTCGTGGGAGAGGCTGCGGCGCTCTGCTTGGAACCCTTTCCAACAAACCGCAGGCCGCGGTGCTCTGCTTGGAACCCTTTCCAACAAACCGCACCGCCATATAGACACAAGACATAACCAGGTTCCGACCGGAAATCGTCTTTGTCCGTCTAACCACTCTCAACAAAAAACCATTACTTCCTCAGTTTACCAAGCTCCTATCCTTAGTTTTCCTCAAATACTTGAGAATATTCTTGGTAACTGTCCAGTGACTTTCACATGGATCATATTGGTATCTACTCGTCATGCTTAAAAACACAAGCAATATTTGGACGAGTGCAGGTCATGGCATTCATGATAGATTCCACTGCATACGCCTGGGAATCCTACTCAAACGTTCTTGCTCAGCCAGTGTCTAGAGACATTGCATCTTGCTAAGATTAATGCCATGAGACATTGGTATGAGGCCCTTCTTGGAATCATGCATACTGAACCTGTCCAAGACCTTATCACCATAAGCATCTTGACACGATCCAATTAGCCAACCCAATCTATCTCTATAGATTCTTATTCCAAGAATTCACACGGCTTCTCCCATGCCTTTCATTGAAAAACAACTTCCGAGCCAAGTCTCTAAAGACTAAAGCAACGGAACGTCATTTCCGAGAAGAAATATGTCATCTACATACATAACAAGAAATGCAACTACACTCCCACTAGTCTTCTTGTAAACACACGGTTCCTCTTCGTTCCTGATGAAGTCAAACCTTTTAACAGCGTTATCAAAATGAAGATTTCAACTCCGTGACGCTTGCTTCAATACATAAATGGAGCGATGAAGCTTGCATTCTTTCCCAGCATTATTAGGATCTGTGAAACCTCAGGTTGTGTCACGTACACATCCTCTTCCAGAATTCCATCAAGGAAAACTGTTTTTCACATCCATCTGCCAAATCTCATCACCATGATAAATGGCAGTTGCTAGGATAATCCAAATGAATTTAAGCATAGCGACTGGTGAATAGGTCTCTTCACAGTCATACCATGAATTTGCTTGAAACCTTTAGCCACCAACTTAGCTTTGTCTATCTGGATATACCCATCCACGTCAATCTTCTTCTCGAAGATCCATTTACACTCAATGGCTTTTGCACCATCAGGTAAATCTACCAAGTACCATACCTGGTTTTCTGACATGGATCCCATTTCGGATCTAGCGGCTCCAAGCCACTTTTCGGAGTCCGGGCCCAATATTGCTTCTTCAAAATTCGCAGGCTCGTCATTGTCAATGATCAACAAGTCATGACAATAGGTCACAAGAAATCCATATCTCTCGTGATCGTTACGAATCCTTTCGGATCTGCGAACTTCAGGCACCACAGGTGTAGGTTCTACAACTCTTTGCAGATCCAGCTACTGCTCTTCCTTAACAGATCGAGTAGTCTCCTGTGATTCTCGAACATCTTCGAGTTGTACTTCACTCCCACTGTTCTTCTTGGAAAGACAATCTCTCTCAAGAAAACATAGTTCTTAGCAACAAACACTTTGTTCTTAGAATAGTTGTAGAAGTAGTAAGCCTTGGTTTCCTTAGGATAACCAATCGAAGTAGCACTTATCGGATTTGGGTGTGAGCTTGTTAAATGTTTTACATAAGCCTCACGACCCCAAATTTTCCAGGAAAGACAAATTAGAACATTTCCAGTCCACATCTCATGTGGTGTCTTTGCAATTGATTTTGATGGAACCCTATTTAGTGTAAACGCAGACATTTCTAGAGTGTATCCCAAAAAGATATAATGGAAGATCTTTGTGACTCATCATTGATCGAACCATATCCAATAAGGTCCGATTCCTCCTCTCGGAAACTCCATTCCATCGGGTCGTTCCAGGAGAAGTGAGCTGTGAAAAAATTCCACACTCTCTCAGATGATCACTTAACTCTTGACTTAAGTATTCTCCTCCGCGATCTGATCGAAGAAGTATTCTCCTCCGCGATCTGATCGAAAAGCTCTAATACTTTTGCCAATTTGATTATGTACTTCATTCTGGAACTCCTTGAACTTTTCAAAGGATTCCAACTTGTGACTTATTAGATAAACATAGTCATGCCTACTGAAGTCATCAATAAAGTACTGATAATTTCCTCTAGCACTGGTGCCCATCGGGCCGCACACATTTGTATGTATAAGGCCCAATAATTCGTTGGCCTTTTTATTTAGTTTGATAAAATGGGCCTTAGTCATTTTGTCCAACAACAGGATTCTCATTTCTCACATGATTCACAATCAAGTGAGTCCAGAAGCCCATCACTATGGAGCTTCAGAATCCGATGTGGCCCAAAATGACAATGCTAGAGAACTGTTTTATGTTTATGTTATAGACAGGCATAGATTGGTTTAAGACATAAAACCCATTCTCTAATGGGGTGCTACCATAGAACATATCATTAAGATCAAAAGAGCAACACTTGTCTTTTATCAAAATAAAATCATTCAAAATCATACAAGAAAATGAAATGACATTTCTGCTCATAGCAGGTACATAATAGCAATTATTTAGTTTTTAAAACCAAGCCTGAAGGCGACTACAAATGGAAACTTCCTACAGCTAATGCAGCAACTCTTGCTTCATTCCTGTTGAGCATCTCCACTTTCCTTCTTCAACGTTCTACTGTTGCTTAGGCCCTGCATATTTCAACAAATATGAGCATCACAACCGGTATCTAATACCCATAAGATAGAACTTGAAATAACATAAATAACTGAAGAAGGAGTCTTATACATCTCCATTATCTCAATAGAATCTTCCATGTATTTCTTGCATTTTCTCCTCCAATGCCTTGGCTCCTCACAATAGCTGCATGTATCATCATCAGATGGGCCAGACTTGGGTTTAGTGGGAGACTCGGGCTTATCCTGATTCACAATCTGGACGGCCTCACTCTCACCCTTGTCTTTACCAGGTTTCTCAAACCTTTTGCCCTTCTTGATGTTAAGCTCAGCTATCTTGAGCATATCATGCAGCTCTGTCAACGTCTTCGTCAAGCCATTCTTGATGTAGTGCTTGATGAACTTATCATAGCTCGACGGTAGTGACTGCAGAATGATGTCAGTAGCCAACTCTTGGCTAATGGGACAATCCAGTCTCCTCTGGTTATCAATATAACCCATCATCTTTATGACATGAGGACTCACTGGAGCATCCTTTGGTTGCTTGCACTCAACTAGAGATTTAACCGTCTGGTATCTCTTAGTTCGAGCCTGCTCCTGAAACATCACTTTCAGGCTAGTGATCATCTCGATGGGCGACGCCACGTTCTCACATTGCTTCTGCAAGTAAGAGTTCATGGTAGTCAACATTAGACAGCGCACATCGACCATATCATTGTAATGCTTATTCCAAGCATCATATACTGCATGTGAGGCATTGGACCTTAGCTTCTCGGGGAGAAATTTCTCAAGGACATAGTCCTTTCTCTCCTGCTTGAGAACGATTCTCAAGTTCCGATACCAATCCAGGAAGTTGGATCCATTTAACTTGTCCTTCTCAAGGACGGATCGCAACGAGAAAGAGTTCTGATTAGGGGTTTTAGACATAACTAGTAATAAGAAAAGAAAAAGGTTTAGTTATGATGTTCAGGAAATGAGAAATCTTAACTATTAAGAAGACTCGCATTATATTCAAAACAATGTTTCCTCAAATGAATAGAATGATCCAAGACCCATACTTCACCAAAACTTGAGAGCCACTGGTTGTCACCCAAATCTTAGCTATCTAGGTAAGCAACACTTTGCTAATCATATCCAATATGACTCTTGGTTGTGGATAAGACATCTTATGTTTTATCCACCTGATGTCTATGGGCCCAGAACTTCTGATAGCCCACTCAAGTAAACCAATCTCTTCAGTCATGTAATAGCTGATGCCATGCACTGCAAGCCCATCAACACAATTACCTACTGCCTTACTCATGTAACTGCAGATACCTTGCACTGCAAGCCTATCACGCAATGAAACGAGTCTTGACAGCTGACAAGATCGGGAAGACATCTAGAACACTTGATATTTAGTTGAGGAACAGAACTTTTAATCCTAACACATATCATATATGCATTCAGGAAGGTTTAGAATCTTATTTAAAATGACTAATTTCAATTAAGTTTTTAAAAATTCTAAGAAGTGGGGTGAAATTTGGTTCGGTTTTGAGATCTTAGGTTCACTAACCCAAAATCCGAGTGGTGTGTCGATCGACACTACATTAGTGTCGATCGACACTCACCCTACTGTACCTGATTTCGACAACCGATCAATCCAATTGAACCGATTTCGATAACCGACCAAACCAATTTCGATTTGCGATAACCGGTCAATCCAATTTAACCGAATCGATAACCGGTCGGTGTCGATCAATACAACATTTGTGTCGATCGATGCCAACCAATCGAATTAACCGTAATAAACCAGTTTCAATCAATTTCTAACCAAGTGCGATAACCGATTCAATCCAATTGAACCGGTTATCCACTCACAAGGTCGTGTCGATCGACACAACCATTGTATCGATCGACATGATCGGATCTGAAACTCGGCGATAACCTATTTAATCCAATTGAACCGATTAACCTTTCGCAAGGCCGTGTCGATCGACACAATGGTTGTGTCGATCGGCACGATCGTCTCCGGAAAAACTTTTAATAGAACGATTTTCAGTGAAAATTTTGATCTAGCAAGCATCCTAAACATCACATGTTTCAATCTGAATTCTCTAATTCAATTATATGCTTTTAGATTCATTAGTTAAACCCTAAGGCTCTAATACCACTGAAGGAATATGCACAGGTTTTACAGGTTTAATCTCTATTAAACAACCTAGTGAGAATTCAATTAGCCTAGGATCTAGGGTTTGTAAACAATGAATCTAGAACAGATCTCAAATATACCTGGAGATTAGCAGCGGAAGAAGATCAGGGATTCGAGATCAATTAGCGCCTCAAGTGCTGCGCCTCTACTGATAGTCCACACGCACACAAACTGGAACCCGCAGGGTTGCTAGTACCTGGAATCGGATCTCTCAGGGAATCGTACGTTTTCAGAGGTGGCTATCAACTAAGTCTCTTCTCAATTTCGTGCCTCATATCATATATATAGGCATGTGAGAAAACCTAATTGTCCAGCAATTAAACCGGTTCAAATTAAGTCATTAAACCGAAATCCCTATCTCGGTTTTTAGCCTGTGTCGATCGACACACTAATGTAGTGTCGATCGACACCTTCTCTAAAACATGATTCTTATGTGTATCAAATACACATCATTTGATCATTACATTAATGATCATTCCCATATAAAGTAAATCCAGTTTGCTTCGGTGTGTGACCCTGTAGGATCATATAATACTAGTAATGAGTTCATAACTCATAAATCATCAGCGGCTTCTAGCAAAACGTCATGACCACCTAGTATCATATGAATGTCTGGTCTCGACAATACAACTATCACTAGAGTGAATACAAGTGTGATTTCAGGACATTCCCAACAGTACATTGTTAGATTTAGGAAAAACTTGGTTCGGGCAAAGTCTTTTCTTTGGAGGATTTCTTGATAAGTTGTGGCGCTTCTTTGAGCTAATCCCCTGAAGTGGGCTCCTTGGAATCCGTTTGATAGGACTTGCTTTTACCGTACCCGAAGACTTTTTGGAGCTAGCTTTTTTCCTATGTTCCTTGTTTGGTTCATGACTGTGGTCCATGATTTTGCTTGGGAGTCCCAAACGGGAAGAGATGAGGCGTTTTTGATTTGAAAGAGAAGGCAGGTCCATTATGGTCGCCTCTAAGGACGCTTGTTGAACTTCATCTGCGATTGGTTCGGTTTGAAGCTGCATCCTTTGATTTAGAGGTGAGTTAGTTGCTTGATAGTGGACATCCACTTCTAGGAGATCATCTTCATCCGGATTGAATTCCTCAATGAGTTGATTGTCCATGTCTCTATTATTTGAGTGGTTTTCAAGACGTTCAAGAGCATGCCTTCTCTGTTTTGAGTTAGAGAGAAAGCATCATAAGTATTAATACGTTAATCCTGGCTCTTAGATGTCTCCGTCTCTAACTCCCTATCATTCAGATGTGGAGATAGCCTTAATAGGATGTGAGGTATCTGTTTAGTATTCTCTATCATGGAGTAGGCTTTGTTGTGTACGCTCTTTGAGATGTCTAGGCTTTTCCGGCTTCTGTCTTGGTATTGAGATGCCGTTGCACCTTTACAGTTTTTTGGCGTCCAAGTTCGTACTGTTAGAGCATTGGCCTCATTACGAGGTAAATATGTGTTATTGGACTCATTATGAGTTATGTACATTCCTCTATAATCAACCCGTTGCCCCTGGGATTAGTATGACGGGAAGAGGAGTCATGTCAGGATTCGTCTCGTTGTGGAGATGATCGATATCTTTTTTGGTACCGATATCGGGATTGGTTCCTTGAATCCCCTCAGTTATCTTCCCTGACACGGTACTCTTGATGCCTGGACTGTTGGTGATGTTGTTGAGGTTCCTTTCTCTCATAGGTCTCCTTTGAGTAATCCCTTACATGAGGGGATTGACTTCTAGAAGCACGTCTAGAGGATAGGTGAGGGTCCTCATGGCGCTTGCGGTATGTTTCCATACGGGCTCGAGTGTTAACTTGATTGATGCTTGGTGGTTTTACTCCTGATGTCCCATTACCCGTAGAAATATTTGGGCAGTTCTTCTCTTCGTGCGATAAGGAGAGGCAGTGAAAGCAATGCTTTTCGAATTTCTCATATTTGAGTTCAATGGACACCTCTTCTCCCGATGGGAACTGGATTGATGATTGCATTACTAGCGGTTTGAGAGCGTTAATGTTGACTCTAACTCTGTCTTCATTCGTATCAACGGTGATGTATTCTCCCAAGACACGTCCTATCATCTTCAGGTTCCTTTCTGACCCTCCATGTTGTGGTATACCCTGGATCTGGATCCCAAAAGGGATAAGGGATGGGAAGGAGTCCGAGATCACCGGTTCCCATCGTTGGAGAATAAACATCCAGTGTTTGAAGTGTAAGGGAGCCTCTTTAAAGATTGATTCAAGCTCTGATTCCTCCGTGAACATAAACTGGAATCGATCCCTCCCTAATACCTTGCCCGTTACGCGACCTTCGAGTCTCCAAAAATGGATCATGTAACCGATTAGGGCATGAGGACGTTGGATGTCCGGGTTAAGGACTCGACCTATCAAGGACAGCCGGTTGATTTCTATAAGTTCGTCGAGGGATTCATCCGGTAGTCTGATAGGTTTTTTGCGAATCCATTTGTGAGATCCCGTTACCCCCTTACCTTTCTCCTCACGAGTGTAGCGATGAGCCATGGTGGGGGATGAAAGGTTGAGGCGAGACACAATCGAAAAAACTAGAGATCAGCAATACGCTATAAGTGTTCTAAGAGAGTAGAGATGCAAGATAATAAGGGCGTGAGACAGATCTATGGAAATTAAGCGAGGGAGGCACAAGATTTTTTGGGGCAAAAGAAAAACCCTAAAATCGCCCTTGCTAAAACCCTAGAGCGCCGCATCCTGTTAATTCCTATTCTATTATATCTTTTCTCGTATTATTTACTAGAGATTATCTATGTGTTGCGGAGGTTAAAAATTAACAAAGTGAAATATACAATAACTAAAAATGCGAGAATTACGAGTAAAACAGAAAATAACACAAAATTTAGCACATATGATTTTTTCACAAGAAAATATTACTAGAAAACCTTTTAGATACATTTACAAGTTTCACCTAAAACAATTTATCTAGCCTCACTTGTTCAAGGATCTATACATAATCCAAGAACCTATCAAGAAAACCCGTTAGCCTCTTTGTTTTTGTGTTCTTACAAGAACCCTCCCCCCCCCCCCCCCCCAAAAAAAAAAAAACCCTTTACTAGGAATTTTCTCTATATCATCATGGGGTTGGCATCTACAGACACATATGATTTCTATTTATACACAATAAGACGTCATTTTTACCCTAAACAACTACCCAAATAGAGATAATGATAAATATCTCTTTTTGCAGTTATCCAATCCGTGAATTGTTCCAAGTGATTAGATTGGATCATCTTCAAGATGGGAACCGCCTACAAGTTTATCCTCCATGCTTTTAGAATCTTCTAGATTGTCCAGCTCAGATATCTCGTTCCATGTCGATCACTTCACAATTGCTTCATGAGATACTTTGGAGTGATTCAAAATATACCTCAGACGCTTCAACTTGTGCATTCTAAAATCTCAACCAAAACACACTTTCAATAATTTCTAATTTATTGATTTAATTATGTATTTAATATTTCATAAAACTGATGTTTATAGAAGGGAGATCATGTATAGCAAATTGTTTTACGTATACAATATTATACTATGAAAAGAGAAATAGACTACTTTGTAAAACTACATCATGTTGAAGGCATTCTTTGGCACAAATTCCTAATTTGTATATATTTGTCAAGCTTCACTACGCTTTCCTAAAAAAATGATTGGTTATTTTTTCTTCCATCAAACACATTGATAAAAATCAGAGAAGTTGTAATATCATTTTGATTCTACCAAGACATCTGCAACATCTCAACATAAGATGTTGGAACTTCGAATGAATATTTTCGTTTATTTCATTAAAATTTTAAAACGTAATGAGATAATCTTTATTATATTTTTGTCATATTCTCTTTATCATTTTGCTATAGTTTCTTATCTTTAAAATCGATGGATTGATTCTGTTTTTCTACATGCACAATTTGTGGTGGACTAAAGTATTTTTATCCGAGAGTCTTGGTTGGAAGTGTTATGTCCACTACAAATTGTATTAATTGCGGATAATTGTGAAAACTAGTTATAAAAGATATGAAAAAATGTAAGTGTGGGATATTTTAGGGGGATTTAAAAAATTTGGAGGCCTTTTCATTAAAAAAAAAATTTCAGGGGCCTTTTTTAATACTACAAAATCAGAAGAAAAAAAAATGGGGTCCAAAGCCTGGGCTTTTCTGGCATGTGCTCAGGCCCGGCCCTGCGGGTATTACATGTTCGGATCCAGGTTCGGGTAATTATGTCCATGACTAAAAATGACATAGGCCCCATTTCTCAAGCGACAAGCGACACAGTATATTGTTCAATTTGGTTATCGCTGCAAGTTCTTTCAGAACTTAAAAATATAATGTGATAGCATATTTTCAACAATAATTTCAAGCATACAAAAAAAAAGAAGATAAATTACAACTTTGTGATTTTTGCAGAAATCGTGGTTTCTGCATAATACGATGTTTATGGTTTAATAGAAAACATGGTTCTACAATTTTTGTGGTGTTTCACGAAAAACTTGATTTTACTGGAAAAATGCGATTTTTGTGGAAAAATGCGTTACTATGGGTTTTATAGAAAAATTAGATGAGAGCTCACGCAGACGCACGGGCTATGGTTCTTAATGATATTTTAGTTATGATTTAGTTGCATTTGTAAATTTTAGTGGTTTGGTCTTTGGATTGTTGATTGTTAAACACTATGTTTTATGTAGTTTCAAATCCAATACATAAGTCTTGAGTATTAGCACTTAGCCTGCTGAAACGGATTTTAATCCTTTTGGTCTTTGGGAGAACATGAGGCAAATATAACAAAGCATATAAAAATTATTACAAATTTGATCAATTGTGAATTATAAAAATTTAAGTAAAGGTAAGAAAGCTTATCAAAACTCAAAATGCTAGAAAGATTACAAATAGCATATTGTACTCCAAAGTGGCAAAAATGAGAACAAAATTAAATCACATTTATCACCACACGATGATCGACCTCATAATCCTAACAAATGACATTGGTTGTTGATAAGTGGAAAATACAATTTTGCATAGTATTATTCATATAGATGAGAAATATTTGCATGTTCCAAGAATAAATCTGGTTAAGTTAATGCCCATAACAATTGTATTGGCGAATATGAGATTTTTCTCTGAATTTCTTCTACCTTGAAACAGAGGAAGAATGCAAACCAATGTAGTACAGATCTAACGAAAAGAAATTCTGAATAAACCATAAACGGGTTGGAATGTTTATGAAGTCGAGTTTTTTCTTTTCTTTATAGAGCATAATTGAGTGCGATCATAAATTGACTATAAATAATTTAAACCAACCAATAATAAGATAAAATCTAAGAAAAACAGCCAAACAAAAATTAATTCAGAGAAAATGGAGAGATGAATGGGCAGAGCAAAGTGAAGCATAAACAGAAACAATATTCGCCAACTAATAAAACTTTGATCTTCACCACCTCATAAAACGACCAGAAGAGACTTCGTTATGGAGCTATCATTGCTTCTCTTCTCTTCTCTTTGTCTTCACTCTTTGCATTGGAATTAAACTTTGTCTCAGCCTTTTACCAATCGGTAATCCCCTTACCGCGTTTGTCGAAACGCTACATGGCAGCATGTTTTTTTACCCCTTGGATGAGAATCAAAGACTATATGACTCAGGCAGGCCACATTGCAGAAATGGCAAACGTGCTCAGCGTTTGGTTTAGGGAGCAAGGTCATATCAAGCCCGAGTGTCCCTAGTTGTCGATGGAGTAGATCGAGGATCGAGCGATGCTACTTTTTGTTTTGTTTCAGTTTCAGAAATTTTTGTTTCAACTATGATGTTTTGGATTTTTTGAATTTTTGTTTGGTGTTGAAACGATTATTGCAATTTAAAAATTTATAAGATCGGTGTTCTTCTCTTATAGCGTTGGCTACAATGTTTTGGTAATTAGTCTGGTGACAATGTATATTGTCATTCTGTGTACGTTTTGGCAGTGAATTACAGAGTCCATGTGGACTGTTAGCGGAAGGAAGTGGTGTTTCAGGGAGTGAGATCGACTTCGAGAATCGCGTGATTCTGCGGCTCAGGTGGAGCAAATGATGGGAGTTCCGGTTATGTATTGAAGTACCATAGACTTAACCGAGTAAATGTAGGGAACAAGTACCTTCTCTCGAGGACTGAAGAGTGGTGGGATCAGCGGAAGGGTGCTACTTGGTTTTTCTAGTTAGACTTTGTTTAAATACCATCAAAGTTTTGTGTGTGCAGACAGACGTTCAAGAGACGACTTTCAAGATGAGGCATTAGCCTCGCGAGTTTAAGGTGATATCATTTGGGGTGATGAACACACCAGTAACGTTCATGAATCGTATGATCGAAGTGTTTCCGGGTGTGTACTCGGATGTGTTTGGGATCATCCCCGTCAATGAATTGGTTCTAGAAAAGTTTCAGAAGCAGAAGTTAGTTGCTAGTTGAGTAAGTGTAGCTTCTAGTAGTGAGAGATGGGGTTTCTCGGCCTTTTAGTTTCTGCAGAACGAGCGTCTGTGGAACCGGCGAAGTTGGCCTAAACCGAGTAACGCTATAAAAATCAGGAGTCGTGGTTGGCGGGTTTGCAGGAGTTTCATTCAAGGTTTGCAGGTATGGCGTAGTTTAGGACAAATATGACAGAGAGGGATGTTTCTTTAGTCTATTGAAACATCCTTTTGAGAGGCTGAGGCATTGGGTAGAATTATGGAGGATTACGATCTGGGCATGGTTATACCTTTTGAGTTAGGTTAACCTATTGTAAAATGCTCAGAGTCGAGATAGAATTGACTCAGCTCGGGAGCATAATGATGAGGTGTTAGGGAACAAGAGTTTGTAGTTTGGTGTCAGATGATCGGGTACTTCTTCATATTTGGGTTTGTGGGGCTCAGGAGAGCTATATGAGTTCAAGGGAAGATTCAAGGCACTTGGTTCAGTCTTTCAGGTCTCTTCGAAGGGGACATTCAGGTGCATAGTCGAATCTGTTTGCTGATGGATGAGGATGCTGAGGCGTCAGGAGTGGACTTGGACCTCTTAAAGCAGTTCTAATCTTGATGTTTTTAGGCGTTTGGTCTTTATTGCTCTAGGGGATGTGGTCTTGAATAACTCATCACGTTGGGGACAGTGGTTCCTGGTGTTACTTATTTGGGGATTGTGTTTCCCAATATAAGTAGGGAGAGAGATAATGTTCTCTCGCAGGTATGTGTTCCCCAGATATTGTTGGCTCGAGGGATGCGTCCCGAGAGTGCGAGCGATATGTTTCTGAGAGATAGTGTTCTCTTGCGGGGATGTATTTCCCAGATATCGTTGGCTCGAGGGATGCGTCCCGAGAGTGCGAGCAATATGTTTCTGCGAGATAGTACTCTCTCGCGGGGATGTGTTCTCCAGATATTGTTGGCTTGAAGAATGCGTCCCGAGAGTGCGAGCAATATGTTTCTCAGAGATAGTGTTCTCTCACAAGAATGTATTCCCCAGATATCGTTGGCTCGAGGGATGCGTCTCGATAGTGCGAGCGGTATGTTTTCTGATAGCTCATAGAATGCGTCCTGCGAGTGTCAGGGTGTGAAATGAGTTAAAGAGCAATAGATGCATGTAACGTGCGAGTAAACTTAGGATTAGTGATGTGGTTCGAAGGTCATGTATGGACCATGAGGAAGGTCGGTTGTGTTAGCCTTAGAACAGAGTTGTGATGCTGGAGTAAGAAATGGCGGGTTAATATCATGGAAGGTAATCCTAGTTTTCAGGTGCTTGTACATGTATAAGTTGATTACTCTAAAGGAAACGTTTCATATATATATCCAGAGCTTGAGGAAGACGTCCTGAGAGTGGAGTGACATTGTCATCGTTACCTCGAAGGAGACGTCCTGAGAGTGATGATGACGGTATAAATATGAGTAATCAATGTCTAATCGTGGCATAAGCATGAGACGGGATATAGACCTCAGGGTTTGGGTATGTAATTTTGTGTCGTACCGGCCAGTGGATCGCAGCAGGCGATGATTGTCTGTTAATAGAATCGAAGTATCATGCTTCGAAGGGATGGATGCAGAGTGCCCATCCCAGAGTGGAAGTGGAATATGTTTTCGATGGAGTTCTGAGTGGAAATTACCTAACTCGCTGAAGTTTGATGTTAGCTGGGTTATGATGGGTCGTCCGATCAAGTCGGCACTTTCCTGGCCATTAAGAAGATCGAAGGAGCAGCGATTTTGTTACGAAGTGCATGGAGAATATGGTGAGGCTGCATGGAATGCTAGCCTGTATGGTTCAGTCATGGACCTTAAGATACGTCTTTTTCGGAAAGGACAATTCAGATAATTGAGTTTTGTTGGGGTGGCGTGTTGTGTATGTGGGCGTCAAGTCTAGGATGGTTATTGCGTTAGGAATCTCGATTCAGACGACCCTGGTAACAGATGTAGCTTCCTTGGACATGCATGTTCTTGTTTGATTGTTGCGCGATCGAATGATCCAATTTTGGGTCTACAGTTGGTTGTACATGTTCTTGTTTGATTGTTGCGCGATCAATCCGGCAAACCTAGTCAGGATCAGGAAATGTTGCATTGTGGGTATCTCGGTCAAGAATTAAGTGTATCTCAGGATGACCATGTTGCGAGGTCCTAATATATCAATTTTGGAAACTCAGCTGAGTTAGAGACTTTGGGTCTGTTTCCAGTAGTAGAGCGAGTTGGACCGGTTGTTTATCGGTTCAGTTATCTCCGGTTATGAAGGTATTTCATATGATGGTTCATGTGTCGATGTTAAGGAAGTGTCTGCATGAATCGGAGGAGTTGGTGCTTAAGATTCCAGAGGATCTACGGCCTGATTTGACAGTCCCGGTAGTTCCGGTGAGGATTCTCAAGAGGAGAGTTTAGGTTCTGCGTCGAAGAAGTTTCCGTTGTTGGGGTTTTTGCGAGTTTATGTTGTTTCGATGTGGAGATTTGGGAACCTAAGGCAAGGATGGAGTTGAAGTTCAGGAGTTATTTCGGCAAGAAGACCGCAATTTGAGCTTCACTTTCCTTGTGGTTCTAGTTCGGTTCTGTGAGCGTAGTGCTATGTTGTTTGTGGTTTTGTGTATTCTCGTTCTGTGGTAACGTTTATACATTTTTTTTTTAGATTTATAAGACGGGGTTTCTTATATTTCTGCGTGATGAGATGGGTGTTTCTTTTGTTGGTTAGTATGGAACAGTGGTTGGTCGTGTTGTGATGATATTCCAGGTTAGGGATATCATGTGTTGGCCACAAGAGGTAGTTCTAGTCGAGAGATGTTTATGAACGTCTCAGAATTTATTACTCTAGGGGCGTGTTGTCCCCGAATAACTCATTTGTAGAGATTGCGTTCTCCTGTATACTTTTAGAGATAAGAGTTCTCTTGTGTTCTACAGTGTGTGTTGAAACAGTGCTCCCCGTGCTACCGATTGCTTAAAGGATTGTGTTTCTACGAGTGAGAGGTGTGTAAATGAGTTAAAGAGTAATAAATGTCTGGAGACGTAGTCGTAAGCATAAGACTAGATATGAACCTCCGGGATCATTGCGTTGGTCTTGAGTGGTGCTGGCCGGTGGGCCAGGAGTTTGTGGCCTATGATAAGCGGTGTTGCGGGTTTTGGAGTTCGAGTGTGGTGATCTCGTGTGGTACTGGCCGGGTTGGGTTAGGATTATTAGTCTGTGGTATGAGTTTTTTGCGGGATTCGAGGTCGAATCCAGAGTAGTGGGGGAGAATTGTAACATCCGCGAACCAAAAATAGGATTTTTGGTGTTTGTGTCGATCGACACTTCTTGGGGTAACTCGACACGAGCAACTCTGGGCAGAACCAAATTATGTTTTAATTGCGGTTTTTTGTTCAGTTTAAGAGTTGAAACCCTAGGTTTTCTTATAAAAGCTCATGGTATCGTGTGTGGCAAACATGAGAAGGTGAATTAAAGCAAGAATTATGTTTGAAAGTGGATGTTTTTATAGATGAGAAGGTAAATTAAAGCAAGGGAAAACAAAAAAGCAGGCAAAGCCGAAGGAAGAACTGGAAGAAAACTATTAGGTATTCATGTGCCTCTTGGTTTTCCATTTATGTGAATTTACTTTTGTGATTTTAATACTTGTAGTAGTGCATTAGTGGGTAATAATTGCTCTGGTAAGTTTTGTTTACCTGTCGTGTTGTCCGGTTTATAATTGGCCTTAATTTTCTTGTGGGCCATGTAGTCGTGTGGAGATTAATCATTTTTTGGGTTACGCTGACTAATTAAATTTGATGATATTTTTGCTGAATTTAAAAGCAAAACAAAAAACGTAGCTGACGTGGTTAAAAATATCACTTTCGTAAATATGCCAAGTAAGCTAGTAAATTTAGATCACTTTCGTAAAGTGCCACATATTAAGGAGAAAATCAAACACATCAACGGAGCAATAAGGAGAAAATCAAACACTCTATGCACGGAGCAATAAGGAGAAAATCAAACACTCAAAGTGCCACATATTAAGGAGAAAAAATTTATGGCCGGATAAATTCAACAAATACTTCTAACAAAATGTTCCAGTTTTCTTCAGATGTTTTGCATTTGCCCTTTGAGTTTACGTCATATTTTTGTCTGCAAAACATACTTGTATTACTCTTTAAAAATTGTGTTTACATCTAATTATCTAAAAGAATGCGTTTGTGTTTCTCTTCTTCTTTCAATTTGCGTTTACACCAAATGTTTAACTAGCATTTGCATTTGCATTTGTATTGCATTTACATCCGCTAGAATCGACATTTGTATTTGCGCTTTTGTTTGTGAGCATAATCATCATGTTTGCGTTTAGCGTACATATGACTTCACGCATTTATATTTGTATTTTAGTGTTTGAGGTTTTTATTTAATCCTAAAGCAAACAATCTACCTAGAAAAAAACGCACGTCTAATTCAAACCTAAGATGAACTCATGGTACATTGCCAAAAAGTTAAACGCTACCAACAAATACTAAAATTAAAAGTCAGAACGAGAAAGGTGTACCTTAGAAAGAAACCAGATCTTTGCTTTTTATAAGATGAAAATTTCTGGAAAAAAATAAAAATTAGTGCGTTAGTGTATCAAGGAAACTTAGGATTCAAATGCAAAACTATACTTACTTGCAAAGAGGAGTGTAGAAGACGACGTGCACCGCAAAAGCTCCAAGCTTGCGTCTGCTAAAAGAAGAGAAGATTCGTATATATAGTTATGATTTGCTTACAGAGATCAAAAGCTCCAAATTTTAACAGAAAAAAAAAATTCCTTTGGTTTTCAATACTACAATGAGCTTTAAGACCACAAATGGATGACAAAGTTAGTAATCCCACAGAGTCGCAAGGACTTAGGAGGAAATTTACCCTTTTTTCATGCAAGTCTGATATAAACTTATATGACTATGCATTACCCTTTGTTCATACCATAGATTGAAAAATCATGAGATCTTAATTTTAGAGTTTCATTAACAATCTATGAATCACAACTTTGATAAGGGGAAACAAATTTTACCTGATCAACAACGGCCGGATTTCTACGGTAGCTGAATTTCTTGGTTTTAAAATCAAGACACTGCGTACCACAAGTATGCCCTGATTCGTAAGACATATCAGATCTATGAACAAGAGTCTTAACATGAATAAATCTTGCAAGAAGAAACAGGATTCAAATACATACATGCTTGCAAAGAAGTCAGATACAGTACATATCCACCAAAGTCCAACATTTCCCTAAATGCATAAGCGCTTCTCCATGTTTTATGCAGACAAAGTCAAATGCCTACAATATTTCAAATTTAGTTTTTGCATATGGTACCAAAGGAATAGGTGACGAAAGCTTCAGGGACCGAAAGTTGTGACTGCACCTTTGGTCTCTGACTCAAACCTTAGACGAATTTATACAAAAATTGAGCCAAAACTAGTACTCTTGAAAACTGAGAAGCAGTAGAAAGAGAACGTACCTGTGAACCAAAGCTTTCTTTCTTGGAAACAAATTTTTCCTACAAGGAATTTAACATTTTCCCACAACGTCTACAGTTCTACTACTACAACAATTCAAACACAACCAGTAACACTATAATATTGGAACACAAGAAAGAGAGAGAGAGAATGTGTGAGAGAGAAAAATCAAACCTGCGACAGATCATTGCACATACTCCAGCTCTTGGTTTTTTGAAGCTGAGAAAATAGGATAATGATAACGCACAGTTATAAAAAGACTTTACATGACCAAAAGATCGAGTCAGTCAAAAGAATTTCATTAAGGAAAACTCTTATGAAGATCAAAACTTGGTTTTAACCAAGGGAAAGGACATTTTACCTGATCAAAAGCGGAAAAGATATAATCAGCAAATTGGATCGTCTTCAATCCTTCAATTTCCCTGTTAAGAATGAGTCGCCAAGCAGAGATTGATTAATTCTTAAACGACCTAACATTTGCAAGTGGTGTACACAGAAAAGAAAAACGAACTTACCATTGCTGCTAAACCGATGCGAAAATCCAACACTGAGCTAGTGTAATGTAACTTGAGATAATATAGTTAGAAATGAAATACATACCTCCTCGTCAAGAATTCAGTTTCCAACTCGGTAAGATATAGAATAACTTATATGTGGTATTGAGTTCCTCCAATTTTGGAACATCAATTGACAAGCCTTATTATAGGCAGATCCAGAGAATTTTTCTCCAATAAAATGAATTTTATCCATCAATAGCAGAACATTGAACACTTTCTCCATCAATAAGCAGAATACTGAATACTGTTATCTCCATGATAAAGCAGAATTTGATAATTGTTTCCACAATTAATAAGCAGATGCAGAGAATTTTCCTGCAGAGAATTGAATCTATCATGTTGTATTAGCCCAACATGATATAGACTTTAAGTAAAGATAGCTTACTCCATCAATAAGCAGAATATTGAATATTGTTTCCTCCATTAAAAAGCAGATATTGAATATTGTTACCTCCATCAATAAGCAGAACATTGAACACTTCCTCCATTAAAATGCAGAATATTGAATATTTTTACCTCCATTTAAAAAGCAGAATTTGATTAATTGTTTCCTCAATTAATAACCAGAACATTGAACACTTCAACGCAACAAGCAGACAATTGAATTTCCCTCTGAACATTATTAAAGGAAAATAGATCTCCATCAATAAGCAGAATACTGAATAGTTTTCATCCACCAGTATGCAGAATATTGAATTTTGTTTACTCCATCAATAAGCAGAACATTGAATTTTTCATATTGTCCCATCCCAATATGATAACAAACTTCAAGCAGAGAAATGAATCTCATCAACTACACACCATTGGGCATAGCTTTGTTACTTATATGCAGAATATTGAATTACCATGTTTGTCCCAACTCAAAAAGATAGATAGTTTTAGCAGATAACTGAATCTTTCAATCTCCATATAGAACTTAAGCAGATACCTGGATTTTTCAATCCCCGTATACAACTTAAGCAGATTATTGAATATTTCAATCTCCCTATAGAACTTAAGCAGATAACTGAATTTTTCAATCTCCATATAGAACTTAAGCAGATAACTGAATCTTTCAATCTCCATATAGAACTTAAGCAGATAACTGAATCTTTCAATCTCCATATAGAACTTAAGCAGATTATTGAATATCTCAATCTCCGTATAGAACTTAAGCAGATTATTGAATATCTCCATCTCCGTTCAGATTATTGAATATTTCAATCTCCCTATAGAACTTAAGCAGATTATTGAATATTTCAATCTCCCTATAGAACTTAAGCAGATTATTGAATATTTCAATCTCCCTATAGAACTTAAGCAGATTTTTGAATATTTCAATCTCCATATGGACCTTAAGCAGATTATTGAATATTTCAATCTCCATATGGACCTTAAGCAGATTCTTGAATATCTCAATCTCCATATAAAATTTACTTAGGCAACATCGGACAATACGGGACAAATTTTCCCAATTAGAGACCGGACAAACAACAATCACATAATGTTGAGTCCCTTTCTTCTGGGTTTGAAGCAAAAACTGAAAAGTTTAAACAAATCAAAACCAAGACAAAAACAGAAACGAATTGAAATAAAGAAGAGATCACAAGCACGGAGAATTGTGTGTCAATTCATTCGTTAGATTAAAAAGAAAACACGCATAATGAATGATATGGTTTCTAATCCAGAAAAGAAAAGAAAACTTCATTGTGAAAGTCCAAGTAAATCTATAAAACATTATCCGTTTAAAAAGAAAACGTCAAAATCAGAAACTCTAAGACAGAAGATAATCGCATTTTCAAAAAGAAGCTTTTGATTTGAAAAGCAAAAGATAAAAATAGAAACAAGAGATGTGCGAAATTGAAATCGGAAATCCTGAGATGTAATGTAAGAACACAACGACAAAGGAGGGATTCTGATTTTCTAATCTGTATAAACATACGCTATTTTCTCTTTTGGATTTACTTGAAAATTGGGAGATTCGAAATCCAAAGAAAACACAATCATTCGTGAAAAACCCTAAAACCGAAGAAGAAAACACAATATCCAAAAGAGGGATTTGGATTTGGATTTGCGCTAAACACAATCAACGGAAACCCTAAATAATACAGCAGAACAAAATTAAACAAAAACGTAACGATCAAGAAAAATCGAGGGCTGAAGAAGAAAACCCAGAGCAATATCGCTTCTACTTATACACATCGGTGAAAGAGAAGATTTTAGTGATAGTTATCGAAATGCGATCCTTAATGAAGAAACTAATTTTATTTAACTATGTTGGGCTTCAGGCCCATATGTTAATTTTAATTTTTCTCTCTTATCAAACAATTTTAGGTTTCTTTTTTAATTTTCTATTTAGTCAAAATATAATTTTATTACATAAACTTGATATGATATATGAAAATGAGAGTATGTTTGAAAATGTAAACAATATATGCTTGTTTGGTTTTTTTCTTACAGTACTTGGTTTCCTTTCAATACAGCCTCCAAATAACGTATATATTTGAGCTTATGTTAACAAAGTAAGCTTGGGGATGAGAGAACTAAGGAAGAAAACATCAGGATAAGAAAGCATGAAAAGCTGGTAATTGGAGTAAATGATGAACTCACATGTGTGTATGCACCACATTTTTGGTTTCTTATATTGTTCTTACTCTCGCACCATTTTCTTTTAATATATATATAAATTGGATGCAATCATTCAAATCTTTGTCTTACAGTTTAATCTTGGACGAGTATGAGTTTTTTTAATTGATAATACAACTTATGTTGGAAAATACATCATGGAATATCTTCAAAGACTTAAGAATAAGTATGCATTTTGTGTCTATGGTTTCAAGATTTTGTATTTGATGTATAGTTTTTCTTTGTGTGTGAATTTTGTTACTTGTTGTTCATGACCTATTGACCTCTTTCAAGTTTCGATTGGTTATCTATTGGTGATGATACATATGCTAAGAATGTCTATGTTACAAAACCTTGTATTTTAATTTACATAGTCTTTTTTTTTTTTTTTGCTAAACGGTAAATATCATATAAAATGAAGTTAAGATTTACAAGGTAGAATCTAAAATCTCTACTACCATGGCAATAAAAAGGAAAAACAAGATAATAAAAAGTTATGGTTTTGCAACCTCTGAGCATACATTGGTTTATCTCAACCAAATTTGCATAAGATTTCGGAAAGGTATCCTGTGACGTTTAGCAGAAAAAGCTTTTCTAACTTTCCGCTCAATACCTTTGAAGACTGAAGTGGGAGAAAGAAATATTTGGTTATGAAGGACATTATTACGTTGTTTCTACAGGTGAAAAATTATAGTTTGGACCGCCATGTTTATATTTATGGCAGGTATGCATAGTTGTGATAAAATGATTGATATAAAATTTCATTGGTATTCTTATTTTTTACGGGTTGTATTGTAACTAAGTTAAAAAAAACTTTTGTGAGAACCAAAACTTAAATTTAATAAACTCTCTTGCAAAGGGGATTATAAGAGGAATCACTCATATATGTTCCAATGGCAAGTTACTTGGTTTCTTTCTCCAGTGGTTGACGACTGCTTTCCTTGTCGGCGTCAATGCGTATGTGTGTTTATTTCAGGCTTTGTTTGACGGGGTTCATGGAGTTGCTAAAGATTTCGGAAGGGAACGACCACTTTAAAAACTACGGTGGAAACTTGGTGTCGAATAAAGGCCGTGGATTTGTCTCGACAACTTTTGCACTTCTATCAGAGATGGTTATTGTAGCTTTCACAATCTCGGTAATGGCCACTGGAGACGACTTCTATGACTGCCTGAAGAGGTTCTCGTGACGCCGGTTGTGGAATGATATGTTGGAATGGATTCGTTTTTGTGTTTGTTCTTGGAAAAGTTGTAGGTGCTACTATAAGGAAATATATGATTAAGTCAATTCTCAAGATACAATCCTACTCATCAGGAAATATATGTCAAGGCTTCATATATGTATAATATATATTCGTATATTAATTGTGATTGTAATAACCTAGCTCATCTCATTGTGTATATAAGGGACTTCCTCTGTATAATGAGATCATCACTTCTACAAACATCTTTAGCTACTACCAATGGAGTTTTGAGGACGGATCTCATGTGGAAGTTGCTCGTGACAATAATGATCAGGATTCGAGTTCTAAATAATCGTGGCAACAACGTAAGTATATGAGCTTAAGTGTTGAGAATTGGTATGCTTAGCTAAATGAACTTAAATTGTTTCTCCCTTCTGTTGTAACTTTGCTTCTATTGGTTCGGTAATTTCTGTCAAGAATTGAAAAATCTCTTAAACATTTTGAACATGAGAATAGAATACGAATCAAACAAATTAATTTTACATTACATGTGGACCTTGAACCCAAATTTTGGAAATATTATTTCTCATATCCATTAGACAATAAATTAATTACGTGAAAAAACCTGATTTTGTGTGGCGTGTGAACCGGCTCACCAATCTGATGGCAGCTCCTGCGGTGGAGGCAACCGCCGCGACTGCGTTACGGTCCGTGCTTCTCAGGGCTCGTGCGGCGGCGGAGCAAGTCGGAAGAAATCCGGAGCGGATCAGAGTGGTTGCAGTCTCCAAGACTAAACCCGTCTCACTTCTCCGCCAAATCTACGACGCTGGTCACCGTTGCTTCGGCGAGAATTACGTTCAAGAATTCATCGACAAAGCTCCACAGGTTCTCCCATTTTCACCAACGATTCTCTGTCTATTGTTCCTTCGCTGATTTGATGCTAACGAGCTTCTCCTTCAGCTACCTCAAGATATAGAATGGCATTTCGTTGGGCATTTACAGAGCAACAAAGCCAAAACGCTATTAGGTGTGTGTGAGATTTCATTCGCATCTTTGATTCTATCGATTTAAGGGTTTTGTGAAAGTAAAATCCATTGTTTGTAGCTGGAGTCCCAAACTTGGCCATGGTTGAAGGTGTAGATGGCGAAAAGGTAATAGGTTTTTTCACAAAACTCGGATGTGTAGATGTTCTGTGAGTTAGTTCTTTGCAATAGATTTCATGTTAGGAAGATTGATTCTAAATTAGAATCATGAGAAATCAAATTGCAATTCATTGTGCTTTAAGGTTTTGGTTGGATTTTATTTTGCTGCAATCACATTTCACTAGCTTCACAGGTTGCAAATCATCTTGATCGAGCTATTTCAAGTCTCGGGAGAGATCCACTGAAGGTTTTGGTCCAAGTGAACACAAGTGGAGAAGCTTGTGAGTATTATTATACTTCCGAGCTTCCTCTCGTCCTGTGAATTGATTTTTGTCCTCCAGCTTCATCCATTTACTAAACTGTTTGTTCCTGCAATTAACGCAGCAAAATCTGGAATCGAGCCTTCTAGTGTCGTGGAGCTAGCAAGATATGTCAAACTGCACTGTCCGAATCTAGTATTCTCCGGATTAATGACTATAGGAATGCCCGACTATACGTCTACTCCAGAGAACTTCAGGGTATGATGTTACTCTATTGAATGCTTGTTTTCCGAGTGATACCCTTCTCAATATGTTTTGCTTACAAAGGTTTATTGTTTTGCCCCATAAACCGGCTTGGCCAGACACTTTCAAACTGTAGAGCTGATGTCTGCAAGGCGCTTGGAATGGATGAGGATCAATTTGAACTGTCCATGGGCATGTCTGGTGACTTCGAGCAAGCGGTAATTATCTTTTTTTTTTCTCTCTTATAATACCGGTGATGCAACAAACCCCGAGATAGCATCATTCCAATGTGTTCTAACTTTCTTCCGAGGAAAATGATTGTTGACTATGTTGCTTTGAACTCATGGAACTGCAGATTGAGATGGGAAGCACCAATGTGAGGGTTGGTTCCACCATTTTCGGACCTAGAGAGTACACCAAAAGACCAACTTAGATGCCATTGCTCAAAACACTTTCTTCTTGTAAGATTATGTATAATGTTACAGTATGTTGTACTATGAACTAACGTGTATTCACAAGTTATTTTATAGAAAGTAAACATTGGCCAAGAATATCATTTTGTTATTTTTTACCTAAATTGCCTCTCTTTTTCTTTTTAACGTTTTCCATAGACATGCCACATGTGCTTTTGAGTTACCAAAAAAAAGCATATTGATACCAAAACGTGATACACTTTATTCTTTTATTAAAAATTCATCATTTTTAGTGGTAATAGAAGGCAGCCGTACATGGTAGAGATAATTGTTGCCAAACGACTTAAGAATGGACCACTATAAATTATGTGGCTCAAGAACCATATCCTTTCCTTAGATTCCGAATCTTGACTTGTGTTTTTCCCTACTTTGTTTTATTTTGTTCATTTTGGAATTTGTATGTCATAAGAAAACAAACCTCTAAAAAGCTATGGTGCCAAACTATTTCCATTATTTCTATTATGATTAAAATTCATAACTTGGCAAAATATCGACCGGAAGATGTCCTCGTATCCCCTCTTGTGCCTCGCAGTAGTTGCTACGACCATACATTGTCCCATAAAGAAATATGACCATGTAAAACTTAACATAAATTATCTATAAAGACAACAGAAAATAACGTTTGACAAAGAAAAGAAAAGATAATATAAAATTATATTAGTATGAAGTATGAACATAGGTCGAACTGTGTACTGCATAAAAAACCAAAAACACAAAAAACATTTGTTTAATGAAAAAGTTACAAAAAAAAAAACATAGGTCGAACCAAATTATAAAGGATAAAGTAACGTACAACATGACTATACGAGTATTTTCCATAGATAATATTAAAATAGAAATGTCGAGACATTACAAAAGCCGTCATGAGACGAATCCAACCGTAACTATGACAACAAATTCGTAAAGATATCAAATTCCGAAAGAGGGAGACAAAGCTCAAACGAATACTGGAATACATAGCAAATTAAAATCGTCTTCTTAATGTTACTCAAAACATTATACACACTTCGTATTTGAATTTTAGTATTATATGTCCCATATCGCATATGTTTTACCTAGTAATTTTAAAATCCTTGGTCTAGATTTTGTTGTTGTTGCATGACAAGTGAATCATCACTCTCTAATGAATTGTGAAAACCCACGCTTTATCCCCTTCGAGGTAAGCTAGCGATGTATTTGAATTTTATAAATTATGGATCATCACTCACTAACGAATTGTGATAACTTTTTCACTTTGATATTGTCTAGTTTCTCACTTGTAGATGATGAGAATGATCAGTTTGTGAACCTCGATGATGAGGAAGTTGATATCGATGTTGATGATGATACAAAAATTCCATAGTTGGTCATGTGTCTATTTAATAATCTATTTAAAAATGTAAAGTGAGTTAAGAACAGGTGAGAGGGCAGCCAAAGCAATTGAAACATATTTTCAGATTGTATTTTTTGTTTTCATGTTTTAATCTTTTTTTTTTTTTGTCATGAGAGCAACATCATAAGTGTATCAATTTGTTACTGTAACATTTTGTAACCTAAATTTTTCACTCTTGGGGTGTATTGGATGTGATATTTCAGTGGATTTGATGGTGTTTCTAAAATCTTCTGTTATTCAACCAGTGATTTTAAAATCCGTTTCCAAATCATGTGTTATTGAACATGGAATTTATGTCAAATACATCAAAATAATATACAATCCCGTGTTATTCAAACTGTGATTTGTTAAACCCATATCAAATCCCTTGTTATTCAAAACTCAACAATGTTTTCTAAAAAGAGGATTTTAAGTGATTTGATATTCATTTATAGTTATAAATTAGGCTAAACAAATCACACCTCTAGAGGTGTGATTTAGAAGTGATTTAGACAAAACATTAAAAAAATATATCTTTTATATTTTTTATTTTTCGTCGTGTTCTCTTCCTGCTTCTTGTTATCTTCTCTTCCTTATGCTCTTGTTATTCTTCTTCTACGTGATTACAATCATATTTTACGTTTGATTGTTTTTTTATTTTTCTTCTTTTTGAAAACAATATAATCAAACAAGTTATTTTCTTTGGTTTTTTTTATTATTTTGTTTGTTGGTTTTTAGATGTTGTTCTATAATTCTCTTTTATTTTGTTCCTGATTTATATGAACTACAAAGAAGTAAAACTAGAAATGATGTGAGAATAAAAATAATCTCTTGAATATGAGAGTATTATAAAAAGAAAAACAATTATGAATAAAAGGAATATCAAATCACTACCAATCCTCTCAAAAATAAAATCAAATCACACAAAATATATCAAAATCCTACACAATCACACAACATGATTTGCTAATTTTAATTATTTAAAAATCAAAATCATAACAAATCTTCAAAATTCATCTAAATCCCATCAAATCACAAACTCCATCAAATCCACTGAAATACCACTTTCAATACACCCCCAAATTAATTGAAAGAAGGCATGCTCTGTTTTCTTCATGTGTTACCAAATTAATTGAAACAAAATTACATGATGTTCTCTCGTAGATTTTAGATGCTGAACTGGCCCTACGCATTTAATCGTGTTTGAAATGATTAAAATATAGCAAAATTTTGAACACATTTCAAATAACAATTAATCTTTTCTTCTTTTTCAACACATTTTTATAGAAAATTACGGCAATTGCAATTTTTTTGTAAAACTTTTCAAAATCTGTCATTTGTTTTGAATCTATATAAAATTGTCCTAAGGAAGATACAAAAAGACGTAATTGCCCACTAAACACAATTGGTCTCTTTCTTTGACAAGTGATTGGCATTTAAAAATAAAAAACTAATCCTCACCACCTCCTCATTACATTACCCATTAACCGATATTTATCATAAAAAAAAGTACTAAAACAAGAAATCATAATTTATTTATTGTCCACTGCTGACTGTTGTCTACCACCGCGCTGTTGACTATCGTTGTCTCCATCTTGTCCACCAGCATCATTTTCGTTGCCATTTTGTCCACCGTCGCCATCTTGTCCGTCGACGTTGTCTCCAACGTCATCTTGTCCCTCGCCGTTTTCTCCGACGTCATCATGCCCATCGCCGTTGTCTCTGACGCGATCTTGTCCACCGCCACTGTCTCCGACGCGATCTTGTCTCGCCGTCTCTGACTTTGTGTTGTCTATCATTATTTTGTCCACCGTAACTGTTCTCCGACATCATTTTGTCCACTGCACAGTCTTCGCCTCTGTCTTATTGTCCTTCTTCTTCATCATCTTCATCTCCATCACCATGAAAGAGAAAACTTCTTCTTTATCACCATTAAAGCATTAAAGAGAAAAAGAGAGAGAAGAGAAGAGAGAGAATGAGAGAGAACAAATGGTAGCAGCCACTCGTCAGTGTAATTACACCATTCTCACGTCAATGCATTTACAAATTGTGCCATTGATCCTCCATAAACTTTCAGGGGTAATTTTGTCCAACTTTGGAGTGAACAGTTCAATTTGTGGCAGTTTCTTATACCACTTTCTGATTATGGCATTTTTTGAAAGATATTGAAAAAATAAATGGCAGATTGTGTAATTTCATAATTTTTTTAATCAAAAATACATAGTAAATTAAATAGATCATAGATTTTTATTTTCGTGTGTTTATTTCTTTTCATTTTGGAAAAACTTTTATTTTCGTGTGTTACGAAATCAGTCTTTTCACAATTATATTTTGAGATCTATAATTGAATGCTGCCGTTAGATTACTAGCGATTCATTAATGAAAATATGAATCATAATATATATATATATGTATATATATATATATATTTTTTATTATTCTCTGAATATGTTTCTATCATTTTAATCATATTTCGATTTTGAGAATTTTTTTCCCTAATTAAAACTAATTTCCCCCTAATTTTGCCCTAATTATCTCGAGCTTCCTTGTTTTCATATCTGTGATTGTTAAGTCTACAATTTCTAATCGAAATTACTTTAAACGGTTAAACTTATTACTACTACTCAAACCAAATAATCTCGAAGAAAATAAAGTAATAAAAAATCTGGAAGTTAGACGTAAGAAACATAGAAAGGATTGAAGATGACGACTTTTCAGGCGCTTTTTTCACGATCTTGGAACTGTTACTGTTTCGGTTATTCATCACCGATCTGGTAACAGTTATTATCAATTTTGTCGGCGTAGTGGAGACACATGGTTACCCCCACTCATCAGCGGTTATCTACACATTGAATCCCACGATTCTTTGTGATGCCAACTCTGCGATTTCATCGGAATCATCTCACTACAAATGGGTTTT
This sequence comes from Draba incana, assembly GCA_963576765.1. NCBI lineage: Eukaryota > Viridiplantae > Streptophyta > Magnoliopsida > Brassicales > Brassicaceae > Draba > Draba incana. Next base: position 24,261,660 of record OY755212.1, on the reverse strand, counting down.
TCCGTATCAAATAAAACCACAATCAATTCTTCCAAAATCAACAATCACTTATCCCTTTCGCTTCTATCTAATTCTCTCAAAAATGGCTGATAACATTCGTCGTGCTCTTTAGGACATTGATTTTTGAGTTGATGATGAACATGTCCAACTTCCTTTTGAGGTGGTCAATCAAGCAGCGGCTGAGAATCATTTTATTATCATCGGCCATATGGTGATACCAAGACGCCAAAACCTCCGATCAATCATTGCAGCACTCTGAAGACTTTGGGGACAAGCGGGACTTGTCCATGGAAGAATCATTGCCGGAGGGCAATTTTAATTTATCTTTTCATCAGAGGAATCCATGGAGATGGTGCTTTGTCGTGGTCTATGGGCTTTCGCTGAGCGTATGCTCATCATTCAGAGATGGAGTCCCTACATACCTGTCATCAATTTCATTCCTTTCTGGATACAAATTCGTGGAATCCCTCTTTAATTTCTTAATCAGGATGTTGTGGCTCATATCGGTAGTCGTATGGGGCAACTAATGGACGTTGATTACAACGCAGAGGCTGTTGCTCAAGTTGAATGTATCCGTATTCGTCTTAATTAGTATGTAGCAGAACCATTACGCTTCCAACGTCACTTCCAATTCACTATGGGGGTCAACACACTTCTCCGGTTCCGGTATGAATGTCTTACGGGTTTTTGTGAAGTTTACGGGCTCTTAACTCACGATTCAGAAAACTGCTTGATTCAAAATGGTGGTGGTGATCACCACAATGACGATAGTTGTGACACCTTGGTTTCAGGGCATATATGGTATATACGGTATATGCGTAGAGGCTTAAAAGAATTGATTTAGCTAACGATATCACCAAAGTGCACTTATTTTTTCGGTTACAGGTCTTGAGAAAACTTCAGAGTTAAGCGTGCTTAAGCTGGAGTAGTTTCAGAATAGGTGATCTACTAGGAAATCATTTCCAGTACCGTGTGAGTGAGGTCAAAACACAGGAAAAGATCGCGTGGTGATTTGCCGGGTTAGTAAATATAACTTCAGAGCCTCCCGGACTAACGCACCAACCATCGGGGAGTGTGGACCCACAGGCTGAGAGTGGACGTGGAGCCCATGGATAGGGCGGTCGGGGCGTTACAATAGTGATGATGATAATGGTCAGAATAATGATGGCAACCATAACCAAGGTGTTCATATTCAAGAACTACCGATTAATCAAGAGGCAGAGGATAAAAATGATGGCAACATGAATCATGGAGAAGATGATGGTATTCACCAAAATGGCCTTCCATACGCTGCTGTAGATGTATTTGAAGATGTTAGACCACACAACATGTTTTTTAAATGATTTGGAAATGAGTGAATTGTACAATCCATGTCCAATTTATTCAAATTCCATAGAGATATACCAGGTCGTGTTTGTTCCCCTAAATCAATTCTGGATGATCAAGATGATGAAAATGATTCCATGTATGATCTCTATACAACTCACGTGACAAGGAAGGAGAAGCTGGTAATGCTAAGAAGAAGAGAAAGATTGAAGACTCATCGACTAAGGCAGAGATGATGCATGTGACGGTTTCAGAGTAAGAAGAGAGTAGTGGTACAACTTAAGAGTTGGATCAAGTAAGAGACGAGGTGGGCCCTAAACCACTAGAGCCGCCATGAATACAACCGTTTAGAACTGTCGAGGCATTGGCATAAACCTCACAGTTCGACGCCTTAAGGAGATACAAAGAACATATCTCTTGGACATAATATGCCTATTGGGAACGAAGCAACGTGATGACATCATCAGAGATCTCTGATGTGATATGAGCTATGATCATTATATGACTGTTCCTCCTCAAGGTCGAAGTGGTGGGATAGCGGTGCTTTGGAAGAAATCTATTTCCCTTTCTGTTTTATTTCAATCCTCTAATCTTATAGATTGCTTTGTTGAAATCAATGGAAGCTATTTCTACTTGTCTTTTATTTACGGTCATCCCAATCCGAGTTATCAAAATCACTTATGGGAACGTCTTGAGCACATATCTACAACACGAACCAGTAGTTGGGTTCTCATGGGTGACTTTAATGAAATCAGAAGCAATGATGAGAAACAAGGTGGTAGAATCCGAGAAGAACAGACTTTTATTGATTTTCGACGAATGATTTTAACTTCGGATCTTCATGATCTAAAATCTGTTGGTAATCGATTCTCTTGGACAGCAAAAAGATATAATCATGATGTATTCTGTTGTCTTGATCGGGCTATGGCGAACAAAGAATGGTTATCTCAATTTCCTTCCTCTCGTGTTGAATTTCTTTCTTTTAGTGAATCGGATCATCGACCACTTGTTATGAGTACATTTAATGAAATTGGACCAAGGAAAACTTCATTTCAACATGATAGTTTTAAAGATGCAGTGGTACAAAGTTGGAAAATAGGTATTGAGACTGATCTCAATCTTTCAGCCAATTTACGACATTGTCGCAGAACAATGGCGAATTGTAAACGGAAGAACCGAACAAATGCTGTAGAGATAATACAATTTTATAGCCAAGAGTTAGATAATGCCATGTCTTATGGCAATGTTTCAACACTTCAAATCATAAACATTAGACATACACTTGTTGGGCCTATAATGATGAAGAGATTTATTGGAAGGACAAAAGTCTAAATCAATGGCTCAAAGCAAGAGATCGTCATACAAACTACTTTTATGCTGCGACAAGAACCCCGTTGGCTACTTTTATGCTCTTGTTATTCTTCTTCTACGTGATTACAATCATATTTTACGTTTGATTGTTTTTTTATTTTTCTTCTTTTTGAAAACAATATAATCAAACAAGTTATTTTCTTTGGTTTTTTTTATTATTTTGTTTGTTGGTTTTTAGATGTTGTTCTATAATTCTCTTTTATTTTGTTCTTGATTTATATGAACTACAAAGAAGTAAAACTAGAAATGATGTGAGAAGAAAAATAATCTCTTGAATATGAGAGTATTATAAAAAGAAAAACAATTATGAATAAAAGGAATATCAAATCACTACCAATCCTCTCAAAAATAAAATCAAATCACACGAAATATATCAAAATCCTACACAATCACACAACATGATTTGCTAATTTTAATTATTTAAAAATCAAAATCGTAACAAATCTTCAAAATTCATCTAAATCCCATCAAATCACAAACTCCATCAAATCCACTGAAATACCACTTTCAATACACCCCCAAATTAATTGAAAGAAGGCATGCTCTGTTTTCTTCATGTGTTACCAAATTAATTGAAACAAAATTACATGATGTTCTCTCGTAGATTTTAGATGCTGAACTGGCCCTAGCATTTAATCGTGTTTGAAATGATTAAAATATAGCAAAATTTTGAACACATTTCAAATAACAATTAATTTTTTCTTCTTTTTCAACACATTTTTATAGAAAATTACGGCAATTGCAATTTTTTTGTAAAACTTTTCAAAATCTGCCATTTGTTTCGAATCTATATAAAATTGTCCTAAGGAAGATACAAAAAGACGTAATTGCCCACTAAACACAATTGGTCTCTTTCTTTGACAAGTGATTGGCATTTAAAAATAAAAAACTAATCCTCACCACCTCCTCATTACATTACCCATTAACCGATATTTATCATAAAAAAAAGTACTAAAACAAGAAATCATAATTTATTTATTGTCCACTGCTGACTGTTGTCTACCACCGCGCTGTTGACTATCGTTGTCTCCATCTTGTCCACCAGCATCATTTTCGTTGCCATTTTGTCCACCGTCGCCATCTTGTCCGTCGACGTTGTCTCCAACGTCATCTTGTCCCTCGCCGTTTTCTCCGACGTCATCATGCCCATCGCCGTTGTCTCTGACGCGATCTTGTCCACCGCCACTGTCTCCGACGCGATCTTGTCTCGCCGTCTCTGACTTTGTGTTGTCTATCATTATTTTGTCCACCGTAACTGTTCTCCGACATCATTTTGTCCACTGCACAGTCTTCGCCTCTGTCTTATTGTCCTTCTTCTTCATCATCTTCATCTCCATCACCATGAAAGAGAAAACTTCTTCTTTATCACCATTAAAGCATTAAAGAGAAAAAGAGAGAGAAGAGAAGAGAGAGAATGAGAGAGAACAAATGGTAGCAGCCACTCGTCAGTGTAATTACACCATTCTCACGTCAATGCATTTACAAATTGTGCCATTGATCCTCCATAAACTTTCAGGGGTAATTTTGTCCAACTTTGGAGTGAACAGTTCAATTTGTGGCAGTTTCTTATACCACTTTCTGATTATGGCATTTTTTGAAAGATATTGAAAAAATAAATGGCAGATTGTGTAATTTCATAATTTTTTTAATCAAAAATACATAGTAAATTAAATAGATCATAGATTTTTATTTTCGTGTGTTTATTTCTTTTCATTTTGGAAAAACTTTTATTTTCGTGTGTTACGAAATCAGTCTTTTCACAATTATATTTTGAGATCTATAATTGAATGCTGCCGTTAGATTACTAGCGATTCATTAATGAAAATATGAATCATAATATATATATATATGTATATATATATATATTTTTTTTATTATTCTCTGAATATGTTTCTATCATTTTAATCATATTTCGATTTTGAGAATTTTTTTCCCTAATTAAAACTAATTTCCCCCTAATTTTGCCCTAATTATCTCGAGCTTCCTTGTTTTCATATCTGTGATTGTTAAGTCTACAATTTCTAATCGAAATTACTTTAAACGGTTAAACTTATTACTACTACTCAAACCAAATAATCTCGAAGAAAATAAAGTAATAAAAAATCTGGAAGTTAGACGTAAGAAACATAGAAAGGATTGAAGATGACGACTTTTCAGGCGCTTTTTTCACGATCTTGGAACTGTTACTGTTTCGGTTATTCATCACCGATCTGGTAACAGTTATTATCAATTTTGTCGGCGTAGTGGAGACACATGGTTACCCCCACTCATCAGCGGTTATCTACACATTGAATCCCACGATTCTTTGTGATGCCAACTCTGCGATTTCATCGGAATCATCTCACTACAAATGGGTTTTTCCGTATCAAATAAAACCACAATCAATTCTTCCAAAATCAACAATCACTTATCCCTTTTGCTTCTATCTAATTCTCTCAAAAATGGCTGATAACATTCGTCGTGCTCTTTAGGACATTGATTTTTGAGTTGATGATGAACATGTCCAACTTCCTTTTGAGGTGGTCAATCAAGCAGCGGCTGAGAATCATTTTATTATCATCGGCCATATGGTGATACCAAGACGCCAAAACCTCCGATCAATCATTGCAGCACTCTGAAGACTTTGGGGACAAGCGGGACTTGTCCATGGAAGAATCATTGCCGGAGGGCAATTTTAATTTATCTTTTCATCAGAGGAATCCATGGAGATGGTGCTTTGTCGTGGTCTATGGGCTTTCGCTGAGCGTATGCTCATCATTCAGAGATGGAGTCCCTACATACCTGTCATCAATTTCATTCCTTTCTGGATACAAATTCGTGGAATCCCTCTTTAATTTCTTAATCAGGATGTTGTGGCTCATATCGGTAGTCGTATGGGGCAACTAATGGACGTTGATTACAACGCAGAGGCTGTTGCTCAAGTTGAATGTATCCGTATTCGTCTTAATTAGTATGTAGCAGAACCATTACGCTTCCAACGTCACTTCCAATTCACTATGGGGGTCAACACACTTCTCCGGTTCCGGTATGAATGTCTTACGGGTTTTTGTGAAGTTTACGGGCTCTTAACTCACGATTCAGAAAACTGCTTGATTCAAAATGGTGGTGGTGATCACCACAATGACGATAGTTGTGACACCTTGGTTTCAGGGCATATATGGTATATACGGTATATGCGTAGAGGCTTAAAAGAATTGATTTAGCTAACGATATCACCAAAGTGCACTTATTTTTTCGGTTACAGGTCTTGAGAAAACTTCAGAGTTAAGCGTGCTTAAGCTGGAGTAGTTTCAGAATAGGTGATCTACTAGGAAATCATTTCCAGTACCGTGTGAGTGAGGTCAAAACACAGGAAAAGATCGCGTGGTGATTTGCCGGGTTAGTAAATATAACTTCAGAGCCTCCCGGACTAACGCACCAACCATCGGGGAGTGTGGACCCACAGGCTGAGAGTGGACGTGGAGCCCATGGATAGGGCGGTCGGGGCGTTACAATAGTGATGATGATAATGGTCAGAATAATGATGGCAACCATAACCAAGGTGTTCATATTCAAGAACTACCGATTAATCAAGAGGCAGAGGATAAAAATGATGGCAACATGAATCATGGAGAAGATGATGGTATTCACCAAAATGGCCTTCCATACGCTGCTGTAGATGTATTTGAAGATGTTAGACCACACAACATGTTTTTTAAATGATTTGGAAATGAGTGAATTGTACAATCCATGTCCAATTTATTCAAATTCCATAGAGATATACCAGGTCGTGTTTGTTCCCCTAAATCAATTCTGGATGATCAAGATGATGAAAATGATTCCATGTATGATCTCTATACAACTCACGTGACAAGGAAGGAGAAGCTGGTAATGCTAAGAAGAAGAGAAAGATTGAAGACTCATCGACTAAGGCAGAGATGATGCATGTGACGGTTTCAGAGTAAGAAGAGAGTAGTGGTACAACTTAAGAGTTGGATCAAGTAAGAGACGAGGTGGGCCCTAAACCACTAGAGCCGCCATGAATACAACCGTTTAGAACTGTCGAGGCATTGGCATAAACCTCACAGTTCGACGCCTTAAGGAGATACAAAGAACATATCTCTTGGACATAATATGCCTATTGGGAACGAAGCAACGTGATGACATCATCAGAGATCTCTGATGTGATATGAGCTATGATCATTATATGACTGTTCCTCCTCAAGGTCGAAGTGGTGGGATAGCGGTGCTTTGGAAGAAATCTATTTCCCTTTCTGTTTTATTTCAATCCTCTAATCTTATAGATTGCTTTGTTGAAATCAATGGAAGCTATTTCTACTTGTCTTTTATTTACGGTCATCCCAATCCGAGTTATCAAAATCACTTATGGGAACGTCTTGAGCACATATCTACAACACGAACCAGTAGTTGGGTTCTCATGGGTGACTTTAATGAAATCAGAAGCAATGATGAGAAACAAGGTGGTAGAATCCGAGAAGAACAGACTTTTATTGATTTTCGACGAATGATTTTAACTTCGGATCTTCATGATCTAAAATCTGTTGGTAATCGATTCTCTTGGACAGCAAAAAGATATAATCATGATGTATTCTGTTGTCTTGATCGGGCTATGGCGAACAAAGAATGGTTATCTCAATTTCCTTCCTCTCGTGTTGAATTTCTTTCTTTTAGTGAATCGGATCATCGACCACTTGTTATGAGTACATTTAATGAAATTGGACCAAGGAAAACTTCATTTCAACATGATAGTTTTAAAGATGCAGTGGTACAAAGTTGGAAAATAGGTATTGAGACTGATCTCAATCTTTCAGCCAATTTACGACATTGTCGCAGAACAATGGCGAATTGTAAACGGAAGAACCGAACAAATGCTGTAGAGATAATACAATTTTATAGCCAAGAGTTAGATAATGCCATGTCTTATGGCAATGTTTCAACACTTCAAATCATAAACATTAGACATACACTTGTTGGGCCTATAATGATGAAGAGATTTATTGGAAGGACAAAAGTCTAAATCAATGGCTCAAAGCAAGAGATCGTCATACAAACTACTTTTATGCTGCGACAAGAACCCCGTTGGCTACTTTTATGCTCTTGTTATTCTTCTTCTACGTGATTACAATCATATTTTACGTTTGATTGTTTTTTTATTTTTCTTCTTTTTGAAAACAATATAATCAAACAAGTTATTTTCTTTGGTTTTTTTTATTATTTTGTTTGTTGGTTTTTAGATGTTGTTCTATAATTCTCTTTTATTTTGTTCTTGATTTATATGAACTACAAAGAAGTAAAACTAGAAATGATGTGAGAAGAAAAATAATCTCTTGAATATGAGAGTATTATAAAAAGAAAAACAATTATGAATAAAAGGAATATCAAATCACTACCAATCCTCTCAAAAATAAAATCAAATCACACGAAATATATCAAAATCCTACACAATCACACAACATGATTTGCTAATTTTAATTATTTAAAAATCAAAATCGTAACAAATCTTCAAAATTCATCTAAATCCCATCAAATCACAAACTCCATCAAATCCACTGAAATACCACTTTCAATACACCCCCAAATTAATTGAAAGAAGGCATGCTCTGTTTTCTTCATGTGTTACCAAATTAATTGAAACAAAATTACATGATGTTCTCTCGTAGATTTTAGATGCTGAACTGGCCCTAGCATTTAATCGTGTTTGAAATGATTAAAATATAGCAAAATTTTGAACACATTTCAAATAACAATTAATTTTTTCTTCTTTTTCAACACATTTTTATAGAAAATTACGGCAATTGCAATTTTTTTGTAAAACTTTTCAAAATCTGCCATTTGTTTCGAATCTATATAAAATTGTCCTAAGGAAGATACAAAAAGACGTAATTGCCCACTAAACACAATTGGTCTCTTTCTTTGACAAGTGATTGGCATTTAAAAATAAAAAACTAATCCTCACCACCTCCTCATTACATTACCCATTAACCGATATCTATCATAAAAAAAAGTACTAAAACAAGAAATCATAATTTATTTATTGTCCACTACTGACTGTTGTCTACCACCGCGTTGTTGACTATCGTTGTCTCCATCTTGTCCACCAGCATCATTTCCGTTGCCATTTTGTCCACCGTCGTTGTCTCCGTCGCCATCTTGTCCGTCGACGTTGTCTCCAACGTCATCTTGTCCCTCGCCGTTTTCTCCGACGTCATCATGCCCATCGCCGTTGTCTCTGACGCGATCTTGTCCACCGCCACTGTCTCCGACGCGATCTTGTCTCGCCGTCTCTGACTTTGTGTTGTCTATCATTATTTTGTCCACCGTAACTGTTCTCCGACATCATTTTGTCCACTGCACAGTCTTCGCCTCTGTCTTATTGTCCTTCTTCTTCATCATCTTCATCTCCATCACCATGAAAGAGAAAACTTCTTCTTTATCACCATTAAAGCATTAAAGAGAAAAAGAGAGAGAAGAGAAGAGAGAGAATGAGAGAGAACAAATGGTAGCAGCCACTCGTCAGTGTAATTACACCATTCTCACGTCAATGCATTTACAAATTGTGCCATTGATCCTCCATAAACTTTCAGGGGTAATTTTGTCCAACTTTGGAGTGAACAGTTCAATTTGTGGCAGTTTCTTATACCACTTTCTGATTATGGCATTTTTTGAAAGATATTGAAAAAATAAATGGCAGATTGTGTAATTTCATAATTTTTTTAATCAAAAATACATAGTAAATTAAATAGATCATAGATTTTTATTTTCGTGTGTTTATTTCTTTTCATTTTGGAAAAACTTTTATTTTCGTGTGTTACGAAATCAGTCTTTTCACAATTATATTTTGAGATCTATAATTGAATGCTGCCGTTAGATTACTAGCGATTCATTAATGAAAATATGAATCATAATATATATATATATATATTTTTTTTTTATTATTCTCTGAATATGTTTCTATCATTTTAATCATATTTCGCTTTTGAGAATTTTTTTCCCTAATTAAAACTAATTTCCCCCTAATTTTGCCCTAATTATCTCGAGCTTCCTTGTTTTCATATCTGTGATTGTTAAGTCTACAATTTCTAATCGAAATTACTTTAAACGGTTAAACTTATTACTACTACTCAAACCAAATAATCTCGAAGAAAATAAAGTAATAAAAAATCTGGAAGTTAGACGTAAGAAACATAGAAAGGATTGAAGATGACGACTTTTCAGGCGCTTTTTTCACGATCTTGGAACTGTTACTGTTTCGGTTATTCATCACCGATCTGGTAACAGTTATTATCAATTTTGTCGGCGTAGTGGAGACACATGGTTACCCCCACTCATCAGCGGTTATCTACACATTGAATCCCACGATTCTTTGTGATGCCAACTCTGCGATTTCATCGGAATCATCTCACTACAAATGGGTTTTTCCGTATCAAATAAAACCACAATCAATTCTTCCAAAATCAACAATCACTTATCCCTTTCGCTTCTATCTAATTCTCTCAAAAATGGCTGATAACATTCGTCGTGCTCTTTAGGACATTGATTTTTGAGTTGATGATGAACATGTCCAACTTCCTTTTGAGGTGGTCAATCAAGCAGCGGCTGAGAATCATTTTATTATCATCGGCCATATGGTGATACCAAGACGCCAAAACCTCCGATCAATCATTGCAGCACTCTGAAGACTTTGGGGACAAGCGGGACTTGTCCATGGAAGAATCATTGCCGGAGGGCAATTTTAATTTATCTTTTCATCAGAGGAATCCATGGAGATGGTGCTTTGTCGTGGTCTATGGGCTTTCGCTGAGCGTATGCTCATCATTCAGAGATGGAGTCCCTACATACCTGTCATCAATTTCATTCCTTTCTGGATACAAATTCGTGGAATCCCTCTTTAATTTCTTAATCAGGATGTTGTGGCTCATATCGGTAGTCGTATGGGGCAACTAATGGACGTTGATTACAACGCAGAGGCTGTTGCTCAAGTTGAATGTATCCGTATTCGTCTTAATTAGTATGTAGCAGAACCATTACGCTTCCAACGTCACTTCCAATTCACTATGGGGGTCAACACACTTCTCCGGTTCCGGTATGAATGTCTTACGGGTTTTTGTGAAGTTTACGGGCTCTTAACTCACGATTCAGAAAACTGCTTGATTCAAAATGGTGGTGGTGATCACCACAATGACGATAGTTGTGACACCTTGGTTTCAGGGCATATATGGTATATACGGTATATGCGTAGAGGCTTAAAAGAATTGATTTAGCTAACGATATCACCAAAGTGCACTTATTTTTTCGGTTACAGGTCTTGAGAAAACTTCAGAGTTAAGCGTGCTTAAGCTGGAGTAGTTTCAGAATAGGTGATCTACTAGGAAATCATTTCCAGTACCGTGTGAGTGAGGTCAAAACACAGGAAAAGATCGCGTGGTGATTTGCCGGGTTAGTAAATATAACTTCAGAGCCTCCCGGACTAACGCACCAACCATCGGGGAGTGTGGACCCACAGGCTGAGAGTGGACGTGGAGCCCATGGATAGGGCGGTCGGGGCGTTACAATAGTGATGATGATAATGGTCAGAATAATGATGGCAACCATAACCAAGGTGTTCATATTCAAGAACTACCGATTAATCAAGAGGCAGAGGATAAAAATGATGGCAACATGAATCATGGAGAAGATGATGGTATTCACCAAAATGGCCTTCCATACGCTGCTGTAGATGTATTTGAAGATGTTAGACCACACAACATGTTTTTTAAATGATTTGGAAATGAGTGAATTGTACAATCCATGTCCAATTTATTCAAATTCCATAGAGATATACCAGGTCGTGTTTGTTCCCCTAAATCAATTCTGGATGATCAAGATGATGAAAATGATTCCATGTATGATCTCTATACAACTCACGTGACAAGGAAGGAGAAGCTGGTAATGCTAAGAAGAAGAGAAAGATTGAAGACTCATCGACTAAGGCAGAGATGATGCATGTGACGGTTTCAGAGTAAGAAGAGAGTAGTGGTACAACTTAAGAGTTGGATCAAGTAAGAGACGAGGTGGGCCCTAAACCACTAGAGCCGCCATGAATACAACCGTTTAGAACTGTCGAGGCATTGGCATAAACCTCACAGTTCGACGCCTTAAGGAGATACAAAGAACATATCTCTTGGACATAATATGCCTATTGGGAACGAAGCAACGTGATGACATCATCAGAGATCTCTGATGTGATATGAGCTATGATCATTATATGACTGTTCCTCCTCAAGGTCGAAGTGGTGGGATAGCGGTGCTTTGGAAGAAATCTATTTCCCTTTCTGTTTTATTTCAATCCTCTAATCTTATAGATTGCTTTGTTGAAATCAATGGAAGCTATTTCTACTTGTCTTTTATTTACGGTCATCCCAATCCGAGTTATCAAAATCACTTATGGGAACGTCTTGAGCACATATCTACAACACGAACCAGTAGTTGGGTTCTCATGGGTGACTTTAATGAAATCAGAAGCAATGATGAGAAACAAGGTGGTAGAATCCGAGAAGAACAGACTTTTATTGATTTTCGACGAATGATTTTAACTTCGGATCTTCATGATCTAAAATCTGTTGGTAATCGATTCTCTTGGACAGCAAAAAGATATAATCATGATGTATTCTGTTGTCTTGATCGGGCTATGGCGAACAAAGAATGGTTATCTCAATTTCCTTCCTCTCGTGTTGAATTTCTTTCTTTTAGTGAATCGGATCATCGACCACTTGTTATGAGTACATTTAATGAAATTGGACCAAGGAAAACTTCATTTCAACATGATAGTTTTAAAGATGCAGTGGTACAAAGTTGGAAAATAGGTATTGAGACTGATCTCAATCTTTCAGCCAATTTACGACATTGTCGCAGAACAATGGCGAATTGTAAACGGAAGAACCGAACAAATGCTGTAGAGATAATACAATTTTATAGCCAAGAGTTAGATAATGCCATGTCTTATGGCAATGTTTCAACACTTCAAATCATAAACATTAGACATACACTTGTTGGGCCTATAATGATGAAGAGATTTATTGGAAGGACAAAAGTCTAAATCAATGGCTCAAAGCAAGAGATCGTCATACAAACTACTTTTATGCTACGACAAGTAGAGTACCACAAGGTTTCATCAAACCGGAATGGGAAATTCGTCAAGGTAACCTGCTTTGACCATATTTATTTATTTTGTGTGGTGAAGTTCTGAGTCATTTAATCAATCAAGTTGCAACTACAAAACAATTACAAAAAATGAAGATATGTAATTTTGGACCTACAGTTAACCACCTACTATTCGTTGATGACGATTTATTCTTTTGTCATGCTCATCCACGATCGTATAAATCAATCATGAAGATATTGCGGGTATATGAGAACATCTCTGGTTAAGCGGTGAATCTAAATAAATCGGCAATTAACTTTGGTGCAAGGGTGAAAGATGATGTCAAAACTCGATTGAGACATATACTTGGGATTCATAATGATGGTGGTAACGACAAATATATTGGTCTTCTGAACACATGGGAAGAAAGAAAAAAGAGATCTTCCAATATGTTGTGGAGAAAGTGAAACAAAGAACAAGAGGTTGGTCCAATCGATTCTTATCGGCGGCTGGGAATAAGAGTTTAATTAAAACTGTTGCGATGGCATTACCTACCTATATTATGAGCTATTTTAAACTCACAAAAAGAATTTGTGAAGAGATCAATAGTGTTTTAGCAGAATTTTGGTGGGGTAAAGGTTCAGGTCAAAGATCAATGCATCGGTTATAATGGAAGAGAATGGGTTTACCAAAGAAGGAAGGTGGTCTTGGTTTTAGAGATTTGGAATGTTTCAATCTGGTATTGTTGGGAAAACAGGTTTGGCGAATCACGCAATCTCAAAACAGTTTGGTCTCACGAGTGTTAAAGAGTATATATTCCCCTCATGAAGATATTTTAAATGTTGAGTTAAATGTGAAGCATTCATATGTCTGGAAATATTTGCTCGAGGGACGAGATCTTTTAAAGAAGGGACTACAAATTCTAATTGGAGATGGTAAAGGCACTCGGATATGGGAGGGTCTCTGGTTACCAACACATCCTCCTCGGGCACCAATGTCGATTGTAGAAGAAGCTCATAATTATGTGACCGTTGCCGATTTAATGACTTTAAACAATAGATGGGATTTTCATAAGCTTACAAATACAGTCCACATAGAGGATATTTTGATTATTCAACAAATCCATCTTTCATCGCAATCAAATTTAGATTATTTTGGGTGGCATTATACAGATTCAGGGATATATACTGTTAAATCAGGTTATTGGTTAGCGACTCATCTTCCAAATTATGATATCGGAGTTCAACCTCCACAAGGTCTACCTGAATTTAAAGAGAAAATATGAAAGTTGAAGATAGCGCTGAAATTAAGACATTTTCTTTGGAGAATGATCACAAATACACTGGCTATTGGAACTACTCTTGTTAACCGTAGAGTTATTACGGATCCGACGTGTCGACGATGTTGTAGCGATATGGAATCCACTGATCACCTGATTTTTACATGTGGTTTTGCACAATCAATTTGGAGAGGTGCATGAATAACACATTCTCATGGTTCAAATGCATATTTTAATGATTGACTTCGTGTTATACTTGGTATAACTACAAATCCCAATCTTACAAGCTTTCAACAACGGCTTCCAATTTGGTTACTTTGGCGCATTTGGAAAGCGAGTAATTTGTTATTATACCAACAAGAGACAAGTCATTGGAAGAAAACACTTCAAAAGGCGGTAGAAGAAGTTCAAGAATGGGTAACTTTGAATACCACAAATGAAGGAAATGGGACGAATCACACTCGTATCATGAAGCAACAAAGAACATCGAAATGGTCGAAACCAGCATACGGTTTAGTGAAGTGTAACTACGATTGCAGTTGTAGCCCAAAAATTGAGAGTACGACGGCGTGGATTATTCGAGAAGCTGATGGTTTCTTCATTCACGCTGCAAAGAGTAAATGATTTGTTGTTAACTATGTTCTAGAAGCAGAGTTACAAGGTTAACTAATGGCATTACAACATACATGGAGTCGGAGTTTTACAAATGTTATTTTTGAAGGAGATAATAAGTTTGTGACCAATCTTCTCACTAACAAAGGTCTTAACTTTGAAGTTCACAACAGGATTCGCGATATCAAGTTATGGTGCTCAAGATTCGAGAATGTACACTTCCAATGGATGTCATTGGACAACAACAGAGCAACCGACCGGTTGACAAAGGAAGCCTTTTCAAATTCACATCATTTTAGTTTTTTTTTTTTTTTCAATTGAATGTAAAATTTGATTCAAACAAAAAAAAAACGTTTTTACATCAAGTGGTACATCTTGTTTGAAAATTAATTTTAAAAAAATCTGAGTTTAGTTCTTTGCCAGATCTTTTTATGATGCATCACGTGCTTCAAACCAAAATGCCAAACCTCCGTCGAGTTCTTTCACGATGCATCGAAGCAAAGAGAGTTGATTCCGAATCTATTTATTTATATGTTGAATGAGTCGGTGCAGAAGAGTTGGCTCTTCTCCATGATTTCGAGCATTTCTTTTGCGCCAAATTCCGTGTATGACAGTTTAGAATACATACCGGATGAGGAAGAGACACAGTCTTTGTTGCCGAGAATCTGATATTAACTCAATTACTCTAGCCCATTGTGATGAGTAGTTTGATCGAAGTAGTCCTTTTGTTAAGGAACACCATATAGTCGAAGTGTATGGACAAGTGAAGAACAAATGTTGTTGTGGCTCCAAGGAATCATTGCAAAACTTACAAGATGTATCAGCTCCAACATTCCATGCCATCATTCGCTCTCCAGTTGATAGTCGAATGAGCATCGCTAACCAACCGCACAAAGCATATTTCGGCGTTGTGTTAGAGAACCAAATACCTTTACTCTACAAAACCTCTTGGTGTGGGTTGCGAATCTGACTCCATGTTGCTTTGGTATGAAATTTAGTTTTAAACGTGTCTCCCTTGTATCTCCAAAGAGGCACATCCTATAGTCCCGTAACACAACGTGATCTTTGAGCCATGAGAACATTGTCAATGCTCCGCAAATGAGAAAATTTTAGTTTCTTTTCTTTGGCTCCAATTTGCATTGACCAAATCCTCCATGAGGATCATACTCCATATTTTTTCTAATAAAGTTTCCTCATGGTGTTAAAAAAAAAAGAAAGACGTAAGAAACTTCATGTCTGAATCACAACCGCAGGAAAAAAAAAAAAAATTCAAATTTTCCTACTGATATTTATGTATTATTTATTTTTGTGTCGTTTCTCGTCTCTGGTTCACTCATCTCCTATCTATTTAAAGCCATTCGATTTCCTAAAACACACTACCAGCACCCCAAACAAAAAGAGAAGCAATTTAGGACTTTCCAATTGAAAACCACATCAAAAATCCCTCTCTTTGATTCTGTATATCGTTTTCGTCTCTCAGAATTCTGCAGTTTTGAGTGTCGGGTTCTTTATTTTTCTTCTCCGGCGTTCGATTTCTGAAAACTCGGGGAACAGGTGACCGGCATCACGGCTATACACGGGATAAGTCGCGGTGTTAGCTTCCATGTCCATATTGTTCGACGCAAGGGTTGGTTAATCGAGAGTAATCCTTTGCCGCACGGAGGACGTGGAGCTCTGCCGTCTGAAGGCGGCAGCCCTTCCGATCTCCTCTTTCTCGCCGGAGGCGGTTCCGTCATCTACCATTCCATTAGCTTTTAGGTTTTTAGGGTTATAGAGTTTTTCCTTTTTGTTTTCCCCTTTCTTTCTCTTTTGCTGTTCGAGAATGTTGAAAATCAAGAGGGTTCCTACCGTCGTGTCGAATTACCAGAAGGATGAGTCGGCGACTGATGACTCCGTCGGATGTGGCCGGAACTGTCTCGGCGCTTGTTGCATTAACGGTACGCGTTTGAAATCTGAAATCGTTAGGTTTTTGCATATTTGATTCATCTTTTTGTGTTTGTTCAGGAGCAAGACTTCCGTTGTACGCCTGCAAGAAGCTGGAAAAATCTCTCTCCCTTGAGAAGCCGGTAGAGCCTTCGGTGGCTTTTCTCGAATCCCTCGTCCTCGGAGAGGTAAAACAAAAGAATTGTAACTCTGGATTTTGATTTTATTGCTTGAAGGAGTCTTGATCATTGTGAATTTCAATTTCTTATGTTTTAGTGGGAGGATAGGTTCCAAAGAGGACTATTTCGCTACGATGTCACCGCCTGTGAAACCAAAGTAATTCCCTAAAGCTAATCTTGTGATGAGGAATTCTAGATTTGTTTCACATTGTTCTTAGGATTGTATCTCTTGTTGTTGTTTTAGATCATTCCGGGAAAGTATGGTTTCGTTGCTCAGCTTAACGAGGGTCGTCACTTAAAGAAGAGGCCGACCGAGTTCCGAGTAGATAAGGTTCTGCAGTCTTTTGATGGCAACAAATTCAACTTTACTAAAGTTGGCCAAGAAGAGTTGCTCTTCCAGTTTGAAGCTGGTGAAGATAGGGAAGTTCAGTTCTTCCCGTGCATGCCTCTCGACGCTGAGAATTCTCCCAGTGTTGTTGCCATCAATGTAAAGAATCTATGCAGAGAGCTTGGCTAGTTTGTTTGTTATCTAGCAAAAGATTAATTCTTGATTGTTTTTAACAGGTTAGTCCGATTGAGTACGGGCACGTGCTGCTGCTTCCTCGTGTTCTTGACTGCTTGCCTCAGAGGATCGATCACAAAAGTCTTTTGCTTGCACTTCACATGGCTGCTGAGGCCGCGAATCCTTACTTCAGACTCGGTTACAACAGCCTAGGTGCATTTGCCACTATCAACCATCTTCACTTTCAGGTAAAACCTGGTATTGACCCTAGCGTAACTCTTATTCTCAGGCTTATCGCCCAAATATGACTTGTTCTGATTGTTCTGGTGGTTGATCTGTTTGGAAACAGGCATATTACTTGGCCATGCCTTTCCCATTAGAGAAAGCTCCTACCAAGAAGATGATTACCACTGTCAATGGTGTGAAAATCTCAGAGCTTCTGAATTACCCTGTGAGAAGTCTTCTCTTTCAAGGTGGATCCTCTATGCAAGACTTGTCTGATACTGTATCAGACGCCTGCATTCGCCTCCAGAACGACAACATTCCTTTCAACATTCTCATCGCCGATTGTGGAAGACAGATCTTCTTGATGCCACAGGTATAACTATGGCTTTCAAACCGTTTGATCACTATGAGTTTCGAATCCATCAAATAAAAAGTAGTTAACAGTTTGAATGTGTGAATGGCAGTGTTATGCAGAGAAACAGGCTCTAGGTGAAGTAAGCCCGGAAGTGTTGGAAACGCAAGTGAACCCAGCCGTGTGGGAGATTAGTGGTCACATGGTGCTGAAGAGGAAAGAGGATTATGAAGGTGCTTCAGAGGAGAACGCATGGAGGCTCCTTGCGGAAGCTTCTCTGTCAGAAGAAAGGTTTAAGGAGGTTAATGCTCTCATCTTTGAAGCCATAGGTTGTAGTAACCAAGAAGAGCTTGAAGGAACCATAGTTCACCAGCAAAACCCCAGTGGCAGTGTTAACCAAAAGAGCAACCGAACCCATGGAGGTCCGATCACGAACGGAACTACCTCTGGATGCCTTGTCCTTCAGTGAACAACCTTGGTTTGGCTGTGCTTATGTATAATTGAGTCTCTCTAATGCATAAATAAGCAAACTCTCTTGGTAGTTGCATTTGATGTTTCTTGGTGTTTGTTATCATGGTTGTGGGTATTTCGAGCCTAGACTTGCTGGCTTTTTTTATGTTGTTCAAAGTTTGTGTATGTGGTGAACCTATATTTCTTCACAATGATCCTGATAAATTTATTAGTATTCATATGATCAGTAGGACACAACAAAGTCGGCTGGTTAAAGAACAACTGAACATTTAATAATGTTAAAATACAATTAACGGTCTGACATCTAGTAAATGAGGAAATTAGGACCAACATTGGGTCCACAAGACGAGATATAGTCAAAGACAATCGGGTTAACAAGAACTTAAAAGCCAAATAGTATCATCATTCATAGGATATTAGGATTCAATATCAAACGACCAATACAAAAACTAAAATTCAACCAAAGGGTGTTCCTTAACCTTTCGAGACCATATTTTAAAATAGTTTCTAAAGACAATGGTCACGATTAAAACAAGTCTGCAAATCCTAATGCCGATTACTTCTTAAAACCATTCATATCACACAAATCTTATCTTCAACCCCAAACCCGGACAAGTGACAGGCCGCCACCACCGGTCTGATGGAGCATGGCATCGATCTCATCACCATCCTCCATGTCAAGCTGTAATAATAGTACAGAGATTTAGCATCACAAGAAAGTGAAAACTTTCAAAGTAACCAAAGCCTATATATGTAGATCAAATGTTTACCTCATCGGGAGTCTGCTCTGCACGAAGACGACGCCCATCAAACAAGAAGGCAATAGCGGTCATGTCCACGGATTGCCGGTCACAGTAAGCATTCATCAACTTCTTCAGCTGAGTGCTTCTCTTGATCCTAAAGAACACCTCATTTCCATCCTACACACACATCACATGATTTAAGAAAAGAGAAACAACATAGTCCAGATCTTGATGACCATAAAAGGTTAAAGACAATATAGGAAACAATGATACTGAATCGTATGTTTCTTCTCCTTTTTTAATAGTAACCTAAACAGGGTTCGTTCAAGCCAAGTAGATATCACACATTATTTAATGTAAAGCTTTATTCTACTGAGAATTCCAAATTCAGCAGAAGCTATAGAGCCAAATAATTGCTACTCTTGTTAATAGAGAAAGTTTCCATATACTCAAATAGGAGTAAGCTTACTTCTTCAAAAACTACTTTTAACTTTACTCTTTTAAGAATTTGTACAAAACCATCAAACAAAAACACCAATCCAAGCTTTATAAACAACTACTTATAAGTTATAACTAAAATCAGCACGAAACCCTAGAATTGCGAAACGAAAAAGCAGCCAAATTTCGGGTACATGAAAAAAACCCTAATCGCACCAACGAGAGATTTACCTGTCCCTTGACCTTGAGATTGATGTGAGCTCCTCCGTCTCCAGGCTTCTTGTCTTCGTCCTGAGTTGCAGACATCGTTCCTTTCTAAGATTCTGCGGCGGTGATATGTGAGAGAGAAGGAAACCACCGGCGATTTGTGAGAGAGATCAAATAAAAAGGACTAAATGATGTTTGTACTTGGACGCATCGGATTCCTCTTCATAAATAAAGTAGGGCATCTATCCAACGCTTCATATTCTCCTTTAATCCAACGGCTGATATTGCATTGAAACCCTTGTCCTCCTTACGATGTCGTTTTATAGCCGACGTCGTAATAGGCTTATTATATTCTCTATTGGGCCCAAATTCGATTTCATTTTTTCTTATTACAAATTGTTTTTTTTTTGTTCCCATTCCTACGTGAGTCCTTCCTAGGCATGCGCATTCGGGTTTCGGTTCGATTAATTCGGTTATCGGGTTTTTGGTTTTAGAATTATAATATCCATTTGGTTATCGGGTTTTTCGGCTTTAGATATTTAGAACCCATTCGGTTATTTTTAAAAATCGGGCTTGGTTCGGTTCAAGTAATTTTGGATCGGGTTCGGTTTGGTTTTTTGGTTTCGGATTTTTTGCCCACCCCTAGTCCGTACTCTCTAACCACTACCCCATATTCCCATGATTCAATCTGTTGAAGAAATAAATCAATCTTTAAATCTAGTAAATTATGTAAAAAAAAGATTAGCTGAAGAAGATAAAGTTAGTCACGCGCTCTTTACAAAAGAAAGTTAATGCACGTACAAAGAACCAAGTCTTTTGTTGAAGAAACAAGAAAAAGTCAATTAACTAGGGAAAATAATCAGTTCAACATTCTTTGTCCTGAATTACGTTATTTTTTCTAAGCTAATTATAGAGCTTTCAATAAATACGTGTTATTTGTTATCCCACCTTCCCCACTTCTTTTCACCTCAATCTGCTTTCATACTTACATCAAACACACTAGTTTCTACGTTGATTCTGAAATTTTAAATACAATGGCCTTCTTCTTCCTTCTACCTTGTGTTCGCATTCTTTTCCTCTTTTCAGCCATTTCCTTCACACAAGGAGATTCTGGAATGATCGGAATCAACTACGGCCGGATAGCTAACAACCTTCCCTCGCCGGAGAAGGTAGTGAATCTCCTCAAATCCCAAGGAATCAACCGTATCAAAATCTACGATACCGATCACAATGTACTAACCGCTCTCCCCAATGACCTTCTCTCCTCCGCCGCCTCCGACCAATCATTCGCCGACAATTGGGTTCAATCCAACATTACCAAATATTTCCCAGCGACGGAGATCGAAGCTATCGCCGTCGGTAACGAAGTGTTCGTCGATCCGAGTAACACGCCGTATCTCGTCTCTGCAATGAAAAACATTCACACATCTCTGGTTAAGTATAACGTCGATAAATCCATTAAAGTCTCCTCTCCGATTGCTCTTAGCGCTCTGGCTAACTCGTACCCGCCTTCTTCCGGTTCGTTTAAACAGGATTTGATTGAACCGGTTATTAAACCTATGCTTGATCTGTTACGCAATACGTCGTCGTATCTCATGGTCAATGCTTACCCGTTCTTCGCCTACGCAGCGAACGCCGGCGAAATCTCCTTGGACTACGCTCTGTTTAGAGAAAACGGCGGGAATGTAGATTCCGGTAACGGATTGATATATAAAAGTCTTTTAGACGCGCAAATAGACGCCGTTTTCTCCGCTATGTCCGCCGTTGGATTTAACGGCGTTAAAGTGATGGTGACGGAGACAGGCTGGCCTTCCGCCGGAGATGAGAACGAGGTTGGTGCCAGTCGATTAAACGCGGCTGCTTATAACGGCGGACTTGTGAAGAGGGTTTTGACGGGTAACGGAACGCCATTAAGACCGAGGGACCCGCTTAACGTTTATTTGTTCACTTTGTTTAACGAAAATCAGAAACCGGGGCCCACCTCCGAGAGAAACTACGGGCTGTTTTATCCGAACGAGGGCAAAGTGTACGACGTTCCGTTAGTCGCCGGAGAAGTGAGGAAAATGCCGGTCAAAGGGGATAGAGCTCAGGTTCCGGTGGCTCAGGAGGGACAGACGTGGTGCGTGTCTAACGGAAAAGCGGCGAAGGAGAAGCTTCAGGCGGCTCTTGATTACGCTTGCGGAGAAGGAGGAGCTGATTGCCGTCCGATTCAACCAGGTGCCACGTGTTACAATCCTGAGTCGTTAGAAGCTCACGCTTCGTACGCATTCAACAGTTACTACCAGAAGAACGTACGTCGTCTTGGCACGTGTTACTTTGGTGGGGCCGCTCACGTGGTTACCCAACCTCCTCGTACGTACTTTATCCCTTCCTCGATATATTAATTTGGGTTATAAAAGAAGATGTTTCGTATATATGAAGTATGAACTATAGAATTGGTGATGCTTTAATCTTTAATATACAGTTCGCAGTAAGTAACCCCCAGTTAATTTAACGTTTTTTTGTTGATTGCAGGATATGGGAAATGTGAGTTTCCCACAGAATATTGAGGCGGATTCAGATAGCGGCATTTTGTCTTTTTATAATCTTTAATTTGTTTGCTAATCAGAAATTTATTTTATCGACTGTATAGAATATCACATCTTTGTTTAACTATTTTATACATTGTGGTTATTTTCTTTGCATCCGTAAAAAAACTCTTTGCATCAACATAATTTTGTGTAGCAAACAAATAGGAATTAGTTGTTATCTGTTAATAGAACTCGTTGTTAGGCGTCTATAATTATCTATACATAATAGCATGAAACAACCAACATTTTTTTTTTTAATAATTAATTTGAGTTACCATTCCCATAAATATTAACTCTAAACGGCTAATCGAGCAAAACCAATACTCATCAGAAAATTCAACAACTCCAATAAATTAAATAAACCAATTTAAATCCAATTCCACAATATTCAACAGTATTCAATAACGACTAAACATTTCTAGCAACCTAAATAAATCCTAATCATCCTTTTCATACGCCATAATTCCGTGATCACGCTTTTTTTTCTTCATTTTTTTGTTTTGTTTTCTTTTTTTCCAAAGTTTTTTTTTTTAACAATATGTTTTTAATTTTGATTGGTTTCTCTTCTTTCTATCCAACTTCATATATAAATATGTATAACTTTCATATTACATAACTTTTATAAGTGCGATTTGGGTAAAATCAACTTTGAATTGATAATAATTATGCTCCATTAACAATGATTATGAATTTATGTCCGCATGTGTTTTAAAAATATATTCTATTTTTGGTTGGGTTGGTAAATTTTTTTTTTGAAAAACATGTAGTTGGAAAGTTTTTTGTCTCCGCGATTTGCTGGGTTTCAATCCTAGTTCGACATTGACCACGATCTTCGTAAAAACAAATCCTCTAACTAGTAAAATTAGGTCGAAGATATTAACGATGTTATTGTAAAGTTGAGTTAAAATGAGTCACTCTAGTTAGCTTCCTATAGAAATCAGCATCTCAAATATATTAATCTTTTAGCATTAGCATTTTTACGGTATATACTATTATCACATGGGAGTAACTTTACCAAAAAGATCTAAATTAACAGAAACTATTATTCTACCTAAATATTTTATCCTCTATTGATATATATATGAAGAATTAGATATTTATTGACTAATCAACCGTGTAAACATCATCAACACTTCTATATCACCCACAACATGGATGAACAAAACGTTGTTGAAGAGGTGAATCAACGGCTTCTAATACATATTACCGATACCAAACTAGTTCCGGGTCTCCGATCGATATCAGCGAACGACCAAGAATCCGAATCAGCAAACATCTCACGGTGGTCACGGCTTTGGAAATTATTTCTCGCCATCACAACTATCGGTTCTTTCGCAGCGGTTCTCACGCTAATCATTTGCATTACGCCAACACCACCGACCGTTCACACTACAAGAAAACAGTCCATAAGTGACTGCGATTTGTGACTGAAAAATCAGTCTCTAATATTTGTGACTACTTTGAGACGAACTAGTGACTGATTTACGACGGAGCAAATAAGTGTCGCAAATTAGTCGCAAATTTGCGACACAAGAATCTGGTCGTAAGAGTGTCGCAAATTAGCGATAACATTGCGACATATATTCGGTGGTTCCGTGGTAGTCACATATCAGTCACTAATTTGAGACTCTATTACAACGAAAAGAGTCGTCACAAATTTGTGATACATATGTTACCAAAACAGAAGTCACAATTTAGCGACGCCACCGTGAGTGTCACAAAAGCGTCGCAAATTCTATGTCGGCAGAAGAATACAAAAAGAAATCTATGTTGGCCAAAAGGAAAGAAAATTTAAAACGTGTTTACTAACCGGTCACCTAACTCAGAGATATTTTTCTTAAGGTAGTGGCAAAGTAGAGGCTAAAGTGTCACAAATTTGTGACTGCGGTTTTGGCGTCACAAAGTAGAGGCAAATTATTTTGCATATAAATACCACGTATCCTCCTCTCATTTCATTCACTCAAATCTCTCTAATTCACACCTCTCTCTCTCTGAATAAAAAAAAAGTGTTGGGAAAAATAGTGTGGGGAAAAAATTTGTTGTTTGAAAAAAATATTCGGTGAGAAAAAAAACAAAATGTGGCCTTATTCATCGCGGTTTTGGATGTACAACCGATTCAATTCAGTTACCAACAGTATATCTGCTGAATTTGTGGAGGGGTTCGACCAATTCACGAGGTTTGCAGCAGCCCAAGACTTTGCTCTCAATAGTGGAGGTAAAATATACTGCCCTTGTGCTACCTGTAGAAATTTGCGTAGACCAAAACCAGTTAATACTGTAACGAATCATTTGCTTAGTAATGGCTTTATGGAAGGATATTACGTTTGGACGGAACACGAGAAAGATTATAATGTAGTAGGAGTAGGTAGTAGTAGCAATTACGAAAATGCCCAGTTTAGTACCGGTAATGATCAAATTAGTATGTGTAATGAAGAGATGAATTATGATGGTAGTAATGTTTACGCTGAAATGGTTGAAGATGCATTTCATGTTTCTACACCAATGAATGAATATCAACATGAACATGATCAAACTGGAAATGATTATGTTTATGAAGAACCTACCGGGGACGCACTAATACGCCATTGTATGAAGGTTGTCGACAAGGTCATTCACAATTATCGTTAGCGTGTCGACACATGAACATCAAATCAGACCATAATTTGGAAGAAGTTTGCATGGATTCATGGTCAGAAGCGTTTACAGAGTATTTACCTCAACCTAATTGTGCAACCCGATCATACTACGAGACGAAAACATTGATAGGAAAGCTAGGGTTGCTGGTTCATAAATACGATGTATGCGAGGATAATTGTATGCTTTACTGGAAAGAAGACGCGACGTTGGAGAATTGCAAGTTTTGTGGAAAACCAAGGTATATGCCTGATACCGAAGGGCGGAAGAGAGTGCCAATTAGTAAAATGTGGTATCTTCCTATCGGTGATAGGCTGAAAAGATTATACCTATAAGAGAAGACTGCAGCGGCAATGAGATGGCATGCTGAGCATGAGTCACAAGACGGAGTTATGTGTCATCCATCTGATTGTGCAGAGTGGAAAATTTTTGATAAACTCCATCCCGATTTTGCGGCGGAGACACGAAACGTGCGGCTTGGATTATGTACATATGGTTTCAATCCTTTCGGTATGTCAAAGCATCATTCGTTGTGGCTTGTGATCTTGACCCCTTATAACCTACGTCCAGAGATGTGTATGAATGAAGAGTATTTGTTTTTAACAATTTTGAACTCGGGACCTAATCATCCATGCGGGAGTCTTGATGTTTTTCTTCAACCACTGATCGAGGAGCTAAAAAATTTATGGAATAATGGAGTCGAAGCGTACGATGTATCATTAAAGCAAAACTTCAACCTCAAAGCCATTTTGTTGTGGACGATTAATGACTTTCCAGCATATGCTATGTTATCGGGATGGACGACACACGGAAAACTAGCTTGTCCCATTTGCAAAGAAGATACAAATACATTCTACTTGCAAGCTGGTTGGAAGACATGTTGGTTTGATTGTCATCGGAGATTTTTGCCGCAAGATCACCATTTACGAAGGAACAAAGTTAATTTCCGAAAGGGACGTAACGCTATAAATTTATCTCCACCAGAATCATTGACGGGGGAACAAATATACCGGAGTATACAAAACAGCAGAGCAAAAAAAACATCTGAATGTGGTGGAAATGGGCATAAAAAAAACCCTCCCGACTATGGAGATTGGCATAAAGAAAGCATTTTTTGGGAGCTTCCGTACTGGGTGGATCTAAATCTACGACATTGCCTTGACGTGATGCATATCGAGAATAACTTTTTTGATAACATCATGTATACTGTGATGAATGTCAAAGAAAGATCAAAAGACACGGTGAAGTCAAGAGTAGATATGGACAGACATTGCCACCGACCTGAACTGCGGGTGGATGAGTATGGGAATGCCCCATTCCCTATTTGGAGATTGCCCACAAGAGGAGTAGATGTATTACTAGATTGGGCGAAAAATCAAGTCAAATTTCCAGATGGTTATG
This sequence comes from Draba incana, assembly GCA_963576765.1. NCBI lineage: Eukaryota > Viridiplantae > Streptophyta > Magnoliopsida > Brassicales > Brassicaceae > Draba > Draba incana. Next base: position 24,235,307 of record OY755212.1, on the reverse strand, counting down.
CAGGAAACTTAGCAAGTTGTGCAGACATCAATGCCCGAAAGTTTTTGGGAATGAAAAGTCACGACTGCCATGTTTTCATGGAGCGGTTGCTTCCGTTCGTATTTGCAGAACTTCTTCCAAGAAACGTTCAGCAAGCATTGTCAGGTACGTATACATATAGAAAGTCTTTTGTTACTTTTCTGGTGCTCTGGTTGTTGATTTTGAGATATGTTTTTCAGCAACTGGAGCATTTTTTTGTGACCTTAGTAGTAGATCGTTGGATCAAAGCCGACTCCAAATTTTGAAAGAGAATATTGTTATGATACTCTGCAATTTAGAAAAAATCTTCCCACCTACATTTTTTGATGTCATGGAGCACCTACCTATTCACTTGCCATACGATGCCGAGCTCAGGGGTCCCGTGCAGTATCGGTGGATGTATCTATTCGAAAGGTTCTTTAAACATTTGAAAGGCAGAGCAAAGAACAAAGGCCGTCCAGCAGCATCGATTGTTAAAGCGTAGAGGAATGACGAGACATCTAATTTCTCTAAACACTACTTTCCACCAAACTTATCCACAATTGCAAGAAGAAGGTAAATAATTAAGAACCATATAATTTGTTTTCTGATGTTGAATTCTATGCATAGCATATTAATTAACAAATAAATTTTGTAGGGCTTCTCGATACAAGGAAGGTGAAGTACCCATGAATACTGCACCAGTGCGAGATATATTTACTGGGGTCGGTCGCCCAAGTGGTAAATGTACTGAATTTTGGTTGAAAGACATTGACTATACGACAGCGCACTCATATGTTTTGCGTAATTGTGAGTATTTTCGACCGTTCGAAAGGTGTTAATGTTTTCTCCTAAATAATTGTTGGTTACGTCATATGGTTTCAGATCCTTTAGTAATTTGTTGTTTCAAATGCAGCTACTTGGATGCACATATTCGAGTTGAATACCCAGGACTATCTGATGAAGAGGTCACAACAAAAAAAGATGATGAATTCCATTCATGGATGCGCCAATATGTAAGTATTCCTATTATTTAATTATCATTTTTATATAATTAAATATTTTATAATTCTCTATGTAGGTGCAAGCGGTAAAACATGAACGCAATTTTCCAATGTGGGTTCACGAAATATTAGATGGTCCTAAGAATAAGGTGAAGTCGTGGCCAATGTATTTTACGAGGGGGTATATGTTTCACATGCGTGAGTACGGAGAACGAAGGAAAACAATGAATTATGGAGTTTGTGTTCGAGGACAAAATTATTCAGACGCCTCCGATGAAGAAGATTTCTATGGCACAGTTGAAAAAATTATCGAACTCACATACCCCGGAATCTTGAATTTAAAGATAATCCTTTTTTTACTGTCAATGGTATGACCCTACACTCGATAACGGGACCCGAAAGAACGAGGTTGGCGTTGTCGATGTGCTCTCATCTCGAAAATATCCAAAATATGAACCATTCATTTTAGGTACAAATTCACGTTCCTCTAAACTTATGTCATACTTATAATTTGTACTAACATGAAATGTTATTCATCTCAGCGTCTCAAGCTGATCAGGTTTGTTATCTTCCCTCTCCAAATCCAAAGCGTTCTCGGAGAACATGGTTATCCGTTTTGAAAGTGAATTCGCGAAATCGAATTCAAGGAAAGTTTGTGGAAAATGAGGAGGTCATTTTGCAACAAACGGTCGATGAGAATACCACCTCTACGATTCATGAATTAAATGTCGATAGTTTAGTTGATGTGACTTATCCGATGGAAGGTCTTGCTTACGAAATTGAAGACGAAGATCCTACCGATGAATTTCAATGTAATTTATCTGACCACGCCTCCGACGAAGAACCTTACGATGAATAATGTGACTATTTATATGTTTTTATTTGTATTAAGTGTGACTATTATATGTTTGTATGTGTATAAGTATGTAATTAAAGAAATTTGTATGAGTGTGTAATTTGCTTGACTAAAATAAGTTTTTCATTAAAAAAAAATAATAATCCCATATACATATACAAGGTATAATGGAAGCTAACGATTACATTACAACGGCACAACGGTTTACACTACAATACATACTTATCACAAAACCCGGGTTCGAATCAGGGTGACCACACCCTTTTGTTATATTTACTAAAAACCATAGATAAATAAAAGGCAGTATAACAGATAACAATTATATTACTATGGCACATTGGTTTACACAGATCAAACTTACAACCGAGCCCGAGTTCGATTCTGGCCGACAACACCGTTTTTTAAAAATTCATAGTGACTAATTTGTGATGCTTTTGTGACAACATAGGGTTTAGGGTTTAGATAAATATAAGACAGTATAACAGATAACAATTATATTACTATGGCACATCGGTTTACACGGATCAAACTTACAACCGAGCCCGAGTTCAATTCTGGCCGACAACACCGTTTTTTAAAAATTCGTAGTGACTAATTTGTGACGCTTTTGTGACAACATAGGGTTTAGGGTTTCAGATAGAGTTTGAATTATGTGAAACCCTTAATAGGCGTGACAAATTAGTCACTAATGAACAACTCTTTAGCGACACATTTGTGACGCATGTATAATTTCCGACTGATTAATGACTAATTTGCCACACCATTTGACATCTTAACACATTTAAAACGAAAATGCATGCCTCCATGATTCATAGATGTATTCTACCTTCTACAAACTCAAATTCAAAGTTTCCAATATGTGGGAGTACATTTTTATGAATGTAAAAAAAATCAAACTAAGTGACAATCTCATTTCATATACTTTAAGTTATAAGTACTTGTTACTTTATGGTAGAGTAGGTTTGATTCATGTGTTTCTAATTTTTCTTTGTTATTGTTGGTATAAAAGATATATCCATTTTTTAAGTGTATATGGCTTAGGGAAAGGCTAGATTTCCCAAATTTTGGCTCTAAATGTTTAGAGTTTAGGGATTTGAGTTGTGACTAACTTGCAGTCGTCACAAATCAGTGGCAAATTTGCCTCTGATTACCGACCCATTTGAGACTGATATTTGAGCCACTGTTTACACTAAATTGGCCCTTTTGGCGGTCCATTTTGCCGCCCAAAATAAAAAAAATACCCACTGATTACCGACGCTTTAGCAACGCAGGTAAAAAAACCTCGATTATATCGTACACCCAAGAGTCATTTTGTTATTTTACTCTAAGTTTCATTTCTTCTTTTCTCTCAACCCCTCACTAACTCACCAAAGAACCCTAACTTCCCTTAATCCTTTTCATCATTCCTTTCGATTCCGTGCTAAATTCTTCTCATTCTCTTTGTTGTTCATCTGGATAACTCGATTTCTTCATTGAATCTGTTATAGATTGAACATTTTGATTCTGTTCTTTGGTTCGAAAACCCTAATCTCTTCGTCTTCTTAGTTATCAAACCCTAGATCTCTCTCTCGTTTTCGATTTCAGAAACCCTAATCTCTATATCTCTCTCATTTTTGATTCAAATCCAAATCCAAAACCCTAATCTTCTGAGAAAGCCTAATCGACATGGCTGGGTCCAAATCCGTCAGAACCCGAGGAGGTTCTACTCGGTCAACACCACGCTCTGCCTCCGGCGGAAACTCAACCGGCGGAGGTAACTCAAACGGCCAAGGTAAATCAATCGTCGGAGGTAACTCAACCAGCGGAGGTAACTCAAGCTCCGGTTCCAAAGCAAACGGCAAAGCAATCTCTGCCGATGGAAACCCTAAGTCCACTAATGGAGGTACCCTCAGAATCCCAGGTTTTGATGGAGACCATCCCTCGGCGAACCGTCTTCCTGTAGACTATCCCGGGAAAGGTAAAGGGATATCCGGTGGTGGTAAATCTAAAGCACAATCAACCTTACCTCATTCGGCCAACGCTGCAGATGGTTCACCACAAGGAGTTAGGTCAACAAACTTGGCGAGTTCTTCACATGACTCCAACGGAAATAATCAGCTTTCTCCCCCTTCTCAGAACAACAACAATATCTCCGCCTCCCGACGCAACCTGCTTCCACTCCAGTATCCATCACAAACCGCTCTGACTCAGCGACAATCAAACTCTCAACCACGAGCCAACCTCAATCTCAATGTGCAACCTCACCGCTTTAATGCTCCCAATCGGCCTCAGGAAGTAGAAGATGAAGAGGACGATGAAGAGGAAGCGAACAATGAAGAAGATGATGGAGATGGACTTGGTAATGAAGATCCTGTGGATGAAATCCATGTTGGTGGTAATGGTGGGGAAAACGAAGACTATGAGGCACTGTTGGACGCTGTGTTAGCCCATCCAGGGCGTCAAAGACTACCCTTCCTCAGTGAGGAACCTTTGGAGGATACATTTTGGTAAGTCTAGTATGAAACCATTTTTCCACTATTTATTGTTCAGAACACTGCTAGGTTGATCAAAATGTTTATTAGACTGCTAGGTCGACCAAAATGTGTGTGTATTAGACTGCTAGGTTGATCAATATGTGTGTGTATTAGACTGCTCATTTTTTTGTCTCTTAGACTGTTAGGTTGCTAAATATTTGTTATTTGTTAAACAGCCGATTGTACATGATTATACTTATTAAGGTTACTTCATTTTATAATGTTTGATTTAAGTTACTTATTCTAATTGCTTATGAGTGATTTGCTTAACCTCTGTTTACATTTGTTTACAAGGTTTACTCGGAACAGAGGCTTACTGACCCGTGTCATTTCTGGAATATTTCGTCGGAAGTTTGATGGCCCATTCTACAGTTGGACCGTCACACCGATCGACAAGCAAGAAAGATTTTTCCGAACTTTTGCGGTAATATTCATTTCTATTCTACTTGTTCAGTTGATTTTCTTAGCTCAATCATTTCATTCTTTTATTAACTACTTCTTTTTATCTGTAGAGCAACTACAATTGGGATGTTGGTATTACTCCGGTTGTGAGGGCTCACTTCAATCAGATTGCAATTAAGAGGATGAGAGGAATAGTCATCCAAGTTAGGACCCGTAAACCGAGGGTGAGACCAATCTGGATTAGCGATGAGAAGCTATGAGCTAGAATGTGTGCCTACTGGGCCACTACACAGGCTCAAGAGAAGAGCACTACGGCTTCCAACTCAAGAAACTCGGATCGTAATGGCCGTGGCCCACACAAGCACATAACAGGCCAGTCTTCCTACCTCACTATTCAACGAGATATGGTAAGCACATTTCAGTCCTCACATGTTTGTACTTTTTATTATTTCCTTCTCATTCAGACTGATGTAAATAATGTGTCTTACCTATTCTGACAGGAGCAAGAACTACAGCGACCAGTCTCTTGGGGTGAAGTGTTTTTGAAGACACACACATTGCCGGATGGGAGCTTCATTGATCTTAAAGCTCAGGAGGTTGCTACAAATTACGAGAACACTCTGAGAGAGGCGATGGAACAGCCTGCAGATATGGAAGAAGATTCAGACAACTCCTCTCAACGGAATCTGACTGTCGAAGAAAAGAATGAGATATTCTTGAAGGTATGCTCCCTCTTTTGTTCTGTTTATTATGTTTTAATCATGTACTGTTGTCATTTTTTATTAATCCTTGTTTTTGCTATTGTAGTGCACTGAGTTTGATCCTAAGGGTACTCCTTATGGAGTGGGTCAGCTCTCACACATGCCTAACAAAGGAAAGAAAAAGATCAGCTATGGTGAATCTTCTTCACAAGGCCTGCAAGAGTTGCAGGAAGAGCTTAAGGCAGCACGGCAAAAAATCTTTGACCAAGATGACGCGAATCTGTGACGTGATGCGGAGAATGCACGGCTTGCTCAAGACCTAAAGGCAAGTCAGGACCGGATCACTGAACTCGAGAACAAGATGCTCGCCTTCATGCAGCAAGCAGCACCAACAGTTCAACAAGCTTCACCACAGATTCCAGTTGTCATCACTCCAGCGTCTGCAAGTGACCCTCCATGTCCAGCCAATGGCACCACCGAACCACCGAAGTAAACCTCCCAATCTCTTTTACTCTCTCTAAAACTCTGAAACTTTAAAACTTGGTAGTTTATCTTCCTTTTTGAACTTGATAACATATTTTGTCAAGCTAAGTGCTTGATTTGTATATAATGGTTGTCCTTTCTTTTGCTTTGTACAATGCTTCTGCTTTTATTTGAATGGTTTTTGGTGTGTTTTCATTTGATTTTGAATGGTTTTTGGTAGGTGTTTCTTCTCAATTATGGCATAACAAAACAACATAAAACGACACATAATTGTAACAAAATTGCCACTGAAAAGTGACCAAATATACGAACAAACAAAACCACGGCGTCGCAAATTAGAGGCAACTTAGTCACAAAATTATGACTACCATGTAACTACGAACTATTCGAAACAAGTGTGACAACGTCGCTCATCAGTCGCGGTTTTATGACTACCAAATTAGACACAAAACTGTCACAAATTACCGACTACAAGAGCGAGACAGCGTGGTTGCAAATTAACGACGCTAAAAGTGGTCATCTATCAGTCGCAAATAAAGGCAATGGCTAATCCGTCACTTATTTGCAACTCCAGGATACTGTCGGATGAGAGTCGCTATTTACCGACTGACTTTTTCAGACGTAACGGAGTCGCAATTTAGCGACGCCAGAAATTTGCGACGCACGTTTTGCGACGCCGAGTTGGCGTCGCTAAGTAGTCGCAAATGGGTCATTAGTGACGAATTTGTGACGCTTCTGGGAGTGGCAAATGACCTGTTTTCTTGTAGTGTCACGTACACTCCATACAAATATCATTTGCCCACCACAATGTCCCGATCTGGTCAGCGAGTTTCTCTATCAAGAACACTAACAAGAAAATCCATGTCACGTACGAGAATCCTTCGGTGTGGGTGTATTACCGGAGAAGACTCGTGAGGACGGTTGAAGTCGGATCGTTCAGGCAAAAAGGCGGGGAGGAGAAGGAGGTGGCTGTGAAGGGAGACAAAACCGGAGTTATCAACGAAGAGGCTGCTCGGGAATTAATGGAGGAGGTTGCGGTGACGGGAGGAGTGGTGGGAAATATTGATATAGTGTTTCGAGGTAGATTATGGTTTAATCCTGGAGCTGATTTATGGGGAAAACAGAACATGACGGCTGTTTGTGAGAATGTGAGAGCTAAGTTAACGTCTAACGATGACAAAATCTATGGGACAAATAGTTTGGGTTTGTCGTTTGATGGTCGACGAGATTGTCGTGTACGTCTCCCTATGTTTCCTTAGGTTTCTTAAGATATCAGTTGTGTTTTTTAGAAACACGATATCATTGGTTGTATATTTATTTTCACATTAGGATTTATATAATGATCGATGACTTACGACTAGTGAATAATGATGTTTGATGATCTCATGATGGTGAAATAGTTTTCTTATACGGGTTGTAGGTGTCTTACGTACCGGTATCGGGCATGATCATATCCATAGACCATAGGCATAGATTTGTGATTGCAAATCATGGCATAACAAACATTCAACGGGAATTTGTCATACCATATGTATGGTTGTAAAAGGAATCGTTGTAAAATCGGTTTTGTATTTGTTTATCCGAATAAACTTTTTAAGGGATCCATAAAATCGGTTTTGTATTTGAGAAACAAATAGTAAAGGATTGAGATTTTGAAGATATTATTGTTAAATTCATTTTCTGCTATTGACAATCAAAGATTTTTGGATATTAAATCATATAGATATTTGTTGCCAAAATAGAAAAAAAGATTTTGGTCACGATTTAGACAAATCTAAATTATTGAATCACACATATAGATCGTATTTTGCTCCTATCGATCGAAGTCACGAGGGATATATCATATATCTCTGTCCTCTCGGCCCAAAGTCACAAAGGTAAACGGGTAACCAAAGACAAACGTGGACCCTTCGTCTTTTGCTTCCTATCACAGCTCCAGCATTTTAAACGCGAGAATATCTCCACGATCAAAAGCACCGCCACTTTTACGTTTCTCATTTGGTTTTACATCGGCCTTGTTGCTTTTAGTGCCATTACCATTGTTACCGGTAATTTTTCACTGTCTTATTTTTGTTGCACACCATGTGCTCGATGAAATTCCCCAAAGAGACTCGGTAGTATAAAGAACGTATTTTTTTTCTTTCCCAACAGTAGTGGTATTTCTTGTTTGATTTGGGGATTGACGTACTCGTTTCAATGTTCAGAACCAAGATGCTGCCACAGAGGTTGAAGAAGGCCATAACTGATAACCCTAAGAAGCTTGGGAATTTGATTGACCTGGTCAATCTTCCATCTACTCTACGTGACTTCGTTGGTCAATCTCAGATTTCCCGCCTGAATTGTTTCATGCGTGTCTGGTCCTATATAAAAACCAACAATCTTCAGGTTTTGATCATTTGGTTATTAGCTAAAGACGTGTTTTTGGTTATCATTGCCTGATTGGTTTTGTTTGTTATAGGATCCTAAGAACAAGAATGTGGTGAATTGTGATGAAAAGCTCAAGAGTATTTTGCTCGGGAAGGAGCGAGTGGAGCTAGTCGAGCTTCCTTCTCTTATCAAGTTGCATTTCCCCAAACAACCAAAGTAGATTGCCTGAAAACAAGTAAGGCTGTATCAGACACTTCAACATTGGATTCTTTGGAGTTATTTGTGTTGTTCACAAGATGTTCGTCTCTGTTCTGGAATGCATAGAGAGATATGATACTTCTAAGTTCTACTAGTTGAATTACATTGAAATACAAATTGTCTCAGTGTTTTGGTTTATGGCTTCTGGATTCAGTTCCATTTCAGCATTCTTTTATTTAAACGGTTTCTATCTGCTGGGTGGTGATATGACCCATAGTTATAACATCAACATAGCATCTTTCAGTAGTTACACTAATATAAAATGAGACCATGGTTGTTTTACATTATCTTGGAAGCTTGATTTTAAAAAAAAAAAATAGATCAAGCAACCTTACTGATCATTGATACAAGGAAATGTAAGACAACATACATAACGAGTTAGTAGAAGAAAGAATGTAGCATGTAAAGTAATCTGTTTGTGGTATGGTGATGAGTCCCAAAAATACACATTTGCCTGCATTTGAATGTGAAAGGGTTTCATTCTATATCACCCAAGTAGCTCATCTCCTTGTATCCTGAATTCCTGATGCACTTTGGAAACCTGCAAGAGGATTAAGAACACAATCAGAAAAATGATTGATTTGAGAATAGTTGATACTCATAAAACTTAGACCAAGACTTATATAACTAACCAAATGCTTCAGGATTCTTTCTGCTTTCAAAGACCATGTTGTATGGATTTGCAACACAGGTCACTGTTCAACTTGGCTTTTGAATTCTCTGACTATATTGTTGTATCCTTCAGTAATAGATCCATGTTGCTCTATCAAGGAGCAGGCATCCCGTGGCAGGGAGCATGGAGAGAGAGAGATACCTTGCGAGCTACGAGTCCATAAATGTCTCTCATGAGAAAATCCCCTACGATACTTCAGCTGACATGCTTGTGTCTCCTAGTCCTAGTTGGCTTATTTTTACGTGCATTCCTCTGGAAATGCCTCATCAGCGCATTTGCTTTAGCACGCATACCGCTCATATTCAGTCCTGAGATCATTGCTGTGTATGTTTTATAATCAGGCTCCACTCCTTTGAAGCCAAGGCTACAGAACAAATCATATGCTTCTTCCACCATACAAGCCTTGCACATCCCATGAATCACAATAGTATACGTAATTATATCAAGATCATCTCTACTCTGTTGCATATCTTCGAATATAAGCAATGCTTTCCCTACCTCCTGATTAACAAATAGACCAGCTAACACAATGTTGTAGCTCCTAATATTGGGAGGCAGACCACTAGAAGTCATCTTTCCAAAAAACTTTAGAGCAAGATCAACATAGCCCGCTCGAAAATAGGCCTGGATAAGAGTGTTGCAAGTGACTATGTTTATGTCCAATCCTCTTTTAGCCATCTCGTCTAAAAGGCTAATCCCGTCCTGAATCCTCTTCGACTTGAAAAACCCATTCGCAAGAGTACTGTAAGTCACTACATTTGGGACGCACCCGTTGCCTATCATCGAGTCAAGCATTTTTCTGGCCTTATGGACACTACCGTCCATACAATGTGCAATGATGAGTGAATTGTAAGTGAAGACATTAGGATCTATAGACCTTTCGATCATCTCCTTGAACAAATCCGCAGCCTCGAAAAGCTTCCCATCTTTCACATACGCGTGGATTAATGCAGTGAAAGTGACTACATTAGGGTTGATTTCCAAAGAGGTCATTTTACGCATTACTTGAGAGGCTTCACTCAATTTTCCCGAATTACAAAGACCGCTTATGAGAGAGCTGTAAGTAAACACATTCGGTGTAATCCCATTGTTTACCATACGGCTGTAAAGCTCCAACGCGCCATCCACACGCTTGTTTTTGCAAAGCCTATCAATGAGTATAGTGTAGACTACAACATTAGGTTCAATTCCCATTTTCTTCATTTGCTCAACCACATAAGTCGCATCCTTAACTCTATTCATACGACAGAATCCATTTACGAGCGAGCTATCCGTAACTATGTCAGGATCAATACCAAGTTTCATCATTTTACCAAGAAAAGATAAAGCAAAAGAGGGTTTAGAGCAACGGCAGAAACAATTCACAATAATATTGCAAGTATATCGATCTGGTGAGATTTCCATAGCTTCCACACAATTCCAGAGAGTAATCACATCTCCGTACCTCTGCATCTTGCCAAAAGCAGTGAATACTTTGTTGAATTCGATGATGCAAGCTAAAGGACGAGACTCAGACATGTGTATGAACAAATCAAGCGCATCTTGGTACTCGATGTCGTGAAGCCCGGTGTTTAAAACTTGTCGGTAATCGGAAAAAGCTCGAGCCCAGAAACTAAAGGACGGAGAAATCAGGAAATGGTGGTGAAGAAATCTCTTAGCAGTCGACACAATCGCAGTCGCAATCGACCACCGCATCCAATCGAGTTTGATTTGGGTTCGTTCCCAAATTCCTCTCTCGGAAATCGTTCCACCATAAACCCTAAACCCTACGAGGAGACAGTTAGTGATTGAGAGAAGTGAGAGACTTTAGCAGAGAAGGAAGGCGCTCGAGACCGGTTAAGGAACAATCGAGGTTTTAAGGCTAATCGAACCGAATGGAGAAAAACGGTTCGTTAAAACCGAACCGGATTGCCCAAGGAGGGGGTATTGGATTGAGTATTTTAAAGTATTTTGTTGGATTTGTATTTGAGAGTATTCTATTGGGTTTTGATGGATTCTCCACATTGGATTAGTATTCTGATGTATTTTATTGTATATGTATTTTAAAGTATTTTGTTAGATTTTGTTAAATTATATTGGAATTTCTATACACGTAATAATAGCACAAAAGTTATGAGAAGAATAACAAAAGTGAAACTAAAGCCAATTTCGATAAAAAGAAATATGTGACCATGATTTTTAGTTCTTAACGAATAGTATAATGATGAAAATGATTATCCATGTTTGCGTTTGTATGATATATTATACACTAGAAATATATAAAAGTAATAGTTTAGATTACTCGTTAAACAATGACAAACACAAAACTAGATGACTCATTAACAAGTGATGACAAGAAAAACAAGAATCAAATGATTGATTTTATTATAGAGAAAGAGTTGCAGAACTGTAAAAAACCTGCTTACATATTTCGAATCCAGAACTGAGATCATAGAGGGTAAGTAAATTGTTTGATATTTGAAATGGAATCGAAAAAATAGAAAACAGGAATACTCCACCCAGGGACTCCACCATATACTTCTTGTTCCTCCATAGAAATATATCAGCATCTACATGCAAAAAACAACAAAGCCTAATCAAACCAATGAACATAAGCAAAATCTTCCACATAATCTCTCTCGGATTCAACAAGATTTTGATCTAAGCAGTAAACTAAGTCTAAGAGTATGAAAATTTGACTCAAATCACTAATAACAACATCACTTCAATGTTCAAATCACTTGGCAGAAACCTAAAATCACTACAAACCTCGGAAAACGAGGAAAACTACTGCACATGCTACTAAATCAAGCAAAACCAGAGTTAAATTTGAGTATTCGTTCTATCTAAGCAGGAAACTAAGTCTAGGAGTTCAAACTTTAACACAAATCAGTAATATCAACATAAATTTCAAGCTCCAAATCACTCAGACGAAATCTAAAACTGCTATAGAGCTCGGAAATTCACTAACTAAGAAACTCAAATTGATCTAAGTTTTGAAGAGATAAAGATTAGATCCACACGTTTTCCACCACCGAGAACCTTATGAACAGGTTTCTCCCTTCCGAAAAGACGATAAATCTTCGATTTTAAAGACAAAGAAGACGAAGTTGATTTCTTATCGTCATCGGAATCGTGAGAAGAAGATGAGTCACCATGGCCATGAATTTTCTCAATGATCTTCTCCAAGATCGATTACTCGTGCTTGTGATCTTCCACCATTGTTGTTGTTGATTCTCGAAACTTCTCAAAAAAACCCTAAAATTTTTATTGGTTAATTGTTTAATTGGAATCGAAGGAAAAAAAATTCAGTTGGCTCAAGGGAATCGAAAAAGATGAAGGATTATGATATTTTGCCTGAATCCATCAAAAGAAGAAGCAAATATGCGGTATTCCTGTTCTTCACATTTGGGACAAGAAAAATGCATTAAAATCTATTATAATCAAAATACCCTAAAATAAAGGATAAATTGAATAACATGTGTTTTTACTGTATTTTAAAATACATCAAACAAATACTAATCCAATAACATTGGATTTTGAAGTATTTCTATGGAATACACAATTGAATAACACCAATTTTATTTTAATTTTAAAATACATTAAAATATTCAATCCAATATCCCCTCCCAAATTCGAAGGAAGGCGCTCGAGAGATTTAAAATCTCTAACCGGTTAAGGAAGAAATCGAGTTGTTTAGGTTAATCGAACCGAACAGATTGTGTCAAAACCGAACCGGATCGCCCAACTTCGATTCGATCTTCTCCTTTCTCTCTCTCTCTCTGTGATTCTTTGATTTTGCAGTTGTTCTTCTCCACTCTCTCTCTCTGATTCTTTGATTTCGTTGATTTTTACGCTTCTGCATCAAATCCTTGAATCGATTTGGATTTTCGATCTCCTACAACGTGTGGAGGGTATTACATAACGCTAAGCTCGTTAATTGAATATACCATTTTCAGGAATCGCCAAGAGCCAAGCAGATTGGGGTAAGCTTTTGACCTAGAAACATCAAATTGAATCTTGAATTCAAATTAATTTTTTTTTTTGTCAATTAACGAGCTTAGCGTTATGTATATGTCCTCTTTCTTCTGATCTCATATGGTAATACAGGCGGTTTTGGTATCTGGCTTCAGGATTCAATTCCATTTTCTGCATTATCGTTTTGATCTATCTTTATAACATTTCAGTAGCAACTTTGAGTAGTTAGATAAACATAAAGTAAGGAAAAATGCTTCTTTTACAACACTCTGGAACAATGGCTACAGAAATATTGTTAACAAGGTAGAAGAAGGAATGTATTTGTCTAAAATATGCTTCTTCTTAATCTATCACTGAAACCGAGATAAGTCGTGCTTGAGAACATGGCTTGCTACAATGGCACTAGTCTTCTCTGTTGGGTGAAATGAGTCCCAAAATACATATTTGCTTGCATCAGAACATGTGAAAGGGTTCAGTTTATCACACAAGTAGCTCATCTCGTAGTATCCCGTTCCGCAGCATGCACTCCTTACATTATGAAAACCTGCAACGCAATTAGGAGTATTATGAGAAAGAGTAAATATAAATGCTTTTGTTACAACTTAGAAACTAACCGAATGCTTCAGGCTTGTTTATGATTTCTGAAACCAGGTTGTACGGATTTGAAAACACTAGCTGGAGTTCGATCAGCTCGTTGTTCAGCTTGGTGACTTTCTCATTCATCTTAGTGTTGAAATCTCTAGCCGCAGTGTTGTATTCTTCGATACATTTGCTTCCGTAAAAGATCTGAGTTGTTCTTTCCAGTGGCAAGCATCCAAAAGGAGTGAGTCCCGACAGAGACATCTTACGAGCTCCGAGTCTGTAAATATCCGTCAAAAAATCTCCCGCGATTCCTACCAAGAAATCTTGGTACTCACTCACGGAATACCGCCTTAGCTTGCGGGGAACAAGATAGTAATTCTCCAAGAAATCGTTGGTTCCTATACTAATCAGGTAAAGCGCTTCCCTTATAACTTCATTAGCTTTCTCTTCACCCAAATAGATTCTTAGCCTGGTCTGGTATTCTTTGTAGTATTCTACTTCCTTCCAAAGCGGCATCACAGACTTTACAAGCCGAAAAACATTTCAAAGAAACCATGTCAGTTTTAGCTTAATCAGAAGTATAGAATCTAAATTGTATATGACTATGGTTGACTTACTAACACATCAGAGGTTGCATTGTCTAAGCCGGTTCCAGCTGAAGCGAAACATACACCAGTGGCGAAGTCTGTGATGGTGTATGCTGGATCTAGGTATGCAGGGACTGCGTTCTTAAGTCCTAAACCTTCGGAAATGAAATCTGGCGCAATCCTACCATTTGAGAATCTCCCAGTCGGTTTGCCACCAAAGAAATCCCGGCCGTATGGCTGGAAATTACTCTTGAGAACCGTAGAAATCTGGTTGTTGTTGCCTGAATCCACAGTTGAGTCCCCAAATACGATAAGTGCTGGAACTTTCGCACCCGATTCAGGTATTTGCGCCAAGAGCAAAGCCGCGAGAAACAACACAAAGGCAAGAACACTGTTTCGAAGCATGCTTTTACACCTTTTATTTGTGGCTCTGCAAACAAGAACCTCACAAGTGATCAGGAAGAACAGCCTAAGAAAATTAAGTGGGAGAAAGAGAAGTCATTTCTATCAAACCTGGAGCAAACAGATTTGTCCCTTGTGTAGTTAATAATTATTAGTAGCTAGGCCCTATGTTAGATGATGCTTATTAAATATCCTTATTCTGTTTTGTATCAGTGTAATTATTGGCCAGAGAGATTGGTCTGGAGTTAGTTGAGCTGAGTAAAGAGCCAAAAATGATGAATCTCATTATTAGTTTTGAGCAATGAACCTTATTAATATCTACTGAAAAAGAGGGACAGTTCAAGAATTACCTGAAGTAGAAGGATTTATGCTCCTGCAAAGCTTCAGATACGTAGCGCCTGTTCCTTTTACTGGATTCAATCACAAAGCTTTACTCTTTGCTGTACTGTTGTTTGTTTGGCGTACAGGTTCTTCGAATTAAATATTGCACGTTTTGGGGCATTTTAGTTCAACCATAGGTTTGGTTGGTGCAACGACAATAACAAGTAACGGCAAGAAAGTGTCTCTCATGCACCCAATGTGATATTTTATCTTTATGTATTATAATGTCCTCTTTTGAGAGATTTTATTCCTTTTTTAAGGAGTATTTTGTAAGAATTCAAATGGAAATTAGTAAAAGTTTAGAAAATATAAATGATAAAAGTGAGAAACTGATTGAAAATAAAGAAATTTTACAAGAAGCTGCAATAAATAAACCATTTTGAAATGATTCCTTCCTTTTAAATACTTCTGTAAGAAATAAATGGAACATGTTATAACTTTTGAAGATAATGGAAAATGTGAATAGCCAAATTGGAAGTCTATGAAAAAGTTCATTTTTTTCTTCTTTCTATATGAAAAAGTTGAACAAAGGTTATAGTAAAATGATTTTTTCCTCTTTAAAAAAGTTTATCTTCATTTTCAATATTGTGTAAGAATTTATATGGAAAGTAGTAAAAATCAATAGTTGTAATAGTTGGCTGAAAATAATATATAAATAAAAAAGAAATCTTTTTCTAGCAGTTAAAGAAAATAAACCAAATTTTAAATTTCTTTGAATTTTTTTTTTCCAAATATAAATTGAAAATGTTATAAATAATGAAAAGGGTTAATTTGGTTAATAACCAAATTTTTTTAATAATTAGGTAGGTAACCAAAATGGGGTATGTGGCATAATCATATCCATCAAAATTAGGATAATTGGTTATATTTTTAGTTATAGTTTTTTTTTATGGTTATTGATCCTAATTTTCCTAATGAAAAATGTGAAAACAAAAATATAAGTTGGAGTTTTGTTGGAGCATGATTTAACACTAGTTTCAAAAAAAAGAAGAAAAAAACATGATTTAACACAAATCCGGTTCACTAAGGCCCAAATAGAATAATGTCAAAATATGGGTTTCGCCAACTCGGCAACAACAAGTCTAATGATATCTAATGGGTCCGATTGGTAACCTAGTTTTTTTAAAAGCTCGAGCGGTAAGCTTTATAGCATAGTGCAAAGCTGTATAGATAAAAATTTGAGATAAATCTTTATAAATAAAGATTTGTTGTAAATCAAGAGAACGAATGGGGAAGATTGTGTTTATTCATTAATCATAAGATCCTTTATATAGGATTATTACAAGAGAGAAAAGGAAAATTCCTTTTCCTAATGGGAAAAGGAAAGTACATAAAAGGAAAATCCTAATTCAACTAGGATTCATTAAACCGGCCTAAAGACTAAGTGTTAATGGGCCGTAAACGGACCAGAACTAGTTATGACAATCCACTATGATTTATAACACTCCCCCTTGGATGTCATAACTCTAATGGGCTTGTAATACGCTTTGGATGTTGCCTCATTAAAACCTTACCAAGTAAAACCCATTTTGGGACAAAACCGTGGTGAAGGAAAAAGAGTACAACACGTATTACTCCCCCTGTTCTGAACCTCACTGCAAGTCTTTCAAACGACGCATTCCAATCTGATAAGTAAGTTTCTTGAACGTTGAGGTTGGAAGTGACTTGGTGAATAGGTCTGCTGAATTCTCACTTGATCGTACTTGCTGCACTTGAATTTCTCCATCTTTCTGTAGATCGGATGTGAAGAAGAATTTTGGCAGAATGTGCTTCGTCCTATCACATTTGATGTATCCATCCTTAAGTTGAGCTATACACGCTGCATTTTCCTCGAACAAGACCGTCGATTCCTGCTTACCTTCGGCCATTCCACAATCCACTCTTATGTGCTGGGTCATCAGCCTTAACCAAACACACTCACGACTAGCCTCATGAATTGCCAATATCTCTGAATGATTAGAAGATGTAGCTGCAATGGCCTGCTTCATTGACCGCCAAGATATTGCAGTTCCTCCATGAGTAAACACATAACCTGTCTGGGACCGTGCATTATGAGGATCTGAAAGATAACCTGCATCAGCAAAACCAACTAAACCGTCCTTAGATTGGTTAGTATAAAATAGACCCAAGTCTTTCGTTCCTTGTAGGTAACGAAGAATATGTTTTATCCCGTCCCAGTGCCTTTGGGTCGGACATGAGCTAAATCTTGATAATAAATTCACGGCAAAACATATATCTGGCCTAGTGTGGCTTGCCAGATACATTAAAGCTCCTATGGCACTGAGATATGGCACTTCGGGACCAAGGACTTCTTCAGAGTCTCTCTTAGGACCAAACGGATCCTTTTCTAGATCAAGAGATCTCACCACCATTGGGCTGGACAATGGGTGACATTGATCCATATTAAAACGCTTGAGTACCTTTTCAGTATATGCCATTTGATGCACAAGGATTCCATTATTTATGTACTCAAGTTGCAATCCCAAACAGAACTTAGTTTTGCCTAGGTCTTTCATCTCAAATTCTTTCTTGAGGCATTCAACTGTTTGGACGATTTCACCAGGGGTTCCAAGGATGTTCAAATCATCCACGTAAACTGCTATGATAACAAACCCTTTGTTTGCAAACTTTTTATAAAAATACATGGACTGATGGGATCATTCTTATAGCCTTCTTTGACTAAGTACTCACTCAATCTATTGTACCACATACGCCCACTTTGCTTTAGTCCATAAAGGGATTTGTTCAGCCTTATGCAGTGTTGTTCTCGAGAACCTTTCTTATCTTTGAGCTCAATACCCTCTGGTAATCTCATATAAATCTCATTATCCAGTGGACCATATAAGTATGCAGTTACAACGTCCATTAACCGCATATCCAACTTTTCTCTTATAGCCAGACTTATCAAAAATCTAAAAGTTGTAGCATCCACCACAGGGGAGTATGTCTCCTCATAATCTATTCCTGGTCTCTGTGAGAATCCTTGTGCAACAAGCCGTGCTTTATATCTCACGATTTCACCATGTTCATTTCTTTTCCTCACAAAGACCCATTTATGTCCAACTGGTTTAATCTCATAGGGTGTCCGAATTATTGGACCAAAGACATCCCTTTTCCTTAAAGAATTCAACTCCACGTTTATAGCTTCTTTCCATTTAGTCCAATTTTCACTCTGAGTGCACTCATATATCGACGTGGGTTCTAGATCCTCCATAAGTTCAAGTGCTACCTTAAAAGCAAATATATCATCGATTTCCACACACTTTCTATTCCATTGTATTCCAGACATAACATAATTCATTGAGATCTCATTATTTTCAGGAACGTCAGAACCATGAAACTCGGCGTCCCGAGTCTCATTGCTTGGAACTATCGGTTCAGTTATGTCTGGGGTTCCATCAGATTCCTCAACCACGATTTCAGCACCTTTCTTTCTTTTCCGAGGATTCTTATCTTTGGAACCTATTGGCCGGCCACGTTTTGAGTGTGGTTTAGATTCTGTAGCAACTTGATTGTGTCCCTCTTGAACATCAATTCTAATCGGTGCATTAACAGCTGGTATGTAAGACTTAGTTACTCTTTTCGGGTCAGCAAAGGAATCTGGCAATTGATTAGCTAGCTTTTGTAAATGTATAATCTTTTGGACTTCTAATTCACATTCTTGAGTCCGAGGATCTTGCCATTTTAAGGACGTTTGATTCCATATAATTTCCTTTACCAGTCTGTTATCTCCTCCTAATGTTGGATAGACAGATTCGTCAAAATGACAATCTGCGTACCTGGCCTTAAACAAATCACCCGTGGTTGGCTCAAGGTACTTAATGATAGTAGGAGAATCATATCCAACATATATCCCCATCCTCCTTTGAGGTCCCATCTTTGTTCTCTGTGGTGGTGCAATAGGCACATAAACGGAACATCCGAATGTTTTAAGATGGGATATGTCTGGCTCTTGACCCGTTATTAACTGTGATGGGGAATATTTATGTTCACTAGATGGCCTGATACGAATTAGCTCTGCTGCATGTAAAACTGCATGTCCCCAAGCTGAGATCGGGAGTTTTGATCTCATTAGCAACGGTCTAGCAATCAACTGTATGCGTTTAATAAACGATTCAGCCAAACCGTTTTGTGTATGTACATGTGCCACAGAATATTCAACACTTACCCCCATGGACATACAATAATCGTTAAACGCTTGGGACGTAAATTCACCAGCATTGTCAAGACGTATAGTCTTTAAAGGAAAATCTGGAAAGTGTGCTCTTAAACGTATGAGCTGGGCAAGCAATCTTGCAAATGCCACATTTCTAGTTGATAATAGGCAGACATGTGACCATCTCGTGGATGCATCAATAAGGACCATAAAATATCTAAACGTCCCACAAGGTGGGTGTATTGGTCCGCATATGTCTCCTTGAATTCTTTCCAGAAAATTTATCGTTTCCTTAGTTACTTTGATTGGTGATGGCCTAGTAATGAGTTTCCCTAGTGAACATGCTTCACACGTGAGATTCTTTGGGATAACTCTCCTTTCTTTCAAGGTGTGCCCATTAGTACTTGCTAATATCTTTCGCATCATGTTAGCACCGGGATGGCCAAGCCGGTTATGCCAAAAAGTGAAATTCTCAGTAAACTCTTTGTTTACCATAGCATTTGCTTCTATCATTCCGATCTTAGCACAATAAAGGCCCACAGAAATGGCAGGTATAGTCTCTAGGACTTTCTTATAGTCATGGACGGTTTCAAAGATTTGAAGGAATTCTTTGTTATTCTCGTCCTTAGTTTCAACATGAAGACCATTCATTCGAATGTCTTTAAAGCTCAATAGACTTCTCTTTGAACTAGGTGAATATAACGCATTAGAAATTTCTAGATGCGTGCCCTTAGGTAATAAAATATGGGCTTGACCGTGGCCTTCAATTAAATTTGCTATACCCGCAATTGTGGTTACATTTGCCTTTTTAAGTGTAAGATCAATGAAGTATCTCTTATCTCTTAATATCGAGTGGCTTGATCCACTATCCACAATGAACACATCCATATCGTTCATACTTCAAAAGAGATAACAATAGATACTTTTAAATAACACTCTTTCATTCCATAAAGTTTAATAGAAAGCAATAACACAAAACCAAAATATAAAGTGTAAAACGTAAAACAAGCAAAACACAAAACACCAAAACAGAAAATCAAAATCAATCACTTAAGTATATCTGAGGTTTCAAAATTCATCAAGTCATCTTGCTCATGATCGAAATCTCCTTCATTATCATGCTGGATCATATGAGTTTCTGGATTCTTCCCTTTAAGGCTCTCTTGATAGAGTTCAACCAGATGCTTGGGAGTCCTACATGTCTTAGCCCAATGATTACTCATTCCACATCGATGGCAAACTGATTTTGGGTTTGATTCTCGTGGTTGAGAAGTAATACCACAGTTATTACGATCATAGTCAGTTCGGTATCCGCGTCCTCGTCCTCGCCCGCGGTTAGAATGATCGTTATGGAATCCGTGGCCTCGGCCCTGACCTCGGCCGTATGGATTAAAATGGCCACGGCCACGTCCTTGCCATCTACCCCCACGTCCACGACCACGATGTCTATAATCACTTTGGACGTGGTTAATTTCTTTCTTTTCATCTGTGGCCACATTCGCTTCAGGAAGTGGGGCTGATCCAGGAGGTCTCATCTCACTGTTTCTCATTAGCAGTGTATTATTCTCCTCGGCTAGTAATAGACATGCTATAAGCTTTGAGTATGTCTCAAAACCTCTTTCACGGTATTGCTGTTGAAGCAACACGTTATTAGTGTGAAAGGTGGAGAAGGTCTTTTCCAACATGTCTTTCTCAGTTACCTTCTCACCACATAGTCTCAATTGAGAAACTATTCTGAACATAGCCGAGTTATATTCTTCCACGGACTTGAAGTCCTGGAACCTGAGATTCCTCCAATCATAATTGGCCTTTGGTAACAACACCGTTCTATGGTGGTCATATCTTATCTTTAATTCTTTCCAAAGGTCCAAAGGGTTCTCAATGGTTAGGTATTGATCCTTGAGACCCTCAACAAGATGATGACGAATGATCGATATCGTTCTGTATCGATTCCTTTCATTCTCATTATTATCCTCAATGATACATTCGCCAAGTCCTTTAGACTTTAGATTTATCTTAGTATCCAACGCCCACTGTAAGTAATTGTCTCCAGAGAGATTGAGGGCAGCATAATCCAAATTGTTGATTTTCGACATCTGAAAACATTCATCCTATTCTCTAAGAACTATAAGATTTTAAAGTTTATGCATATGATGCAAAATAGGTCATGGGTGCTTATATAAACGGGTACGGATGCATGATGCTTATGAAACCAGATTTTTATGTTTAACAACCTAACATAATGTTTTTATATGCTCATGATGCAAGCCTAGTATTCAAATTCTAAACCTTATGATGATATGACCGGATTTTAATCAAGCATGTTATGTCTATATGATGCAATCAGTTTCAGTTTCATGTTTATCAATCAACGAATCAATCCAAACAAGCAAACAAACAAACGAGTTCAAATAAATATGCAACCAAATTTGGACAGAGTGTTTACTGTCGATCGACGGGTGATTTGTGTCGATCGACACAGTTTAATTCAAACAACAAATTCAGGCAGAAGTTTACGTGTCGATCGACATAAAACTAGTGTCGATCGACACGGGTACAGATCATGCAATCGGTTTGGATTTTAATTGAATTAGGTTAGGGTTTCAAGTTAGGGTTTCAAGTGATTACGAATCATGAATCAATAAACACAATCAAGCAAGCAATAACAATAACAAGCATGATTTAGATTAGGGTTTCTAAGATTATCATGAATCTAGGTTCTTTAGATTAGGGTTTCTTATTGTTTACCTTAACCTCCGTGAGTCTTCTAGTTCGCCGTAACCGTTGATAGGCTGTATGAACTTTCTTCTAGTTCGCCGTAACCTTAAAGGCTGTATGAACTATGATTTGAACAGTAACGCCGGATGAACAGTAATCGTCGATGAACAGTGCGCGATGAATAGTGCGCGATGAACAGTACGCGATGAACAGTACGATGAATAGTAACGATGAACAGTAATCGCGTTTTTTGTGTTTTTAGGGTTTAGGGAGCAACTCGTGCTGATAACGTGTTGTAAATCAAGAGAACGAATGGGGAAGATTGTGTTTATTCATTAATCATAAGATCCTTTATATAGGATTATTACAAGAGAGAAAAGGAAAATTCCTTTTCCTAATGGGAAAAGGAAAGTACATAAAAGGAAAATCCTAATTCAACTAGGATTCATTAAACCGGCCTAAAGACTAAGTGTTAATGGGCCGTAAACGGACCAGAACTAGTTATGACAATCCACTATGATTTATAACAAGATTAGTGTAATAGTGTTTGTAAAGCTTTTGATAAAGTTTTCGTGATTAGTACAATCTAAAGCGGTACAAATTAAAAAGTTGTTGTAAAGATTTAAAAGTTTCTACCAATCTAACCCAATATCTTTATAGATTTGGAGTGGCGAGATCTCAGAGGATCTTCTGGGCACATGGGCCGAGATACGCACAATTGATAAGTGTTGGGCAAATCTATAAATAACAAGGATCATTAAGAGAGGAGATCATCTTTTTATACACATCTCACTTGAGATCTCTTTGTATATTTGATCTTATTCAATATTAATCTAGCTTGTCAAACTCAACTCATTGTTTATCAAATTTACATAGGGTCTAACCCTATAGTTTTTCTTATTTGATTTACATGAGACATGCCCCATCCCAGATCACTTTGCACCCTAGGTCTCGCGCCCTAACTTGCAACACAAGAAACAATTGCATACACTGAAAAAGGAAAAAATGGGTGAGCAATTCCGGGGAGAATTACTCAGTGAGGGAGATTAAGTCTGCCCACATGATCCATATTATACAATAATATAATTTAACAAAGCATATATACTAAGTCGAGAAACAGTCAAACAACAATCAACCTAACAACTATCAAAATATATACATAGCATACATCACATACTCATCATCACACATATCACATCTTAAATGCCGAAGCACATGTCATATATCTTGACCGAAGTCCATGAAACAACTTGGGGATGGCTGTCACCTCGAAAGGTCGTACGCCACCCTTTATGGCTCGTCAGCCGTTAACGGGCTTCAGCGGGATCGCCATGTCACACACTCTCAGTCCGGCTACACACATTCTCACACATCATATATCATATATCCTATATCACATATTAACTTATAACATAACATAATCTCAACTTAACATTTCATTCATCACATCAATCACTATTCCTAGACAAAGCATACATGGTCACCAAATCATATAATAGCATAACATGAATCCACAAATCCTAACCCTCACCTTAGCCACAAGCCTTTAAAGTCTATGAAAATCTGGTCTGACCTTGCTCATAGCCTCTTCTCATGAGTCCAAGTCCATACGAATCCTACAAGATTCAGCCCATACCGAGCTTATTTCGCCAACCAAACAATATAATTCATCAAACTTGGTCGATAATATAAACTGCACCAACTACGCTTTGAAAGAAGCATATAGTAGAAAAACTAACCGTCCAATTATTGATCCAACCGTTGATTCTGAAGACAGTAATGTTATGAACAACTCCACCGAATTTCAGTGCGATCGGACTTCATTTGATCCGCCTAATGGATCATCAAAGCAGCTGCATCGAAACTGTCCCGGACTGTCATAATCAGGTTACTTGCGCTAGAAGAAATAAGTCCACACGGCGGCTCCGGTGGAACTAGGGTTCCATATTGATTCCTCTGGAAAGCTAGGAATGTCATGGTCACAGAGACATCAACGAAGACTCCATCCAATACTCCAGTCGCTGTCAGTGAAGCTCTGAAGTTTTGGTTGGAACTAAACAAAAAATTTTAATTTCTTTGAATTTTTTATAAAAAAATATAAATTGAAAATGTTATAAATAATAAAAAATGTGAATAACAAAAATTTAAGTTGGAGGCACAAATAGAATAATCTCAAAATATGGGTTTAAACTTATGTTGTAGGTCCAATACGACAAAAGTCAAAGTACAACAGAAAACAGATGAGCGGGAGAGCTCGCCAACAACAAGTCTAATGATATCTTTAGACCATGTCCAATAGGGTCTTTAATTGGGTCTGTTATTGGGTTTCTAAGATTAAAATTAAAGGAAAAAGAGAAAATGGGCCAAAAACGTATTGAATCCAGATACTCTGAAATCACGTGGCGGACAGTAAGTGGTTATCAAAGAAAATTAAATGAAAACAATTTATAAGAGAAAAACCTCTTCATTCTCTCTCTCTCTCTCTCTCTCTCTCTCTCTCTCTCTCTCTCTCTCCGATCTTCCTCTAATCGTGATGTGCTTTACAAATCTACAATGAATCGACCAAAATAAGGGGAAAAATCTCATTAAGATCTTTATCGATGTATATCTGTATGGTCTCACTGTCTCTGTCGGTTATTTCGTCGGAGAAATATGTGCATGAACCGATTTGCAGAGGATTTGAAGATCTCCGTTTATTTAGGTATGATTTTTTGAATTCCTTTGTATATCTGCGTGTATTTAGGTTCGATTTTAGAATTTTGATTTTGGTTTTTAGATAAGGGTTTCCAAAAATTTGATTTTGGATTTGGGGTTTTTTTATTCTGTAGTCTTTAGTTTGCTGATGGTTCTGCGGTTTTGGGATTTGGTTCTTGCGGAATTTAGGTTTTCATTTTTAGATTACGCTATTCATAAATTCGATTGGATTTGGGATTTTCATTTTTAGATTACGCTAATAGCTGCACATTACAAATAATTCCAGAGGGTTATACCTTTCGTAACTGTTGCAAGTCTCAAATTGCCAATTCCACTGATGGACCACCTATAACACCCTTCACTTGGAATTGCTTTTCTCTGCAAAAAGACATGAAAACAAAAGTAATGTCTTCAGGAGGTTTTCAATTAGTGAATGCCAAGTCATTTCATAGAATGTATAAGGCTCACCTTGTGTTCTTATATTATTGGGTCACAAAGAACAAAATAGAACAACATTTGATATGTTGATATGTCTTGTTTAAAAAAAACCATTAACATCTTCTTGTGTATTTTTACAACACAATTGGTGAACTCAAAAGAGGTGACAAATACAAATATAAATATATATATATATATATATATATTATATGGTGGAGGTAATTTGAATCCAGATCAGCTCTCTGTAGAGAGTAAGGAATTATATAGAACAAGGTATCATTCCATTTCCTAACATAAGAAGAATCCAATACAATTCGCACTGAAATCAAATCAACAATGCAATAGTTTTGCATGGTTTTTGACTCTAAAACAGGACTACAAAAACCAAAACAAAGAACCGTACACATGTTTTTAACGAGAATAAAGAGTCTAGAAGACCAAGATCGAGAAAGCTAACAAAACCAACTAGAGAGCTTCCTCTTGGATCCTAATTCTTGCCGCCTTGAGAAATCCATAGATCGAGAGAGAGAAGACAAATAAGCTAGAGCCAATAATCGCAGCGGTCGCCTTCAATCCAAAGCGATTGAAGGAAAACGTAATTAATGTGATCATGCCTACTATGAGAGCTACATGGTGACTTGTTCTTAAATTTAGCCCTGTAATTAGATATGGAGGAGATATTTATCTAGAGCAAAAAAAATGGAGATGATATTATCAGTGCCGGTCCAATCATTTTGGATGCCCTATGCATATATCATTTTGGATGCCCTATGCATAAAAAGTGTCATTTTCGTACGTTTTCCAATACCGTAAAAATAATAATCTAAATAAAAAAACACATTAAAACTCCATTAAACCGTTTATAATTCCAAATAGTTAGTAAGAAATAAAAGAAAACAACAAAATAGAATTTATTTTTGAAATATTGCTCACCTTGTATTTTTGCCTGCAAAATCATTAATTTAACTTACGTTGTTGAGTTTTTCAACCATCTATGTTTCAATGGATGACAGAGCTAACCTATTCAATCTCTCTTGTCACATGGTAGACTACAAATAATTTTGTTATCAGCTTTTTAACTTTGAATTTTAACTAATAATTTCAAATTAATTTTTTTTTAAATTAGTTAACATGTTTGCTTAGAGAAGGCCATAAACATTAAAAAAACATTTGAAAAACAAAATCTTACGAATATTATTATTGTAGAAAAAATTTATAATTTTTTTTAATTATAGCTATAACAAAAATTTAATTAAAAAAATGCCCAATAGACAAAGTTGATCAGTTCACAGCGAGGTTGATTCTTGGTGTGGAAGATTATTACAAGTTTGTGATAGAGGTCAATGGAAAGACATCAGCTGGAATAGAATTGTTCTATGCATTGTCTCGTTATGATTTGTCAAAAGCGGTTTCTGGAGCCCAACCTCCACATCCGATTCAGTCACAAATTCAACACAAGCATTCTCACCTGCATTTTGGACCGAGGTTGGATTAAACACCTTGTTTGCATCTCTTCTTTTGTCTGCAACTCTGGCCAAATCTGCAAGACTGAGTTCAAGAACAACTCACCATATTTGTCTCCTTGTTGGTATGATAACACTCATCGCTTTCTCGTTCAATCGATTGGGTTTATATGCCATTGTTGCAATTGTTGTGGGTAGCTCATATGTCTTTGCGCTGTCGGTTTACGTATTCCTCAAGGTGGGCAAAATCAAAATCCAGAGTGAAGAGGCAGCGATGGATAAAGCTTTCTAGAATAATAGAATTATGGATGGATGTTATTTTCTTTGTTGCTTTCTTTTGTGGAGTGTAATAGATTTTAATGTTTGTTGTTCTTGATGTTTTGAATCATGAAAACCTAAGCTTTGGAAATTAAAAAATGCCCACTAAATTTAGGGCCCTAAGCGGTGGCTTCACTGGCTTGTCCTCTGGGCCGGACCTGTTCAAAACCACTTGCAATAATGGATATTTCTTCTTTGTCATAAAATGAAGGTTTTCATCTTCCTGAAGCTATATTTTGTCATTGATGCTTATGCTTTTTTGTTAGGTTTGTATTAGTTATTGAAATACGTATGTAATTGAATGGTTATTGATTGATACTGTGATAAATTCATAATTAACCGTGCTTTTAGATTCATTTGTGAACTGCATTGATGCTTGTTAACTGTGTTAGAAATGACATTTACTGAATTGTGATAAATGGCTATTAATGTGAGAAATGGTTGTTTGCAAGCTTGCTTGTTTGGAACGGCATTATCTGTGTAATCATTCATTTACATTAAGTCAGAATCTAGAAGTACTTGATAATGGTTGTTAGTTTTAGATTAAATCAGAAACCACAACTAATTGTTAATCCTTGTTAGTTATTGATTACATCGGAAATCATAAGTACTTGTTAATCCTTGTTATGTTCTGTTCTAGTTAAGTATTCTTGTTAGGTTTATTGCAGTTAAATACATGATAGATGATAATAAATGTTTGTTTCTGTTCTAATTTGGTATGTCATTTCAAGATCTTATTGTTGTAAATGCTTTGTGTACTGAAACTGATTGCCTTTGATACAGAAACCACATCAACTTACATTGAAAAAATCATAATTGATTGCTTTAAACAGTTTAATTGAAAAACACTTAATTCACTGCTTAAAACAGTGACCACAACTACCAAAACACGCTTATATTAAACTTTTCTTCTATATTAAACCCAGACCATAACCACATACCATAAACTTCTTCTACATATCAATCTTCTCTTTCCTTCATCTTTAACCAAAGTCCAGAAAGAATTAGGTTATGGATTTTATGAATCCATATAGTCAGTCCTGTAATTTCATGGACCTTTTAAATTTTCAACAAGAAACCAACTTCCATGAGAGTTTTTCCCCTAATCTGCCATCATCAGAACTCCTTATGTTTAGTAACCAATCTAGTGATGCTTCTAATCTAGTTGAGCACAATCCTAATGAGCGTAGAGAAAGCAGATGCAAATGAAAAATCGTCGAAGATGTTGTCCTCACCAGTGCATGGTTAAAAACTAGAAAGGATGCGATAGTGGCAAATGAGCAAAAAGCTGATGCGTTTTGGAAACGCATAGCTGCCTACTATGGAGCTTGTCCTAAAGTGGTTTGTCTTCAAAAGAGAGAGGCAAGTCACTGTAAGAAGACGTGGCACAAGATCAATGATGTTGTGTGCAAGTTTGTTGCATCCTATGAGGCTAGAAAAGCACAGAAATCCAGTGGCTAGAACCCTGATGATGTTCTCAAACTTGCTTACCAATTTTTCTTCAATGATTACAAGCAAAAGTTCACTCTTGAGTTTCTTGATATCTTTTCTGGACTGAATGTGTTTCATTATTTTTTAATCATTGAGTTGTTCTGCTTGTTATGTGTGAATGAGTTTATGTGTTTTAATCATTGAGTGTCTGTGTGGACGTCTTTTCAAGTTTACGAAGGGGAAGGACTCTCTGTTCTCTGTTAAAGATATCTAGTGGTCATCATATTGGTAAGGTCAATCTTTCTTCCAACTGTCTTTGTATTTGCTTAATAAATGTTTCTTTCAGATTATAGTCTCTTCATTTAAATGTGTGTGGTTAGTATTTACAGCTGCTGGTTGTTTCAGATTATAGTCTCTTCATTTAAATGAGTGTACTTGCTTGATAAATGCTCCTTTCAGATTATAGTCTAGTTAGATAAATGGTTGTTTTAAATGATGGTTAATAGGATATATATTGTTTCATAAATGCTATAAATGTTAAATGATATTCATTACATTGTATAATTTCTTTTGCTTGTGCAAAAGGTGAAAAAGAATAAGAGGACAGAAGACGTTCATGGACCAGAAAAAAAAGAATAATATCTTTGTTTGGAGATGAGTACCTGATATACCTAATATTTTACCTATTTTACTATCCATTTTAAATCATTTTCGAAGTATTTTAATAAGGTTTTACACCACATAGGTAGTTTTTCCTCGTATTTGTAGTTTTAGAGTGTTAACGGGGAAAGTCATCGAAATGGAGCAAAAAGAGCCTAAAGAGGTGTATTCTAAGCTATAGCAAGTTTATCAAGCCAAAGACTTAGTCCGAGCCACGAAATTCTCAAGATATCACACTATGCCGATTTGGACACAAGCAAAGAGTCCGAAGTTTTGATATGGACGGATGACCAAATCAACTTGGATTTTGATTAACGATGGCTACATTTCAAGCTCTTTGAATCAGCTTTCTAATAAAGTTGTAATTATCTTGTTTGGAGCTGCGAACTAGAAGATACACTGGATTACTGAAGACATGTCAAACTGCCTCGAAGATGAAGAAGGTGCATAATGAAGTCAAACGTTGATGGACCTTAAGGCCTATGTTCCTGACCATTCTCAGCCCAGATTGGAGTCTTATTAAAGTTCATCATGAGCCTTTGAGAGGAGGTCGGTTGGAGTGATGAGGATTTGGAAGTTTTGACCGAAAAGACCGTTTTGCCCATGAAGAACCCTAGAAGACCTTAGTACTATAAATACAGTAGAACCTCCATAAATTAATACTCTATAAATTAATAATCACCATAAATAAATTTTCCCGGTCCCGACTCGGACCAATGTAAAAATTAACGAAATTCGATAAGATGATAAGATAATAATTATTTTTAAACTCCAATGTAAAATATGGTCCCAATAATAGTATAAATTAATAATCATGTATATAGTTATGCATTTAACTATGATAGTGTTTAAAATATGGCTTTTTTTTACTCAAAGTTAAATTTGTTGAAACTTATATTTATGATTGATTATTATATATATATATATATATATATATATATATATATCCAAAACTTGTGAAAAATAGTAGATGCAAAAATGATTTTTAACACTTAACTCTTTCCAAATATATCATAATATATATATATATATATATATATATATATATATATATATATATATATATATATATATATATATTAAAGTTAATAACCATGATTTATTCTGATATTTGTATCTAAGACCTTGTATAATTTTCTTATCTAGATTAGCTATTACGATATTAAATAATTAAGAAAAATTTGATCGCGATAACGGCATATGTTTATCATAATTTCAATTTAATACATGTTAGTCACACTAATGGATTGAATAAAATTATGTGGTATAACTTTGGTGTGAGTAAGTTTTAACCCAAAATAAAGCTGCAAGTGCACAGACAATCGCAGTAGTATAAAGGGTATCGAATCCACAGAGACCAAGGTTACACTATGAAACTATAGATTTTAATTTAAAGCTAAGATAAAATATAGTTGGTGATTTTTGTAACAAGCAACGGCAAATGATTAAGCGGTATAAAATGCAATAAAACAAGCACTAGATCAAGGTCATTCGCCGGTGATTTCGGACTAAGGACTGAGCAACTATTCATGATTCAGTTTAAGCGCGGTCTAGAACTCAAACATAAATATAATATTGCCCCACTGTCGTGATGCATCAATATCTTTATCTAACAACCTAAATGCCTAAACTGTCGTTTGAATTCAGAGATGTTGACAAGCATTATCGGAAATGTTCAATTTGTTCACAATTGATGGCAACAATCAACTGTCGTTGGTTGCACACCAATTGCTCACCAATGGTTTATCTAGCAACCTAGAGCACTGTCGTGAATAAGTTAAACTTGAAATCATAGACTAGGCGGCCACGCTAGCCTAAGCATTACGAATCCCAATTGATGAAGACATGATAATCTATCCTATTTGGCTCAGTCACTAATCAATCCTAAATCACCATTGAAATCCCCTAATCTAGCTATGAGACTACTCGAACATGGAGAATACAAACGCATCAATACAATCAAGAAAATTCATAATATAAAAGAGAATAGGGATTAGAATTCTTCTCAATAGATGTTGTGGAATGATTCTCCAAAGGTTACAAGCAATCCAAAAGCAAAGTAGAACAATAGAAAAGAGTCTCCAAAAACTTGGAACAAACGTGGCTGGGTTTTAGAATGTTTTTCAGCCCCTTTTTCAGAGGTGCCTACCTCTTATTTATAGTTAATTTTAGGTTAAAATCGGATCTGGGGACCGGGCCGGTCGGTCTCATCTTCGAGTCTTCAAGTCTTCGGGTGAGGGACCGGTCGGTCCGGTAATGGGACCGGTCGGTCCCGATTCCAGGAGCTTTGGCTTCGGTTCTTCAAGGACGGACCGGTCGGTCCAATGGTTGGATCGACCGGTCTTGTTTCCAGGGGCCTTTGATCTTTGAGTCTTCGGGTGAGCAGATGCTCGGTTAGGGAAAATCGCCTTTTTGCTCCGAATTCTTCTCTTTTGCTCCAATGATCCCAAATAACTCCAATCCATGCTTGAGAGCCTCCTAGGATCTGAAAAGACACCAAAAGAACTAGAAAGTACCGAGAACAAATAGAAAACGACACGTAAAAGAGACCAAAATACTAATATATTAACTCCCCCGGACTTAGATCTTTGTTTGTCCTCAAACAAAACAAGATCAAGAACAGAAAAGTGTCTGAAGATCACATGGAATTCACTCGCTTGTTGGAAAAATCTCCGGACTTCATACTTTCATCACTTGGCCTTAGAACATGTACCACGATCTAACCTTATTCACTCACAACTCAGCAAAACTTCTGGATCCTCAATATCATCTCTTAATCAATTAATGAAAGTGAAAGTACAAACCTCAAGGGGAATCGTTTCAAGGGGTGTCGACTTCTTCTAACCAAGACCTCTCCCGTATACTTTTTTTCTCAACTTTTAATTATTATTTTTTTTTAATTTTTTTTTATAGGACGAATCTAATGAGGTCACAAAGGAGATACGGGTTTACGCATCATCCCCTGGTTCACTTCGAAACTTTTAGTTTCCCTTACAACATGCTTTCCGTGAGGTCACAAAAGAGACACAGGTTTACGCATCATCCCTTGGCTACTTGGGCATGTTGCTTTGAAATTTTTTACGGGACGAATCTAATGAGGTCACAAAGGAGATACGGGTTTACGCAACATCCCTTGGTTCACTTTGATTCTTTTAGTTTCCCTTACAACATGCTTTCCGCGGGTCCCAAAAGAGATACGGGTTTACGCATCATCCCTTGGGTCACTTGGGCATGTTGCTTTGAATTTCTCCCCCTTTATTTATCTTTTTATTTATTTATTTATTTATTATTATTATTATTATTTTTTAAGGGGAGAATTTAAAAGTGGAATGATTCAAAAGTTAGAGAGGAAAGAGTATACTTGCTGGAAAGTTGCGGTGTCTTATACGGTTCGAATAAGTCTTGCCCAATGAACGTTAAACCCCTGAGAAAGAAATTAAATATCAAGATTAAATACCAAATAGGAGTTTGAGATGACATTGGATCAGCCTAATTTCTGATAAGTGTGAACTTTGGGGAAATTTTAATCAGCCCATTCGTGGGAGCACCCTGCACAAGCAGGTGCTCGGCAGAGATGTGGGGTGCTCAAAACAATACTTTGGCCAAGCTGTGAATCATACAAGTAATCCCTAGTCCGAACATAAATCCAATAGATCAAGTTCATAATTCCATTTCCAAACAACCTCTTATTGATTCGATAAACTCAAAAGCAAACCCAAGAAAAACTAAAATCAAACTCAAAAGCAGACACAACAACAAGACCGCTCCCCCGGACTTAAATCACACCGTCCCCGGTGTGAAAAATTTTAAGAGATTGGCGACACAATAAAAACAAAACACGGATAAGACAATGATGATAGTAGGGTAGGAAAGATATCACCGAGTAGAAGTAGGTGCTTGATGGTGCTTGATCTCCTCGAGAGCAGGTGTTCTGTATGGGAGAGCAGGTGCTCCTTTCTTCCCCTTTTTTGTTTTTTTTTATGAAAAATCCTGAAAACTTATGCTGAAATTCAAAGTTAGTAATAAAAGAAATTAAATTGAAATAGTTAGGAAACGTACCGGTGGGTTGCCTCCCACCAAGCGCTTGTTTTAAGTCGTTAGCTCGACTTTGTAGACCATCTGGGCCTAAGGAGGGTCAAACTCACCTCCTTTAGTGTCCAGCAACACTATGTCCTCATGTGGTCTCACCTTCTTGATTGTGAACGGACCGGGCCATTTCTTGTCTTTAATCTTTCGGAACCTGAATAACCATCTAAGCCATGCTGGGAGGGTCTTGACTCAAGCTTTGGAGCCTTCAGCGTACTCCAAGAACCATGAACAGTATATTTTTCGGGGGCAGGTGCTCGCTGTTCGGGAGCAGGTGCTCGCTGACCCTCGATTTTTGTGCCCTCTCCCAGACTCAAAAATTCAGCTCCCTTCTCTACTCTGATGTTAGAATCCATAAACTTAGCAAATCCTTGGGTGTCTTCACTCAGAAAACCGTGTTCACCCTCGCTTTTTGGCAATGCGATTTCAAGCGGATTACTTGCTACAATCTCTTCAACCTCATTTCTCGACATCTCTATTCCATCGTAAATTACAAAAGCCTGTCCATCAACCATCGGTTTCTTGAGAAATTTGCTCATCTCAAACCGAACTACCTTGTCTCCTAGACGGAGGTCCACTACGCCTTCTTCGACATCAATGATAGCACGCGATGTATGTAAGAATGCTCTGCCCAAAATCAACGGATCCTTTGGTTCTTCATCAAGCCCCAGAACCACAAAATCAGCTGGGATTAAGGATTCCCCAATTCGGACATGCAAATCTTCAATAACACCTACCGGAAGCTTTTTAGATCCATCCGCAAAAACCAACGAAATCTTGGTGGGTTTGAACTTGGTGAAGCCTAAACGCTTAGCCACAGAATATGGTATCAAATTGACGCTGCTTCCCAAGTCACACAACGAACAAGCAAATGTAGAAGGCCCTATCTTCACGGAGATCACAAACATTCCCGGATCACCTTTCTTTGTTAACACCTTTTTCTGAAGTACGGCACTACACTCCTTAGAAACCATCATCACATTCTCCTCTTCAAAAATCTTACCGGCAACCAATTCCTTTGTGTACCTCTTGTGTGATGGTATCATTGGCACGACATCAACCAAAGGGGGCTTCACCGTCAAATCTTCTTTCACCTCCTTACACTCAACAACCTCCAAATCCTTCATAGATTTCTCAGGGGGTACTGGGTAAGGCACCCTTGGTACATAAACTCGCTCAGGGTAAGGCACCCTTGGTACATAAACTCGCTCAGGCAAAGTTCTTGAAATTTTCGTGGGAGCACCCTGAGCGAGCAGGTGCTCGCTGGCATAGAGCGGGTGCTCGGAAAAAAATTTCGCAGCATTGATCTGGGCTGAATCCTGAAGTGTCCCTGAGCTTGATCCAATCTTCTTATGCTTATCTTCCTCAGAAAAATCACTCTCTTGAGCCTGGTGCTCGGTAGTCTTCTCCTTAGCCCTCACGTGGAAGTTTGTGATCGTAGGCGGCACCAACAACTGTCCACTCCTCAACTCAATATAATTTACCAGATATTGCTTCCTAAGATTAACCTCACCATGTCCTGGAAGAGACCCAGCTGGTCTCTTAATAGCTTCGGCAGTTTGAGCTACTTGAGTATCCAATTTCTTCACATGCGCGGTAACAGCCTCATACTTCGCATTCAGATCATTGTACATGTGATCTACCTTGGCGCTAATCTCAGTGGATGCCTTCAGCTGGTTAACCATCATTTGCTGCATGAGACTCTTCAACTCATCCTGAGATGTAGGCGCGGAAGTATCTTGTTGTGGTGCGGCGAATTGTTGTTGGTTCCCTCCTTGGAAACGAGTATGATTCTGGTTAGGGATGAACTGATTCTCTTGAGTGTTGCTGGAGTAAAACTTCTGATATCCCTGACCTTGTGGGCTATGATTCTGGTTAGGGATGAACTGATTCACTTGAGTGTTGCTGGAGTAAAACTTCTGATATCCCTGACCTTGTGGGCTATGATTCATACCTCCTTGTTGCGGATAGACTTGGTCTTGCGGGTTCTCAACATTAGAGCTTCGGTAGGAGAGGTTGGGGTGGTTCTGATAATTGGGGTTGAACTCACGGTTCTGGTATCCTTGACCACTCACAAAGTTAACCTCCCGTATCCAAGCATCTTCATCATATTCAAACTCTTGAGAAATAGGCGCAACCCCATTCTCTTCCACATACTTAACCGGTCTTCGACTCTCGCGTAGAAGAAAATTCACCTTCGCCGTCAGCTCATCAATCTTCCGAGTGTCCACACTATTGACTGTCTTAGACCTATCATACTCAGGAGCCTTGTTGCTAGAGCTTGAAGCAAGGTTTTCAATCAGCTCAAAAGCACCATCTCTAGTCTTGGTCATGAAGTTTCCATTACTCGCAGCATTTAGGGCATTCCAATAATCCCATCCAACTCCATCATAAAATATTCCCAGAATCTGTTCATCCTTGAAACCATGATGAGGACACTCCCTACGGTACTCCTTCAGTCTTTCCCAAGCTTCACAGAAAGTTTCACCAGAATGTTGTTGAAAAGACGAAATCTTGTTCCTCATAGATGATGTCTTGGACTTGGTGTAGAAATGGTCCAAGAACGCGGCTCTAACCTCATCCCATGTCTTCAAAGAACCAGCTGATAATGACTTTAACCATCTAAGAGCCTTGTCCGAGAGTGAGAACGGGAATAGCTTGCACTTCAAGAACTCGCTCGATACTCCATTAGACCTCGTAGTGCTGCAGATTTCTTCAAAGTTCTCGATGTGATCCATCGGTATCTCAGCCGGTAATCCATGGAATAGATGTTGTTTAACCAGCGATATCATATGCGGTTTGATCTCGAAATCTTGCCTCTGAATTGCTGGAGAGACAATTGCCGAACGGTTCTGATAGTAAGCATGGGGATTGTCCATATCCCCTATGGCTCACTGATGCTCACGCGCACGCTGTTGATGCTGTATTTGAGCCATTTGCTCTCGCAATCGCTGCAGCCTAGCTGCCATATCGTTGTCGCCTTGTGCACCCATGTCGGCTGAATTAGGCTTCTTGTTCCTGAAACATACGTAAAAGAAAATAAAAACAAAAACGAAATTAGCAAAATTCTTAGATTATAAATAAAATCAAATCTCAAAGGTAACGCAATTGGTCCCAGGCAACGGCGCCAAAGACTTGGTGTGAGTAAGTTTTAACCCAAAATAAAGCTGCAAGTGCACAGACAATCGCAGTAGTATAAAGGGTATCGAATCCACAGAGACCAAGGTTACACTATGAAACTATAGATTTTAATTTAAAGCTAAGATAAAATATAGTTGGTGATTTTTGTAACAAGCAACGGCAAATGATTAAGCGGTATAAAATGCAATAAAACAAGCACTAGATCAAGGTCATTCGCCGGTGATTTCGGACTAAGGACTGAGCAACTATTCATGATTCAGTTTAAGCGCGGTCTAGAACTCAAACATAAATATAATATTGCCCCACTGTCGTGATGCATCAATATCTTTATCTAACAACCTAAATGCCTAAACTGTCGTTTGAATTCAGAGATGTTGACAAGCATTATCGGAAATGTTCAATTTGTTCACAATTGATGGCAACAATCAACTGTCGTTGGTTGCACACCAATTGCTCACCAATGGTTTATCTAGCAACCTAGAGCACTGTCGTGAATAAGTTAAACTTGAAATCATAGACTAGGCGGCCACGCTAGCCTAAGCATTACGAATCCCAATTGATGAAGACATGATAATCTATCCTATTTGGCTCAGTCACTAATCAATCCTAAATCACCATTGAAATCCCCTAATCTAGCTATGAGACTACTCGAACATGGAGAATACAAACGCATCAATACAATCAAGAAAATTCATAATATAAAAGAGAATAGGGATTAGAATTCTTCTCAATAGATGTTGTGGAATGATTCTCCAAAGGTTACAAGCAATCCAAAAGCAAAGTAGAACAATAGAAAAAAGTCTCCAAAAACTTGGAACAAACGTGGCTGGGTTTTAGAATGTTTTTCAGCCCCTTTTTCAGAGGTGGCTACCTCTTATTTATAGTTAATTTTAGGTTAAAATCGGATCTGGGGACCGGACCGGTTGGTCCGGTCATGGGACCGGTCGGTCTCATCTTTGAGTCTTCAAGTCTTCGGGTGAGGGACCGGTCGGTCCGGTAATGGGACCGGTCGGTTCCAATTCCAGGAGCTTTGGCTTCGGTTCTTCAAGGACGGACCGGTCGGTCTCCACCCTGGACCGGTCGGTCTTCATAGCATCTGGACCGGTCAGTCCAATGGTTGGATCGACCGGTCCTGTTTCCAGGGGCCTTTGATCTTTGAGTCTTCGGGTGAGCAGGTGCTCGGTTAGGGAAAATCGCATTTTTGCTCCGAATTCTTCTCTTTTGCTCCAATGATCCCAAATAACCCCAATCCATGCTTGAGAGCCTCCTAGGATCTGAAAAGACACCAAAAGAACTAGAAAGTACCGAGAACAAATAGAAAACGACACGTAAAAGAGACCAAAATACTAATATATCAAACTTCATTTGAGTTATTTTTCCAAGGAAATCATGACGCAAAAAATATCTCTCTATAAATTAATAATTTTTAATTTATCGATAAATTAATATCTCTCTAAATTAATAAATTTTTGAAGTCTCAACATTATTAATTTATAGAGGTTTTACTGTACTTGTTTTTAGCCTCTTGATTAGGGTGTGCCGAAATTTATAAACTTTTTTTCCCCATAGAGAACAGCAGCCACGTCTTCCTTGGAGGATTGATCATAAATCTTGTTTTAGGAGCTTTGGTGGATGATCTCACTTTGTACTTCGCTATAGAAAAGAATCTTCCTATCCATACTCTTTTAATAAAGTGTATCATCATGTTTTCCTCCATCTCTTGCTGTTTTTCGTGCACCATGTCCAAGTAATTCACTTGTTAGGTTTTAGGTTTTCAATGAGTTTCATAATTCAATAATTGATTGATGATTGTTTAGGGATACTAATAGAATCTTCATCTTTACTTGTACTCTATGCATAATTGCTTTAACGCGCATTTAGTGATTTGATCTTAGGTTGATATAGATTCTAAAAGCTTTTATATTGACCGAAACTAGTATTTGATGAGCCAAGCGTCTTAACAATCCAAAAGATTAGTTATGGCGTTCGGTGAACAATATCATAACCCATACTTTTCTTGCATATTTTCACTTTGTAATAACCACGCGAAAGCCGAGTCTATTAGGATGATGAAATATAGTAGTCGGAGCCACGAAGGTGGAATGACTATACCTTCGTGTTATGAGTTCTAGATGGTCCGTAATATCCCAAATCCCTAGATTAAATCAATCATTATTGTTGCATGATTCTCTGCGATTTCCTAAGTCCTAACGCTTTTCTCTCATTGGTTTCAGTTTTATTTTAAATTTCCATCCGTGTTAATTCACAATCACTCAAACGACAACTTTGTTTTGTTCTAGCATTATTTTAATCATTACAATTCGTACCGTGGTTAACAAGTCCTCGTGGAATTCGATCCCTTACCTATACTAATTGTGATTGTTGTGCACTTGCAGGAAGTTGGATTAAGTGGTAAAACTTAACCACCATCGGTACCTAAGAAGATCCACGCCAGAGAATCTTCAATGATTAGTTTATATTAGTGAGGAACGCAGATTTCCCAGGATGATAGAAAGTATCGATTGTATGCATTGGGAGTGGAAGAATTGCCCAATTGCTAGGAAAGGGAAATATTCACGTGGATCTGGAAAACCTACAATCGTTTTAGAGGCTGTAGCTTCATATGATCTTTGGATATGACACGCATTTTTTGAAGTTCCATGTACATTAAACGATCTCAATGTTCTTGACCGCTCACCAGTCTTTGATGGTATAATAAAAGGCCAAGCTCCACAAGTGAATTTCTTTGTCATTAGAAGGGAGTATAATTTAGCTTACTATCTCACATATAGTATTTATTCGAAATGGGCAACTTTTATTAAATCTATTTCAATTCCACAAGGTCCGAAAGCATCTTTATTTACTGAACGTCAAGAATCTGCCAGAAATAATGTCGAGCGTGCTTTTGGAGTCTTTCAAGCTCGATTTGCCATTGTTAATAACCCAGCTCTTTTTTTGGATAAGGTAAAAATTTGAAATATATTATGAGAGCATGTATCATACTCCATAATATGATAGTAGAAGGCGAATGAGGTAGATACACTCAGTTTGATGTATCAGAGTTCGAACAAGGAGAAAGAAGTTCATATGTGGATTTCACGTATTCTACATATATGCCTACAAATGTCGCCAATATGTTGGATGATATATCATGGTTTTTACCGGTTTTCAATCATGATATAAGTCCATATTTTAGAGTCCTTTTGGTGTTTTCGAGTCTTTTGGTATTTTTATTAAGTACAAGGTCGTTTGGTGCTTTATTGGTGTTTACTGGAGCATTTTGGAGCATAATGGAATGAGCAGTCAAAGTCGCAAGTTCGGATTGAAGATTTGAAGGCAGTGTCGATTGACATTGATGATAGCATCGATAGACGCCAAAAATTTGATCGTGTCGATCGGCAGAGAAGATGGTGTCGCTCAACACGACCGTTTGCGCGACCAGAATTTCAGAACAAGAAGATTTCCATTTTTGAGGCCCATATGTTTGCAATCAGGCCCATGACGTTTTTGTACTCTATATATAGATATTTTCAGTCATTGTTTAGGCTAAGCTTTATTTTCTATTAGACAATTTTATACTAAGGAATTATTATTCATATCTATGTTTGAGTAATTCCCTAGTTAGGTTTTAGGGTTTTTCAAAGGATGAATAAAAGTGGTTAGAATTTAATTACTATTGGGGTTTTGCATTCATATTTATATTCTTCACCTTAATTGCTTTGAATTGTGATTTTGGCCTGAATTAGATTTCCTAGGTTGTTTAGTAGATGCGACAGCATTATTGAATTTCATGAACTAAATCATAGGTGAGTAAAGATTTGATTCGCAACGACAGTTGGCTTTGGATCTTTGTGAACAATCAAACCTGATTTTATTGCTTGTTTAAATTAATCAGATTTCGCAACGACAGTTGGTTTTCTAGGATTTAAACATAGATAGTATTTGCAACGACAGTTGATTTACTTTACAACAGTGTTTTGAGTTCTAGAATTTGCTCTTCATCAATCCCAATAGTAACTTTATTCTTCAATTTGGAATCATTCCTGCGAATTTCTTAAGGCTTAGCGTTTGTCTCCCATTGAATTTAAAACTTGCAATCATCCTGTTTACTATTTCTGCAATTATTTACTTTACATCTTTTCTGCTTAGCATAATCTAAACCTATTAAATCTATTGTGCAATCTGATTCCTTGTGGATCTGATACCCTAAGTATTACATCGATCTCTTAATTTGAGAGAGAAGCTCTAGGGAAATTTGAGCATATCATTGGACATTCGAACTCGACTTTGTGATAAAAACATGCATCAACAATTGAAAGCTGATTTGGTTTAGCATTTATGGCAAAAATTTGGACGATGTGAAGAATACAACTGAGTGTTTCTTTCCGTTTATGATTTGGAAATCTATATTTTAAATATTATTATGTCATGTATGTTTGAAATTTCATTAAACACAATATATTTTAGGTTTTATTCAATGTACTATGTTTATAAATTTTAATAAAATATATTATACTTAAAATAAAATAATTTTTTTTTATTAAGAGACCCTCGTGGGGGAGGAAAAAATTTCAATCTCTTCAAGAAATTCTAAAAATACAATGATGTAAATTATATAATAAACAAATTGTATTACAAGAAAACAAGGTGGTTTTTGACCATGAATTTGATCTATATTTGGTCAATAACAACCCATTTTGATGATTTTTTTAACCAAATCGCCTTCGTCAAGAAGCGCTCATTGAAAATCACTTCTCGTCAAAAACTGATCAAAATATTATAAGCAAAACGGTTGGTCTAAATATGGTCACAGTGTTTTTGACCAAATAAACGATCAATAATTTTTGACGAAATTAATGGTCGAAATATTTTTGACCAAATAATTGGTAAAAACATCTTGTAATTTCTCACCAAAATAATGGTCGTAATATTTTTGATCAAATAATTGGTTGAACCGTCTTGGAATTTTTAACCAAAAGCAATGTTCTAAAAATCGGACCAATCGTCGGTTAGACGTCCGACCAGTCAGTAATTAGCTTATTACCGACTCGATTTTAGCCAAGTCGGCTTCACTAT
Source organism: Draba incana (assembly GCA_963576765.1). NCBI lineage: Eukaryota > Viridiplantae > Streptophyta > Magnoliopsida > Brassicales > Brassicaceae > Draba > Draba incana. The sequence continues at coordinate 24,193,963 of OY755212.1, read as the reverse complement.
TCAGCCAACTACTAACCGGCCGGTTATCACTAATTAAGGGAATATGAACCGCTTTATTAAATTATAATTATTTCATAAATACAAAAAATTAAATCATAAAATTAAATATGGAATTACGAAATTTATAATATATAAATAAACATCTATAGTAGTTAACAAATAAACATATTTGATCATTTACAATAACTTTATGTTATAGATCAAACTAGCATATATGCAAAACCAGATGAAGTAAAAAACCAATATGTTACAAAATGACTAAAAGATAGTTCTCACACCAAAACCAATCTGTTGATATTTTTAAATATGAGATATCAAAACCTTTCATACCAAGTTAAGATTACGTCCAATAAGTGAAGTAATACCATTAGCAAATCAGCACCTAGGACTAATAAAAACCATTGAACGATGATTCTCAAACTATTTTACTAATTAATAAATTACTAATTTTGTAAAATTTTATCAATAATAGTTGAAACATTTTGGCCCTATTTTAACCATTCTAGACGTGCTACCTCTATGGTCGATAGTTGGTTGATAATGTTTTGACCAATTTATATCAAGTATTGTTCGTCAATAATTGTCAACTAGTTTTTGACCAAAATTTGTTTTAGTCGATATTTGGTCAAAATGGTTTGACTTTTTATCGATCACTTTTAATAGTCACAAATTTTTGATCAATTGTCGACCAATCCAATTTTCATCATATTTTGGTCGAAAATAGATCAATAAATATTTTGACCATTTTAATTTAGTCAAAAATCACCATGTTTTCTTGTAGTGTTGGTAAGAGACCTTCATGGGTCTCTACCATTGCACATGCTCTTATAGATTTGGAGTGGCGAGATCTTCAGAGGATCTTCTGGGCATGTGGGCCGAGATACACGGAATTGATAGGTGAGCTGGACAAATCAATAAATAACAAGGATCATTAAGAGAGGAGATCATCTTTTTATACACATCTCACTTGAGATCTCTTTGTATATCTAATCTTATTCAATAGAAATCTAGCTTGTCAAACTCAACTCATTGTTTATCAAATTTACATAGGGTCTAACCCTATAGTTTTCTTATTTGATTTACATGCAAATACGTAAATGTGGACGGCCGCTTCCTCAATTTTTGGTCGCACCAATGGATCTTGTCGTCAGTTTTGATGGGCTTTCTTGTAAGTTATAACAAGCCTTCCTACTGGTTTCAGTAGACTTTCATATGGTTCTAATAAAACCTCCTATTAATTCTGATAAAACATATAGCTCATTATGATATAAACTCCGATTAGTACCGATTGAACTCATAACTGAAAGCAAATGAACACAAACTTATAGTCCAAAAACCTCGTCTCACTGAGTTTTCAACTTTATTAGAAACATTTCTAAAATTTTATAACTCTCTTGATGGTTTTACACAATTACCCAAGTCTACCTTTAGTTTACCATCCAAGATTCATATTCTAAACAAACTAAAGACAAATCTCTTCGTCTTTTACACAATATTGCCCCCGTTACAGAGTTTTCACGACTCCTTCAATAGAAAATCTCCAACGACATTCTTTTTTTAAACAACTAACTCTAGAACAATCTCCTTCAACCTTTTAATATTTGTCGGGTAAATAAATCTTCTAGGTTACCTTATTCTGGATTCGTATGAATCAAATATCTTATAATATATTTTTTATAATATTTCTTTGAATAGATATTTCTAGTATATGTGATCCACGTCAGCCTCTTTGCCACGTCACTTTAATCCTCTTGTTGGAATACACATATGTTCTAAGAGCTAGTATTCTCATGCGTTAACGATCTCTCTTTGAATCGCTAGCCACACACACACAAAAAAAGACAAAGATTGTCTTGTGATTTTCTAGACGTTCACGACATTTTTTTTTATTTTTTTTGTCATCAATTTCCAGTAAAAGCCCAATGGGCATTGAGTACAACAATAAGGCCTCATTTTACAATAATTGATTAAAACAAGATAAAACATTAGACAGATATTACATGCTTATCATGTCATCTTCAAAATACACGCGGCCATTCATAAAACAAAATCCAGAAGCTTCAATGTTCTTCCTCACCATCGGAAGAATATCGGAATCTAAGATTCCACCTTCGTCATGTGCATCAATTTCCATTAATTACAACTGAAATTTCCAAAATTTGTCCCATCTTTGTTGTACCAAATCATTCCTCTAACACCACCGGAACTGTTGAACGGAAATCCAAACTCACCGCAAAATTAAACCCGGAAATTTTCAAAAATGGGGAAATAAATCCTAGGCAAAACACACCACTTCAGTTACATTTCATATCCCACTCGAAATTTCCAATAACACCATTCCCAAAACCTCAATAGACCCGTTGTCCAAATCTCTTCAGGACCTATCAAGGGGGACGACGATTTACACTATTAGGCAAAGGGAATCGTGGACACAATGAAAAGGATCCCATGCAAGAGCTACCGCATGCATCTAATTTAAAACGAGAGGAAAGATAAAATTGGACTAAGCCGGAAACAAGATCCGAATAAGATCGGAAATTTTACCCGATAAAACGGAAAACTAATCGGATAAACCAAACCTAAGATTTAAAAGAACAAAACTACCAAAAAACTAAACGAATATATACAATCCCCGACGTCGGCATGAGTCGAACGCGCCAATCTTCTTCTTTCTTTTTTTTTTCTTCTAGAGAGAAGGGAGAGAACTTAGAGAGAGAAGGACATTATCAACCTTTTTTAAAACTATTCGGTAACAAAATTTACTTTCATACGGTAAGAAATTTAAGATTAAAATTTCTGCGCAACGGGTGAAAACATAAAGGGTTAAGTTGCCAAGTAAACAAAAAAAAAAAAATTAGATACCTAATCAAAATTGACTTATGTGGCTAAATTATAACCATAAGATTTAGAGTATTTGGTTACAATTTTCATTAGAATTGTTTTTGGAGTTATATTTGCTAATTTTCCAAAGGGTTAATTAGGTGTATAATAGGTTGGAGGTTTTTAATTAGGTGTATAACATGCCCTAAATTAAAATTAATTGTATAACACCCATTAAAGAAAATGACTAAAATACCCTTAATGATCTTATTAGTTATTAATAGTTGACTATTATGTTAATAAAAATAGTTGACTATATGTTAATTAAAATAGTTGACTATGTAAAACATTGTCTATGTAAACGAGTGTTTCTTATTTAAGTTATAATATAGTTTATTTTGTGCTTAATTCACAAAGATTATAGTTGACTATTTATGCATACATAGTCAGCTATTCGTTTTTTTTAACATTTAATTATCTGCGAATGACCAACTATTATAGTTGACTATTTAACACATTCTCTATGTTAACGAGTGTTTGTTATTCTAGTTATAATATAATTTATATTTTGATTAATTCACTATGATTATAGTTGATTACTTATGCATACGTAGTCAGCTATCCAATCTGTGAATAACCAACTATCATATCAAAACATAGTTGACTATTGTAACTCAAAAATAAAATAAGGGCAAAATGGTCATTTTAGATATAATGCATGTTATTTACCTTAATATAATTTAGGTTATGTTAGATCTTTAATTATTAGGGTAATGAGTATTATTGATGTTAATTACCCTTTTCCAAAAATAAATTTAGTAGTATTAAAGAAGTAACAAAATTACTAATGGTTTTCTAGAAGGTTTAGGATTTTAGAGGTTTGCTATACGGCGTCGTTTTCTACGCTTCGTTACAAGCGCGTACAAATTCTTTACTCGTGTATGTCGATCTTACCATCTGAGAAAAAAAGCTTGCGAGAAGAGAATCCATGACGAATCCAAACGAACCAGCGAAGGCTCTTCTTCCTTACCTCCAACGCGCCGACGAATTGCAGAAGCATGAACCGCTTGTTGCTTATTACTGTACGTTTCCTCTTTTCTTCTCTCTCTTTACTGATTTGATTTCTGGGTCAACCTGATCGCGTCCTTGTTTGAGTATCCATGGATGTTATGATCTATCTGTAATATTTTTGGTGGGTTTTTTTTTGTTGTAATTGTATATTTACCAATTCATCGTCTATGCCGATGATTGATTAGGTCGTCTATACGCCATGGAACGAGGATTGAAGATTCCGCAGGGAGAGAGAACTAAGACTACCAATTCGATTCTTGTTTCCCTCATTAATCAACTTGAAAAGGTATTATTGCCTTTAAGTTCATAATTTTCAGTTTGTTTGATCTCTTGCATCTAGTTTGATTTTGCTAGATGTTCTATGTTGATGGTGAAATAGTTTTAAGTTGGAATTTATTGTTGGCTATGGCAACCAACCTTGTCATATGTGTTCTTATCCATATGTTACATCTAGGATAATATTGTAACAGATGTCATGAGGCAGTTTCTTGACTATTTCCAGTTTCTCACTGCGTTCATTTCTGTGTGTAATTTCAGGATAAGAAATCATTGAATTTATCCCCAGATGACAATATGCATGTGGAGGGGTTTGCACTAAATGTGTTTGCAAAAGCGGATAAGCAGGATCGTGCAGGAAGAGCAGACTTGTAAGATTACTTTTTTTCGTCGGTCTTATGTCTGATTATTATATTGATTGACATTTGACAATATTAAGTTTCTAGGACTGTTAGAGCCACTATCATCAGCGCATTAGCTCAATGAGTCGAAATTTTCCTGTTTCTGCTAATTCATTCTCTGTCTTGTATAGTGTTTGCTTACACTGTCATCGTTTAATGATGGCTTACATAGAATGTTAGATTACTAGTTAAGGAATAAGTTGGATGCACCATTCATCTTTTGCAAAGTTTCTGTATCTCCAGCTTTTGATGTATTGCTATGTATGGTTTGATACTGATATTAGTTCAATTACTGTCTATTAATTTACAAGTGTTAACACCTGCAATCATGTGACTCCTTTACAAAAGCTTGTGATGGATTATCCAAATTAATTTTGTTTAGCTTGTGACAGGGGCACTGCCAAAACTTTTTATGCTGCAAGCATCTTCTTTGAAATTCTGGGCCAGTTTGGCTCAGTTCCTCCTGATGTGAGTTCCAACCTTTTCATTCACTTAACATCTCAAACTGAAACCTCGCACCATAAAGAGCCAGCTGTGTTACATGATGATTGTATTTATATGTAATGGCTCCCATTTGACAGATAGAGCAGAAACAGAAGTATGCTGCTTGGAAAGCTGCTGACATAAGAAAAGCCATTAAAGAAGGAAGGAAGCCCACTCCAGGTGATCCTGTTGATGATGAAAATGATTTATCCATTCCATCAAGCGGTCCTAGTGGCTCCTATGTAAGTTTCTCTTCTTCGCAATTTTGGTTTGTGAATATATAGATATTGGCCTAGCATGTATCTATCCTATCAACATGTGTGTTGACGGCGAAAGTATTTATAGAAATTGTATCACGCTGATAAAAATCATCTAGCTAGAGACGGTAGCTTCTTCAGAGAACTTCGAAAATATGAACAGCTGCATCAACTTAAATGATTGATTGTTTTTGCGTGTTAATTATCTACAGGATCTTGGTGCAAGTGAAACCAACATAACAAGTCATCATAGAACAGATCCGGATTCATCCCATGACTCGAATGATGACTCTGGCCACCCCGATTTCCCTGACGTGCCGCAACACCTTCTACCACCAAGGTTTCATGACAATCCTAACAATGATTATCACACAGATGCCCCGCCTCCACCACCGCCTTCTTACCCTTCCAACGATTTCCACCCTCCTCCATCAGACTCCTCTTACCCGCATCCTTACAATCACCAAACGTACAACCAAGACCCATCACAACACATGCTGCCTCCACAAAACTACCCATCTCATGAGCCTTCTCCAAATACTCTCCCTAATTTCCAATCTTACCCTAGCTTTAGCGAGAGCAGCCTCCCATCCATCACTTCCCAATACCCTCCTCAATACCAAAATCCAGAACCATACTATTCTTCTCCACATTCTGCACCTGCGCCTTCTTCCACGAGCTTCGCCTCTGCTCCTCCTCCTCCTTACTCATCACCAAATGGGCGTATCAACATTGCTCCTGTGGTAGAATCTTCACCGAGTCCAGCTCAGAAATACCATTACGACAGCAGCTACAAGCCAGGGCCAGAGAAAATTGCAGAGGCACACAAGGCTGCAAGATTCGCCGTTGGAGCTTTGGCTTTCGATGAAATCTCGACTGCTGTTGAACATCTGAAGAATTCACTTGAGTTGCTAACAAATCCATCGGCCGGTCACTGAATTTCATGTTGAATCTGTGTATGAAACTTGCGGTTTGATGTGTCTGCTCTGCTCACAAACGCATCATGGGGTTTGGCTATTTACTTTTTACCTCGGACTTCTTGTACAAACAAAAATTATTGTGTGAAATCTTCTGAATATTTCAAAATGATGTTATCTGCAAGCTCCATCAGTCCATCAATGGTTATTTAGTGTAAATAATGGATTTATTCTTGTTTATGTATCCAACTCCAATGTAGGGAGATACAAAGATCAGGGCTCAATTTTTTTTGTTATTTTTTTTTCTTGGGACATCAATTTTCACAAATGAATTTGGCACTATAGAATATTCAATACTAGAAGAAGACCCGCGTTGATACGCATGTAATCATATTAAAAATTATTCATATAAATATATAAGTTATAAGTTTCAATTAGTAGCCCGCCAAATTACTAAAATATATTGAAATACTATTTTAACACGAATCTTAAATCATTACATATCAATTTTATCTTCATTTTATGTTCTAACTCATCTCATACGGATCATAATATATATAAGCGCAATTCAATTCACATTCTTAATAATAAGAAAAAAAATTACTATATTCTTACCCATAATGCATATATGTTCATTATGTGAAAAATCGTATAACAATTCATATAATGTAGAGTTAAATTAGAATATATAAACTTCATGTTTATAATCTCATAATACCTATAAAATTATTTTGATAGTTAATATATTGTTATTATCTTTTAAATTTGTATAATTTTATTTTACACAATTTGTTTTTCAGTAAAAGCTTCTCTTTTAGTGATATTCTATATTTATACAAAGTATGCTTATAGATTTCTATGTTCTTTAATGCAGTTATGCGTATCTTAAACTTTTAAATTTTAGATTTGCATACCCTTCTAATTTTTTTCTAGTTTATATTGCCTCTTTGTATTATCATTCGTTCTTTCCTTTTATTCTTTCAATACTTTTTGTTTTTTTTTACGATTTATATTATTTCTAAGTTACTGTTTTTAATTTTTATTCTATGTACTTTTTGTTTCTTTTACGACTTAGATTTTCTTGATCTTTTTCTTAGTTTTTGTATAATTAGTTTGCACTATTCTAAAGTTTTTTTCCCCATTAGTTTAAACTATACTATAATTTTTTTGTTATTATAACTAATTCCGAGTATTAGAAATTTACCTTTTTAATAATTTGTTAGTTACTTAACAATTATATTGTTATCTTTCCATTTTAAATTTTACCTTTTATCATTATTTTAATATTTAACACATGTTATCATCTTGATTAATTTTAGACATATGTCACGATCTCGTGAATTACAATTTTGCTTACGTGTCGCGCTCTCGTCGACCGGCTTCTCTTTTATATAATAAGATGATGTTGACTAAAACAAAATATAAATTTAACTAATCAAAGTAATTACCAATTCAGTCAAATTATTTGCAAAATTTATTTGAACTCAAGAAATCAAAAGCAAGATATTATATTAGTCCAAACTGAAACTAAAACCATGCAAAATGTTGCATTGCTGATTTGATTTCAATTTAGTACAAATATTATGTAAACCGAAACATTTGAAATTAAAGAAAACAAAAACTCATAACTGAAAACGAAAGATAGAATTTTGGTGGATCTAGTAATCTAGATAAGGATCGAGGTGCATGACGTTGGTCAGATCGAATGTGAAATTTTCTTCTCCAAGTTCTCGCAGCCTCATCATAAGCTCCTCAATCTCAGCTATTAATTAAGCATCATAATTATAATTAGTATATCAATTCTAAATATATATATATATATATATATTTATAATTAGCTGACTGTTATATTTACCTTGAGAGGAGACTAAACGTTGATGCGTAGCAAAGACACGCTCCTTAAGCTCCATATTCTCAATTTGTAGACGTTGATTCTCTTCACTCTGCATTTCTAATTTGGAAAGTCTCACACTCGTTTGCATCTGTATATAAACATATCATGAAATTATGTATATATTTTTTTTGAAGAATATATATATTTTTTTTTTTGAAGAAGATGAAATTATGTATATAGTAGAATAAAGAATTGAAGTATATAGTAGATGTATGAAATAAAAAGTATTAGAGTAAATTAATATGTATACTTTGAACTCCTTGATTTTCTTCTTTAGATATTCAACATATTGTTGCTTCTTCCACCTTGACCTTTGAGCCGAAACACTGTTCGAAAGAATGCTACATAGATAATTGCATATGCAGAGTGATGAATTTCAATTATGGTTTTGAAATATTATATAAATCGTATCAAATTTTGATTTTAAAATGAAATATTATGTAACACCGAACCGTTTGAGTTTTTTTGGGTCCATGATAGGTCCCGAAGCTTTGAACCCAATCAAAGCCAAGAACTCACAACAAGAGGTCCCTCCTCAAAGCTAAGAGAATGTGAGTAAACACACTAAAACAAACACTCGTTTCTTTTGGCAAATTAAGTCTGCCTTTTCTTTTGGCCTTTTTCATATATATAAGAAGCAAAAGTGCATAAGGAAAAACAGTGGAATCCTCACGATTCCTTACAACAAGGAAAATGGGAAAAGTGGTATTCATGTTCCTCAAAAGTAGGAAGACATGATCTTATTGCAGAACATAACTAACAAGAACAACAACGACATAGACTAAAGTCTCTATTAGTTCGGAACCATTGAGTAGACTTACGTGGTCATGTTGATCTCTTCTTTTGCCCCACGTCATGGATCTTCTACACATGAGCAATGCTTTGAGTCTTATCAGTCCATGGTAGTGTCGAGATCCCGACGTACTCGAACTGTGAAGCCATGCTCGAATTCATAGCTTAAGTAACCAGCTTCATTCTCTCCATTTTGGTTAGCTCCATTGAAAACTTGAGACGACGTCGGTACGGGAAAGTTTGGCTTAGACATGGTGTTTTAAAACTGTAATGTAGATGGGCATATAAGGCGAGTGAGTACTGAGTAGTAGTAGTATCGCGAGCATTATTTTTATAGTGAGTGAAGTATATGTAAAGTACTTATTTACCCTTCTACATTAAGATTCGGTCGTACTTTTTTTGGCCAACAGTGTAGTAACTCAACTTCGGTATTACCTAAAAGGAAAAACAATAATTATGAGAACAGATTTGACCAATGCATGCATTTTCGTTACTTGCTTAATCTCTATATGGTTATTTTCTGTACGTTACTAGGCCCTCTATACGTTACCATGACGTTTTCGAAAAATTAAAATTAATGGTCAACTTTATTAACAGAATACATAAAAGTGGATAATAAAAAGGATTTTTCCACACAAAAAAATGGATTCTTGAGTTTAAACCAATGGCACATCTAAAATATGTAAATGGTGCAATGTATATAGCAAGAAACAAGAGAAAATAATTTTGAGAAACCAAAAAAACAAAATCAGGTGAATGCAATAAATCTCTGTTTGCTTAATTTCATGAAAATTATTGTGGCATTTTCGAAAAATAAAAAATTAATGGTCACATTTATTAACAGAATCCATAGAAATAACCAACAACTTTTCAAATAAATTAATAGCTAAGTTTTGTTACTCGTAATTTTAGACCAATGGAGGAGCTAAAAAAATGTTTTATTGGTGTCATAATTCTATTATAAAAATATAATATGTAATATAGCATAAAACATATGCAATAAGAAAATTCGAAAACTGTTTCTTTATATATAATTAAAAATTTAATCCTAACAATATGTATGTCATTGATATATCACACTTCCGATTTGGGATATTCTTCTTGCCGTGTTAATCCAAGCTAATGCAAATATCCTGTAACATGTTTCGTGTTCAATAGTCTTCCGTCACCAAAAACGAACCACCGCGCTAATAACTCCCCGACAACGCGTTCTCAAATCCAACGGCCAAATTGATGTATGTCATTGATAAATCGGCACTAACTTGGGCCAAACTTCACAGCACAACAACAAAGTTCCGTTGAATGTGATTCAAAGATTACACTCTAGAATCTCAAAGCTTGAAGCCCAGAAGGTGGTGGAAGAATGGTTGGTGGGACCTTGGGTAAGAGTGTGAAAATCCCAGCAACCCAAGTTTGAATCCCCCCACTCACTGTTATCAACATCTTTCTGGAAAGTTTGTCAATTGGGTCTGGCCCAATTGATTTATCTAGTAGTCAGAAATGTAGCTTACCAGAGGCATTAGTCCAGTGTGTGGTGGTCTTTTGGGGAAAATTCCACTCTGTAGTACTTTGGTTCTATCGGGGCTGACCGGATTAGCCGATAGGGTTTATGAAAAAAAAGCTTGATGTAGCTAATATGGCCTATCTTAGTGCTTCTGCCTCCATTTCTTTCGATGTAACTTTGTTGTTGCTTTTGGTGTATTTGATATATTATATTTTTCTTCGTTCCTTTCATTGAGAGTTAGGGGAATTACAAATATGCCACGTTTGAAAATATTGTTTTCAAATATGCCACATTTGAAAATTTATTGGAAACATGTCACCTCTTATATTAAAAAACAAACTACATTTGAAAATTTATTGGAAACATGCCACCTTTTATATTAAAAAACAAACTACAATTGAAAATTTATTGGAAACATACCACCTTGAAAAAAAACAAAATCATTAATGTTTTTTCTCTCTCAAAATCCAAATCTTAAACTCTACTCCTAAAAACTATACCATAAATATAAAATATATAATTTAAACAAAAAAATATAAAATTTAAGTTAAAAATATAGTATTCTTGTAAAAAATGTCAAACGAATATATAACTTTAAAATGTCATGCCAAAAATGGCATATGAGAAAAAAAATTGAGAGGCGATGGTACTACTACTAGCTTAGTACTTGAAGTTGGGCCTAAATAGGAACCCATAAAGGCCCGATTCATGGTTCTGTGTGAGACTTGGGGACTTTATGAGACAAAAAGCGAGTGTGATGAAACATGGAAGCAAACGTGTCTTGAGAGTGTTGTCAAGTGTACGAAAAATGAAGAGAGGAAAGAGATGTCAACCGGTGTAATTGTTGGCGCGTGCATGTTCGCCACGCACATCAATCATCATTATTATTGTCACCAAAAATTTCCTACTAAATTCTATAACACACATTTGCACCGATCAATCTAGAGAGTGAAGAGAAATGACGACGACGGAGATGATGGAGAGAGACGCAATGGCTACGGTGGCTCCCTATGCGCCAGCCACTTTTCATCGCCGTGCTCGTGTTGACTTGGATGATAGACTTCCTAAGCCTTGTATGGTCTCTCCTTCCATTTCTAAAATTATTCTCAATATACATATGCCTAATAGCCTTAGATATTTGATATATGGTTGAATTCAAGAAACCCTTTTCGATATAAGGATTTATCATCCGCTAAACTTTGAGAAGATACAATTGTTTCACATTCAATGCTCATAGATAGTCATGAGTTTAATTTATATGCATATGGGATTATTATGATGTTCATGATCCTATAGATAGGTGTACTATTCCTACTATAGGTAGCTAGCTATAAATAGTATAATGATTTGTTTTATGCACATATATGATGGTAATTTATTTTACACATGTTCGTGGTGTATATACACACATTCGTGGAAGTTAATATGATTCTGATCTTTATAGATATGGCATATTAAAGAAATGTAATACTAAACATTATGTGTGCATATATTTAAACAAAGAAAATAGTAATCAAACAAAATGTATGTGTATATGTAATTTTTTTGTTTTACTAAATGACCCATTTATAAATATATGTGAATATTATTTCCTAATGTATGTGAACATGATGGATTATAATGTTTAGATATGCCAAGAGCACTGCAAGCACCAGACAGGGAACATCCGTACGGAACCCCAGGGCACAAGAATTACGGACTTAGTGTTCTTCAGCAACATGTCGCCTTCTTTGATATTGATGACAATGGCATCATCTACCCTTGGGAGACCTACTCTGGTATATAATACGCATGCATCCACATTTGCTGATATATATCTTTCACTTTCTAAAAGAAAAAAGATCTTTGAGTTTCATGTTTTTGGTTAATTAGTATATATAGATGAAATATCTTGATTCCTTCCTATGATTAGGACTGCGAATGCTTGGTTTCAATGTCCTTGGGTCGCTTATAATAGCTGCTGTCATCAACCTGGCCCTTAGCTATGCTACTCTACCGGTAACAACTATGATCTTCTTCGGCATATATCGTAATGTTTTATTGAGTGATTTGATCTCAATGTTTATGTTGTTAGTGTCCTACTTGACTTGTTATAACGCAGGGGTGGTTACCTTCACCGTTCTTCCCTATATACATCCACAACATACACAAGTCAAAGCATGGAAGTGATTCAAAAACATATGACAATGAAGGGAGGTGCGTAACCACTATATATATATATATATATATTGGAATTTAGGGTCAAGATACATGCATGGTCTAACCCACCTTATGCTTTGCAGGTTTATGCCGGTGAACCTTGAATTAATATTTAGCAAATATGCAAAAACCTTGCCAGACAAGTTAAGTCTTGGAGAACTATGGGAGATGACAGAAGGACACCGCGATGCATACGACCTTTTCGGATGGTATAACTTCCACATAGGCCCTCCTTTTTTATCCTTTAGTTTATGAATGAATCTAAAGTATTAATTATGCGGTTGTAAGTAATGTTTGAGCTTACATATATTTTATGTATTAGGATCGCAAGCAAAGTGGAGTGGGGATTGTTGTACTTGCTAGCGAGGGATGAAGAAGGGTTTTTGTCAAAAGAAGCGATTAGGCGATGTTTCGATGGCAGCTTGTTCGAGTACTGCACCAAGATCTACGCTGGTATCAATGAAGACAAGACAGCTTATTATTAAAGGTATCCTCAATGTATTAAGAAATCGATCGAGCCACTATTGGCTGATAATCGAGCGTTGACGGTATGGTCTAGGAGATCTAAGTTTGTTTTGTTTTGTCCAAATACGTACGTTGCAGCTCTATAGAAAAGCTTATATGTGGAATATTGTGTTTCGTTGCGTTAGTCTCTGTTTGTACCTAACTTTTTCAGTCATTTCCAGTTTTAAAATGCAAATTTACAGTGGAAGTTAGTATTGCCAAATCTGTCGTTGAGTTACTTTATAAGGTGTTAATTTTTTACTCATTTAGTTGGGTATATATGTACATAATCTTACCTTAAACAAAAAGAAACCTGCTATTTCTTCCAATCAACATTAATATTCTTTTCCAGAATACAAGATGACCAATGAGCCAATGATATTTTGCGTAACTCCAATATCACACTTGGCTCCAATAGATCATTAAAGCAAGAACAACAGACACAGATGCAATGTAAATCCCAAAGCTCTTCATTTTCAAAGGTTCCTATGATTTTTTAGATCAAAGAGAAGCAATGCAATCACCTCAAGTCGGAGAGTCCTGCACTTTCAATAGTATACTAGTCCTTTTAGATCCTTCTAGTGTTACATTAGCAACATCAACGACCTTCGAATTAAGGAAAAGCCTAGCAATATCCCTAACATCGTCTCCACCACATTCATCAACCGCAACCATGCAGAACCCTCCGCGTCGCACCGTCCTCTCCATCTCCTCCACGAATCTCCACGGAAACAGAGCTTCAGCGAGATGCGCGGTGAATGCGAAATCGAACACACCGTCGAAAAACGGAAGGTTATGAGGATCGGCTCTTTTAACAATCGGAATCGAATCGACCAATTCGACGGCGGTTACATCAGCTAATCCGATCTGAGAAAGAGCCATCGGAGCGTGTCCCGCTCCGGCGGAGAGGCAGAGAGCTTTGGTGTGATTGTGGAGGAATCCGAGATCGCGAAAGTAAGTGGAGAAGGAAGAGAGACGCGATTTCCATGCCCTAGATGACCAGATTCGAGCGTTCTTCTTCGGTAGAGGAAGATGCTGGCGAGGAGAAGAATGGCAGGTGGATCTAGGGAAATGCGTATGCGGTTTCGATGGAGCTTCCGGTGAGATACAAGTTTTTGGAGTTTGGAGAATCATAATCACCATTATCACTGTTCCGATGCTTATGAATACGACGGATACTCTGTTCAACATCTTCTCAATGTTTCTCTCCATCGTCGCCGATCAACCCAGCTCCAATCGCTCGTGTGGCGCGCGTGAGATATACTCGCGAGAAATGCGCGTGAAGAGTTTCGAAAATAGCTGAGAATCGGTTTACGTGGGCCGGGCCTTATTTGATTGGCGAATGTGCAATTTCAGAAAAGAAGTGGGGCAGTTTTGAAAAGAATCTAAAAGAGAGAGAGAGGGAGAAACCTGGGGAAAAATCAGTTAGTCCTGCGGAGAGGAGCGAAAAGCTTCTCCTGGGGAAGAAGACGAAATTCGAGTAGCGAATTTTGCAGAATTTAGGCTGAGAGATTCTTTGATTTCTTCGGATTAAGGAATCGGTGGTTGGTGAAGAGGAATAGAAAGAGGAAGGTGGTGAAAATGTCAGACCTAGATCGGCAGATAGAGCAGTTGAAGCGATGCGAACCATTGAGCGAATCGGAGGTGAAGGCTCTTTGTCTCAAAGCCATGGAAATCCTCGTTGAAGAGAGTAATGTTCAAAGAGTCGATGCTCCTGTCACTGTAAGTTCTTCTTGCTTAGCCTAATTCTCGATCCGCGATTTCGGATTAAATCTCCAGTTAATCGATAAAGAATTGGCTTCAGATTAATCCTTAAAGTAGAATTAAGCGCTTATTAAATCAAGAAATCTGAAGAAATTGGGCTTAGGGATTTTGGGCATCATGATTTTGATCTTTTGCCTTTGAAATTTTGGTTCGTAATGGTTTCTCAAATGGTAGTCACTTGTAGGATCTAGTGAACGATTCTTTTTTGTTGTTTCCCACGTTTTACAAGTCTAAAGATTTCAAGGGCAGTGAAGTTGGAGCATGTTAAGTGACTGTAGATAACATTTCTGTTGTATGTTTGCAAGAATTGCTAATGCTTGGAGTTTTTTTGTTGTCTTTCTTTGTATGGAATAGTTGTGTGGTGACATCCATGGGCAGTTCTACGACATGATGGAGCTTTTCAAAGTTGGTGGTGATTGCCCTAAGACCAATTATCTGTTTCTTGGGGATTTTGTTGATCGTGGATATTATTCAGTGGAGACATTTCTACTTCTACTCGCACTTAAGGTAACACTCGTAATTGAGACGATTGTTTTACATTGTTCTGGTTCATGCTTCTTTTCAGAATCTCTTGTTTTTAGAATCACTTAAGTGAGTTGGTTTGAAATTCTCAGGTTAGGTATCCAGACCGTATAACTCTCATCAGAGGGAACCACGAAAGCAGACAAATCACACAGGTTAATGCAGTCTCATTGAGAATTTCAGGTTGGTGTATATATATTCAGACTATTTACAGAGTATGCTTCTTGTAGGTTTATGGATTTTATGACGAATGTGTGCGTAAATATGGCTCTGTAAATGTCTGGAGATACTGCACTGACATTTTTGACTACATGAGGTACTCACCGCATGCATTCCACTTCCTTTGTGTTCAGTTTTTGGGTTCTGTAACTTTGGAAATATGCGGCTTATTAAACTGTTTCATATGTACAAAAGTCTTTCAGCTGTTGTTGAGAACAAGATATTCTGTGTTCATGGTGGTCTCTCTCCAGCTATTATGACTCTTGATCAGGTTGCTAAAAAGAGCTCTCTACTGATATAACTAGAAGTTTCAACTAGAATGAGTTATCTGACTGACCAATACATGATACATCTACGACAGATCAGGACAATTGATCGGAAGCAAGAAGTACCACATGATGGTGCCATGTGTGACCTCCTATGGTCTGATCCTGAAGATATTGTTGATAGCTGGGGATTGAGTCCTCGTGGTGCCGGATTCCTATTTGGCGGCAGTGTTGTCACGTCTTTTAACCACACAAACAACATAGACTACATAGGCCGAGCCCATCAACTAGTTATGGAGGGTTACAAATGGATGTTCGATAGCCAGATCGTGACAGTGTGGTCTGCCCCGAATTACTGTTATAGGTAATAAGATGCCCAGAACCGTTGATTTCAGTCTATACGTCTTCTTTCTTTTTAGCTTGATTTTTACATTTACTTATATATGATTATGCTCCAGATGCGGTAATGTGGCTTCGATTCTGGCGCTTGATGAAAACCTAAATAAAGAATTCCGTGTGTTCGACGCAGCCCAGCAGGTATATGACCCTTTTAGTAATATGTTACTTCCCGCTCTGATTCCCAATGAGCCATTCAGTAGACTGACATACTCTAATTGTAGGATTCGAGAGGGCCTCCCGCCAAAAAACCCGCCCCTGATTACTTCCTATAAGTGGCATCGATTCAACCCCATTGAAGAGGAAGAGGATTACAATTCGTTCAGTGCAGAAGAACTTTTACACTACATTTGTTTCAAGCGAGATATACATAGGCCAACAGAGACTGATCGACTTGGGGTTGTCTAAAAAGGATATTGTTGTTTCCAGTTTTTTGTGTAATGGTAGTGAAAAAAGTGCATTGTGTAATGGTAGTTAAAAGAGTGATTTTGTCATAAGTCACGGTTGTACTTTCTTAGGAGATTAGACCTCAAACATTTTTGGAGCTCACAAGTATTTTTCAGAAGAATTCAACATGAACTGTTTGGGAAAATTTGACAGCAATTTTCAGATGGAATCGGTTCATGGTTGGATCATTGCTCTTTAAGAGGAACTTATCAAGAACATAAAGAAAAATCCCAAAATTCCTTGGTAGAAGATGAAGATGGACAATAAAGAAAATTCTTCCAAGGATTTATTTCATCAACAAATACACACTCTCTGGAGCAGTCTTGAGTATATAAGGACTGTTTCAGAATTGAATGAGAGACAAAAGATTCAACAATAAAGAGGAGAAAAGGTTTGTAGTTCCACACGGCGATAGCAATTACAAAAGGGAAAACCAATTATGTTTGAAGAAGATACAGAAAGAGTAGCCGGGTTCTTACTCAAATTTGTGCATTGGTTTCCTAGTTGGAGGACATGTGTTCTTGTTTGAGTAGATAACTCCTACTCTACCTCGCTTAGGATAGGGACAATGAGAGGCTTCATCTGCGCAATGTATACAATTGCCCACCTGCCAAAATGAAGAAACAAAAATACGATCAATAATGTGTGTCGATAATGCGCAATGGATCATAACACACAGGAAAAAGTTTGAGACCAATGATGTTCATGGCGTAGAACTTTCTCTTACATGAATACTAATTCATCAGACGTAAGATAAGTTTTAACCGATAATAACTGCTCGCCACCTAGAACTACTAAGATATTACATTGTTCTATCCACAAGAAAACTATAAGTAGTAAAGCCTAGAAGGATCTCTCTCTCTCTCTCTCTCTCTCTCTCGATGGTTTGATGTTATCGAGGTGAGGAAACAATCGAGGGTTCGATAAAGGCGGAAAAAAAAGGATGAATCATGGGTGTAAATGCAAGGCAGTGGGCTAGCAAGAAACAGAAAAGAGTGCATCAAGCAAAAACTTACATCATCCAACAGCAGACAGTGGCTGTAATGACCAAGGTAAAATGTAGCCTGTTACATAAACCAAAAAACAAAGACTCAGATATTTACTCCTAAATATGAATAGTTATGAAATGTGTTTCCAAGCAAACAAGTATACGCCTATACGGATGTTATAACAAGACATACAGATTTGGAATTGTGATAGTTAACGTTGAAGAAATAATCATACAGGAAGGAAGATATTCCCCCAAAAAGTCAATGAAGAAGAGATAATATTTCGTCTACCAATTCCAGATTCGAAGCGCAAAGAGATAAACGATTACTCAATTGATACCGTAGGACCAAACTGCAAACATTAGCCTTGACGAAGCAATCGATCAAACACATAATTGATTACATCTACGGCCAATTATTAGATTAGGATTTGCGAAATCAAAGGACATACAGATTGGTGGAGGGGCCTTTGTTGAAGCAGATTCTAGTGCAAATTGAAGCAATGATTCCGACGACAGCGAAAATTAGGGATGTAACAAGAAAAGCCATATCTGATCCTGATCCCTCCTGCGACGAGAATCAATGAGATCGGGGACAATCTAAATGAAAAGAGAGAAAGTGTTGCAGAGATCTCACAGATTGTGAAAACGAAGTTCCTCGACGTCTTCTTCAAACACGAAGAGAGGAAGAGGATCGTATTCGTATTCGTATTCGTGCCCAGTGATCTGTCTCGGATCGGTGCAAGGCCCAGATTTTGTCAGGGGTAAATTTGTCTTTTTCAACGATACAGTTTTTCAACCTCTCGTTAATACGGTACAACTTTCTTCATGTCAGTTTTTCCCATTTTTTCGTTTCTTTTAGATTTTCAAAATTTACCCAAGAGTTCTCCAAGTCGAAAAGTACACGGTACACGTCGAAGACTCGGAGTGTTGGTAGGCGTTTTCGGCTTTGCCATGTCTCGGACAACTATACAATTTTGACGGATCATAAATTTTGGTCACTAGACTAATTCTGTTGAAATTCGATTTTTGAAACCAGTTTTTACATTTGTGCTTTGTGTCACCCTTTTTCTTTGATAAAATATATTGAATGAAATTACTTAATTGAAAAAAGCTTCCAAATAGAGAAAATTGTGATTACATTTTAAGAAAACTAGGGATTGTGTAACACCCGTGTTCCGCGGATTTACCGCCGCGGAACAAATGGTTCGAAGTGATCGAACCGGATCTAAACTAAGTTGTACAGTTTGGATCAACGGAATAGAAAGTCAACGGAAAATTGAGTTGGGCAGTTGAATCTGAGCTAGGCGGATTCTACGGAACCGCCGTATGATATCCGACAGGACAGTTACTATGAGTGTTGGTCTATTTCAGATAAGGCGGTTACGCTGGCATTGTCGGATATTAGTCTAAGGCTTTTTGGCGGGAACAGTTACTATCCTGAGGCGCTCTGGATTAATGAAAAGATGCGGGAACGGTTTCTTGTGGTTACTGGGGCAATTTCTTAAGGAAACGTACCCAGTCAGATGAGGCGCGCGAAAAATCGTGAGGGAGACACAGGGAGAACGATGAGTGATTCGAAGAGTGAATCGGAGGGGCGATCGAGTCACCCCATGATGGCAATCGAGTCGGCCTGCGACGGTGTCCGAGTCTGGGAATCTGAGTGATAAGGCGACGCGGGGAATCACAGAGAAGGGAGGGAGAAACACAGAGATGCGTGAGCGTGAGTAGAGGGGATCGAGCCGAAGGGTCACGGCGATCCACTCTGCGTCGAAGTCGGTGTATCCAGCGGTTGGGTGCCGATGAATCCATCGCGATAGGAAATTTAGAGAGAAACCCCGAGGGGAGATTCAAAAGAGAAACTAAGAGGATCGAAGGTTGATCGGGCCAGTGTGCAACGACGATCGAGACTGTGTGCTACGATGATCGACTCGGCGTGCGACGTCGATCGGGTCGATGGGGGTCCGAGTCACTCACAGTGTTCGAACAAAACTGCAAGAGGGCAACGAGTAAATGGGGAAACTGCAAATGAGTGCGGAACAAGGACCCGCGCCACCTCTCTTGATACTTGGTCATGTGGGAGTGGTTGGCTGAATAACTAAGTACCAGGTGAGGTGGTGTAACGGATATTGTTGAGGGAAGAATGAACCAGAGGGTGTTCGGAAAAACAATAAACGGCTCGGTTAAGCAGAGCATGTTGCAGATGGAAGCACAAGTCAAAGGTGGTCCGATATCAGCTTACGACAAGGTATGTGTTAAGTCGATCCTGGTATTGCTAAATGTTTTTAGATTCGGTTAGTTGAGTTGGTTAAGTGGTAGTACAGAATTGGTACTAGAATAGTTAACCATAAGTGATGTTATAGAACCTCAGTGAGGAATTTTAGGTTAAGACTCAATTGGTATAAAGGTTCGTTCGCGGTACGAACCAAATTCGATTTAAGCGTCTGCGGGGTAAGGAAAACCGGGTCGGGGTGCTTCAGATTGCCCACGCGTGGATTTTAAAATTAACATGATACAATATGCAATAATTTCTAGCTTATTGATTAATTGTGATTTATTATTATATATATATTTGATGTTTCTAGTAAAATCAAATAATTATCTAGGTTAGAAGACTAAACATTTTTTGCAAATTGTTGGACATATACAATGTTCTATGAAAAAAAAAATAGACCGTTCATAAAATTACATCATATAGATGACATATCTTTTGACAGAAATTCCTAACTTATATGTATTTATCAATATTCACAACGATTTTCTAAAAAAATGTTTGTTCGCCTTTTCTTACATGAAACACATTTGCAAACAAAATTAATGATTCTACGTAGACACATGCATCATCTCAACAAATGTTTTGGATGTATCTTTATGTTTTTCGTATTAGAACCTTTAATCGTAGTTTGCAATAATAATTCTATCTTAAAAAAATAAGATATTACCTAAATTTGATGCTTATAGTAAATAATTATATAGGTTGGAAGACTAAACCTTCCCTATCATATAAAAGACAAGTTACAGAGAAACTTCTTTTTTCTTTTAGTTTGACAACTCATCAATTCCCATACGTGTCATTTCCTCA
The DNA here is from genome assembly GCA_963576765.1 of Draba incana. Taxonomy (NCBI): domain Eukaryota; kingdom Viridiplantae; phylum Streptophyta; class Magnoliopsida; order Brassicales; family Brassicaceae; genus Draba; species Draba incana. Next base: position 24,173,161 of record OY755212.1, on the reverse strand, counting down.
TTTAACTTCATTGTTTTTATTATTCAATAATAATTTAATTATATTTAATTCAAAAATAAAAAAAAATGGAAATTGGGTCATAGCAAAGACACTATTCAATTTTTCAAAATGATTGTATTAGCCATCTCTCTCTCCACCGTATCATCCACCACCACATCCTCCACCGTATCATTCTGTTTCGTCTCTCTCCGTAACCACCACCTCCTTCTCCGTAACCACCTCCAACACCACCGCCTCCATATCCACCACCACTTCCTCCGTAACCACCATCAAATCCACCACCATCACCTCCTCGTTCACGGCGACCACCATTTATGGTTGTACTTTATATATGTCAGGTTTGGGTTAACAATTCACCACGAAATCATCAGTTGTGTAAAGTCCAAAAATGTTTTTAGCCACACAATCTGCTACAGTGTTACTTAGTTTTAAAATGTTATTGTTATAGGGCTAATTTTGTAACTTCTAATGTATAACCCAAAATAAAAACCGTAGATCAAATAGAACGGTCGGAACAATGGCACATTTGCCACCTTTGGGAAATATTGGAGCATAAATGCCACCCATATTTAACTCTATTTTCAAACATTTTTTTTAAATCCGGAAAAATAGAAAATGACTTAAAAACCTTAACAGAGTTGCGTAATTACATGACCCAACCGCGATAACCCGACCCGACTCCCACATTCGGGTGAAAAGAGTACAAACCGAATCCAACAATTTCCAAAGTAACAATTTTTCTAAAACCCCAACCGTTTTTTCTTCGATCCTTCGATTCCGACGAGTTCCGATTCCGACATAAGATCCGGTGAAAAATTCTCGGTTCAATCTCGCTTCGTCGTCGATCTCCGTTCGAAATCGTGGCCAAAATCCTCTGCCGTCGGCGTTTTACTCCTTTGGGTAAGAATCAATTTTAATCCTCTTTGAATTTTGTTAAAATCGAATTGGACATCGAATTGTCGGAATCTAATCGAATTGGACATCGAATTTTCGGAATCTAATCGAATTGAGGAATCTCGAATTGAATCTTGTCTCCCATGTGTTCCTCTTTCTCTTGGCTTGAATCTAATCGAGTTTGCTTGTGTTGTACCATGGTATATGTGTATATTAGGTATTTTGATTTTGATATGGGTTTTGATACTTTTGTTCTTGTGTTTTATCAGGAAAGGAGTAATGGTTCGGACAATGGGTCTTCGTAGATCTAAACGTGGGAAAAAAGAAGGGAGTAGCAACGGTTTGGCCGGTGAGAGTAGTAGAAAAGGTAAGGAAGAAGGAGGGAAGAAGAAGGTGTTAGAAGAAGAAGAAGAAGAAGAACAACAACAACAAGAACAACAACAAGAAGCAGTAGAAGAAGAAGAACAAGAAGAAGCAGTAGAAGAAGAAGAAGAAGAAGAAGAAGAAGCAGTAGAAGAACAACAAGAAGAAGAAGAAGCAGTAGAAGAAGAAGAAGACAAAGAAGAAGAAGTAGAAGAAGAAGATGTTGGCGAAGGAAAGGTTGGTATTTTTTTGGTGTTAGTAAAAGTGGTTCAACTTAGAACAACCGTTTATGCAAATTTGTGGTTTTTGTACAAGTGGGCCAACTGAGAACAAACGTTCTAATGAATATTTTCTTGGTATTTGTAGGATACCTCTGATGATGAGGATGGTTCAAGGGCTCTGCAGCCAGAGGGGATGTATTTTAAGCCTACTGAATACACCAAAAGTTGTAGGATAGGCACTAGGTGTAATGTGGGAGAAGTGGTGAAGTTGTTGGGGGAATATCCGGATGAATTGAGGTGGTTGAGACGGAATGAGCAGTTCAAGCACGTTCTCCACATGCCGGTGGAGGCTAATCACCAAGTCCAAGGCATGTGGATGCTTATGGTGCGCACCGCTAAACAGGAGACAAAAGAGTGTTGGTTTGTGGTTAATGGAACCCCCATAAGGTATTCCATTAGAGAGCACGCCCTTCTAACCGGTTTGAATTGCAAAGAATATCCCCCCAACTGGGAGAATCTAGGGAGTTTTGCGTTTGCTAAAAGGGTGTTTAAGAAGACAAAGGGAATAAAGATAAGCACGATAGAGAAGGAGATGGAGAGGTTGAAGAAGAAGAAGAAGCGAGCTGCGGACAGGATGAAATTGGTTGTTCTATACTTCATCGCCAAGGTTTTGAAAGCAAAGAACAAGTATGATCCGACTGTCGACCCATTCTTACTCCGAATTGTCGATGATTTGAGTGTATGTGAGAAGTTCCCGTGGGGCCGTTATACATTCAACGATTGCGTTGATGGGATGAAATGGGTGGTTGATAACATGAAGGGAGCAGTGAAAACGCAAACAGGATTATCCGCCTTCATTATCCCCCTAGAGGTAAACCCTTTTACTATTCCAACAGATTCAAGTGTATAATTTTTGAATATGTGGCAGAGTATTTCACTCTGTTTTGGACTCATTATGCAGATTCTTGCTTTTGAGTGTATTCCCAACCTTCGACGAAGATTTCGCGAAGATGTAGGAGGAGCGCATCCCGGTTGTCCAAGGATGTGCAAGCGGAGGTTTGTGAAAGGAGACAACAAAGGATTTCCGTTGCAGCATATACACGATGCGCTTGGAGATACAAAGGTTTGTACACATAATTAGTTTGGTAGAATTGGTACATTTGTAATCTTGTATTTGATTTTAGAGTAATCTTTTGTGATTTCAGGAAATTGAAAGCATCTTGGAGCCTACTGAAGAAGAGAGAGGCCTGTTGAGACAAATTGTTGAGGTAGATGCTGAAGAAGGCATAGGTTACATTGATCTGGTGGTCGAGAGCTGGAGGGAGCGTCTAGTTATCCAGAAGAAGCCTATATTATGGAAAGAATTGCACAAAAAGGACGTTGAAGCTCGATCTCTGGAAAGAATTGATGAAGACCTTGATGTGGGTGTGGGTGAGAAGGAGAAATGTGTTGAACATCCTGAATCTTTAAGGGCACTACAAGCAGTACTCGTGGGGGTGATTGAGGAAGGGTTTGGGAAGCTGCAGGGGGCGGTTGGTGAAATGAATGCAAGGGTTGTTGGGGAGATTGAGATAGGGTTTGAGAAGCTTAAGGTGTTGGAGACGACCGTGAATACTCTCCACGGTTATATGTTGGGTAAGAGGATGGTTGTGACAGGTGAGGGGATTAATTCTGACAAATCATTCATCTTGATGTCTCCTATTGAAGAATGTACCCCTGTTGTTCCTACTTCTCCTACTCAAGAAGAAGATAATTGTGAAGAGGGGGACCTTGGTGCTGAGAAGGATAAAGAAGAGAAGACACAAAAAGAAGTGCAAGGTGAAGAGAAGGACAAAGAAGAGAAGAAGAAGAGCAAGGTTAAGAGGAAGAGGAAAGAGCCGGTTAGGTTTACACCCGAGGAAACGAAGAAGAAGAAAAAGTGATATTTGTTTATGTTTTATTTAGTTTGAAACTTGGTATGTTTTATTTAGTATGTTGAACTTGGTATGTTTTATTTAGTAATGGAACAATTCGTATTGGTACAACTAGAACAATTCGTAACAGAGTTGTACCTTTACCAATTATAGGTTTTTTTCTCAATTAGCACAATTCGTAACAGAGTTGTCAAACAACCATAATTTAAAGTCTTACAAAGATTTAAAAACCATAGTCTAAAGTCTTACAAAGAAACAACCACAATCCTAGTACATCAAAGATACTAGGTCAAACTCTCAAACTTCAAAGAGAGCTCGTTATACTTCTTCTGAAGATCCAGAATTTCCTGTTTCGCAGCGGCCAACTCCTCCTTCATCTCATTCTTCTCATCCCTAATCTTCTCAAACTCGTCTTGAATTGCAGGTGTCCACCACCTCCTGAACCCACATCCTTGACCAGGACCCTAAATGAAAACCATGAAAACCATAAAAAGCATAAAAACCATCATCTGAAAACCTTCTTCAGCATCGATTATTTCCCACTATTCATGAAAATCTGAAAACCATGAAAACCATAAAAAGCAAAAATCTGAAAACCACCGATTCCGATTCACTTACATCTGACAAATCGTATGGGCAAGTGAAGTACCGCATCCCCTTGGTTCCGGTTGGTTCATTCGAAGTTGCAACAACGATCTGTGCACCGCAATCACACGCCCATGGAACGCCCTTCTCATGCTTCCTCACCTCACCATATCTAATTTGCATTTTCTTGTCGAATTCACTCGCCATCTTCAAGATTTCCCTCCTACCTTCTCTCTCGATCTGTCGGATTCGAGATCTCCTCTCTCTCTCTCTTCAAAGAAAAGAAAAGAAAAGAAAAGTTTCTTTCTCTCTCTGTCGGCAAAATCTTTGGGGAAGAAATAAGAAAAGAAATGTTAAAATAAAATCTGAAAAAGAAAAGAAATAAGAGAATAAATATCTTTGGGGAAGAGTGCAACCGTTCCGTTTCCCCAACCGCAGCTTTAATAAGAGAATAAAGCAATATTATTAAAATAAATTATTTTAAAATTTTTTGGAATTCCCTCCAAATTTTTATAAAAAGATGGGCGAAGCTGTACCGAGTTGTTCAGTTGTACACTTGGCTACATAGCTGTACTTTGACAGTTTTTCGATTTTTCTAGTTGGACCTAATTAAGGATAACTCTCTTGGAGTTGGACTTCTAATTTTCCCATATTAATCATCATTTTGGAGGTTTCCACAATATAATGTGGTCGAATTAACAGTATTCACATAATCCCCTTAGTAAACGGGCGAAACCTAAGATAGGAAACATAAAACTAATAGGAGTGTTTTGTATGAAATCACATCATTGTTTACAAAAATTCCGAAATTCTTGTTTTACTCATTTACAACCATTATTGCATGTTTTTTGGAATCCTCACATCATTTTACTAAGAGAATCTCCACATATAAATTGATAACAATAAAAAAACAAATCAAGTATTCATAAAAAGTACCAATAAGAAGTACCACTTGTACCAAACATATTCATAAACATATTCATAAAAAGTACCAATATTCAAGTATTTTCGGGCTGCAACCACCTCTCTAAGTTTATACCATGGTTGTATTTGAACCTCTTGCGGCGACGTTCTCCGGTGGATGGATATCTCGTTTCCTTATTTCTTCCGGATTTTGGTTTAAATACCGGCGGTAAGGCGTACAATTCCTTAATGTTAGCGGGGATATCCCACTCAGACTCATGCGGCACTAAATAAATGGTTTTCTCATACGCCAACGCCCAAGTCTGTGTCAAATATTTTTCCGAGCAAAGATCATAGAGGTGGATAGTCTCTTCTCCTCTCCCTTCTTTGTTCATAAAGAAGCTGCATGCGGCTATTGCATGGACACACGGATACTTGTCTATATCAAAACATCTGCAAGAACATCTTCTCAATCTCAAGTTCACAAGATACGCCTTCCCATTGACTCCTTTGACAGCGTATTCAAGCCGGAAGCCGTTTAGCTCCTTCACGGGTAAAGATTTCGCGGTTTCACATCTCGAGTGCAATATGTTCTCCACGAAAGGCACGACTTTTTTGAAGTCCGGTGCACTAGCCGCTGTTTTCCTATGTTTGTTAAACCACTCAGACATCTTTTCAACAATCGCATCAATCATAGGTAATAGCGGGTACGCCCTTGCTTTTCTAAACACATTGTTCATTGATTCCGCGACATTGCTCGTGTCTATGTTGTACTTGTTTCCTTCAAAATAGCACCTTGTCCATTTTTCAAGCTTTGTACTATCTTCCAGATATTTAGCACCCGTAGGCCACCTACCTTCAAAATCTTTATACTCCTTCTTAAACTCACTCTCAGTATAAGCATGAGCGCACATGATAAATTTCTCAGCAGCTCCATCCTTGTCATACGCCACCTTTCCTCTCACGTTTTGAGACAAATGCCATATGCAATGCCCATGCTTAGCACTCGGGTACACCATCTCTACTGCTTTGATGATGCTCTGATGTCTGTCGCTTATAAAAACCAACTTTGGACTATCCGGTATAATGGTTTTCAGCTTCGTGAAAAACCAGTTCCAACTAACATCTTTCTCACTATCAATCACACCAAACGCAATGGGGTAATGGTGATGATTAGGATCCTGAGCTGTTGCGAAGACCAACATACCACCGTATTTGCCTTTAAGAAAAGTTGCATCAACAACGATCACTTCTCTCATTGCCTTGAACCCTTTAATGCTAACACCCAACGCGATGAATAGGTACTTGAACATCTTTTTTCCATCCAATTCCACACTTGTTACTGTCTCCGGATTGGCCTTCCTCAACTCGTAAAGATAAGAAAACAACAAGTTGTAGCTTTTTTCGGGACTCCCGCGCATCTCGCTAATGTGTCGTTTTCTCCCTCTCAAAGCGGTAGAGTAGGAGCAGTCTAGAGAAAGCTTATTTTGTACAAGACCGACGATACTTCTAGCAGGAGGTGTGTCCATTTGACCTGGATAATCTTCATGCAACAAGTTGGCTACTAATCGTTGTGTGCCTCTCCGTTTAAAACTGCTTGTGCTCTCAACAGCCCGCGAGCATGCATGCATCTTTCTGTGTACTCTTATGGTCCAATATAGTGAATCCTTATCTCTCGCAGCTCGTAGATACCATTTACAACCTTGCGAAGCTTGTCGGCATCTTAGCATAAGTCGATGCTTATCCAACTTAACTGTTTCATACGCAAAACAATTCTTATTTGCAGCTCTCAATACCAAATCTTGCACCGCTTGCCTGGAACTAAATTCTTGCTTTATTACAAGACCAGTACCATCTTCCCATTCTTCAACAGTCGCAATTTCTCCTACGGGAAGGTCCACCATATCATGAACAATAGCATCCAAATGGTTATCTATCGGACTTTCTACAGTCGCAAAATCGTCACAAGATACATTCTCACAATCATCATTACCGACATTTTCGTAAGCCAAAATCGCCCTTGTCTCATCATTAATCGCCTCATTTGGTTGTTCTTCCAAACTAAGGATGCCAACATTTTCATTGCCTATACCACTTACAACCGGCTCCGAATAATTCACACCAAATGAACTTATTTGCTCTGCTCTTGAAACTTGGTCCAAAACCCCATTGTTTTCCACACCCTTCAATAACTCCACTACCAAAACAGGTCTCAGACCGTCTTTATCGACCGACATAAGATAACCCAATACTTCCTCGTCATCTACAATATATGTCTCTCTTCGAGCTTTAGATACACTGTAACTCAATTTCAGCTTCCCCGCGGTTTCATCTATCCCAATCTTCCTACATATATTATCTACTACCACCGCATAAGTTATCTCCATAGACGATGTCTTAAACACTATAGAGTATAGAGAATTTCTAGAAATCCACTCATGATCTTCTGCATAGCACCCCCCATAGTCAAATTGCACGACTGTGTACATGTTCTTCAACACCTTAAGAAAAAAACAAAACAAAACAATGATTAGGAATTGCACAAATTTTTACAGTAGTACCTAATATTTATGTCCAACTTGGACAACTATGCATTTAGTAGTACCTTTTATACCAACTATTATCGAGTATCCCCCAACGCAGTTGTACCAGTTGTACTATATCTGCAGCTTTCGATTCAAATCCATTCGATTATGGGCTTCCTAGTTTTCCAACGATTCAACACGATTCAGCACAACTATGACGTGATTTAACTATGCACATACCTAATAATGCCTACAAACATGAATACCAACACATATTTTATGTCAAATCCCTAATTGACATTTCAATTGAAATTGAAACATGAATACCATAATCAGGCGTACCCCGGAGGAAACGAGTTTTTCGGGGTGAGAATTCGAGTTTTTCGGACTGACCAATCGAATTTTCTCCCGCCGGACTCCCCCACCGTCGTTTCTTCCCTTCCGGCGCACGAGGAAGAAGGAAATTCAATTGAATTTCTTTATTTTTCTTTATTTTTTCCTAACCCTCTATTTCTGGTAGAGACTTTGCAAGGGTAAAACAGAAATTTTTTATCAAAGTGGCATTTGTGATCATGGAGTGGCAAGTGAGATCACTTTTTTTCCGAGAGTGGCATTTAAGATCTGCACTCACGAACGGTCCCCACTCTCCTCCCACGATTAACCCACGATCAACTTCTCTCTCCCATTACCCCCCACCGTAACTTCTCTTTTTCCCATGGTCAAAAAAGCAAAAAAAGTGAGTCCATTCAAACTCAAATCTTTTCTTTTTCTCTGTTTATTCGAAACTCAAAACTCAAAATCCTGGATTTTTCATCAATTTCAGATCTTTCTGACAAGACTACAGTTCGCATCATCCGCGTTTGAGGATATCAAGAAATGAATGCAAAACCTCGTGATTTCGAAAATTGAGGTACATGGTTCAATCATCCACATGTTCATCGTTTAAATATCCAATTCTCTGTGTTTCCCCTAGATTTGGATGAAATTGATTTTTTTTGCTGGAAGATTTCAATTCAAATGTAGAATTGCAATTTTACTTATTGATCCACTATCCCGATCTTTAGATTTATAAGATTGTATGAATGATATTATATTTCACTTCATGATGCAGAGTACATCTTTATACAAGTTTAGAGAATCAATCAGAGTAATTACAGGATATGAATAAGCATAATTACAGAGATCACTAAGTGAGAAATTATAGGAATTAGATAGAAGCAATCAAGGATTTGATATCAGTGGTGTTTCCCTTAATAAGATTCCATGGCTGTTCTTGGAGTTTTCTCATGGCATGAAATATTCTGGAAGTACAATCAGAGTTTCGGTTATGTGGAAGGAAACAAATACGGTTTAGATCGATTCTGATGCATGTCTGAAGGATTTAGGTTATGAACTGAGAAAGTTAACATGAGTTATGTCGGAGACACTTGGTTTGATCAAGCTTTCTCAGGGGCCTTACATCTTATGTGATTTCCGCACTCTTCAAATCCCGGGTACAGAGGTAATTCTCTGAATTTCCATTGTCGAAGATTTTATATACTTGCGGTTTGGTAGTCGAATGTTAACATAGCCATATAAACTCTTGAAATGAATTCATCATTGTTTTGAAACACTGAATCGATTTTATTACTCTGAACCGATTTTCTCCGATGTCCAATTCATTTTTTTTGTAATTGGGTGTTTGGTTTTTTCGTAGAAAGGGAGAAAAAATCTGCCAAATAGAGGTAAAACCCGGTTGGTTTGTATAGGTTCATGGATTTGAGCTCGGTTTTGGAGTTATGAACGAGTCCAAAGACAGACAAACCGGTTATACTCGATGATGCAACCCGTATCTTGAAACGACTTAGAGATGAAGCTCATAAGCTTGAAGAAACTAACCAAAAGCTTTTAGTTGAGATCCAGAGTCTCAAGGTTGGTTTACTTATATCTTAAACCAAAACAAAATCTTGTCATGGGAATGAGAGCGGATTTATAAGTAGAGTTTTGGTGTTTTCGTTTCTTTATAGGCGGAGAAGAATGAGCAGGGAGGAAAAGCAAGTGTTGAAGGCAGACAAAGAGAAGACAGAACATCAGTTAAAGTCCTCCATGGTTGTTCTATCTTCAAGGTTCATGCCTCAGACTCCAGGTGCATTTAATCACAACAAAATGGTTATTTGCGCCAGTTACTGTTACATGTCAATGTGGCATGACTTGCCTCAATCGGTTTGGGATACATTTTGTGATCAATAACTCATGCCTTCTGTTGCTTAAACTCTCAAATCTTTCACTGTTTTTTGTTGTTGTTGTGTACCCATAGGGAACTTAGAGAGATATGCGGTCGCTTGGTTTATGATTCTTCTATTTGGCGAGTGTAAAAGCTTTACTCTTTTTCTTGGGTTGTAGTTGTACTTTTTACAAGTCCAAAACTTAGTGATTTATTGTCTCTAATGAGCAAAAAGTCGCATTATTATGCTTGAAAACATAAAATCCAAACAATTTGTTTAGTCTTTCATTATGCCATTTAATTGGTTTGTGAATGTCTATTGTTATAACATTTTTCTGTTGTTATACACTTATACTAATCAAATTTAACCTATGCCCCTACATACGCATGGGCCGTAATACCCAATGGGTCATATTGGTTACCTCTTATGTAAACATGGAGCGGTTGAATCGCTAATGTGTTACCATTCAGACGAGCGATTGAAATGAGCGGTTGGAAACGTGTTTATATAATGAAAAGAGGTGGTTGAAACAAGATTTTCAATCGACGATATTTAGAGGCGATTGAGATAGTTTCACTACGTTTGAACATGCATGAGGATAAAGAAGGACTTTATTATTTTGTTTTTTTGTAAATTTTAGTACACTGATTTATTGCATGGATCGACACCCAACACACATGCATGAGTATCATCTGATTCCTTTATACAAGTTTTGACACATCAAAAAATACTACTGACATTGTTTACACATTTCAAATAACATTATCAACAAATTATTATATAAAAAAGTTTTAAAACACTCATGGTTCTTCTATATATTTGTGCATATTTTGTTTCTCTTGCTTTCATTCAACACAACATACACAGAGGAAAAAAATAGGGTGAAGAAGTTATATCATTTCAGTTTTAATTCATGCAACAGCATTGCTCTTTCACTTTGCTTTCCATTACTTATGGGATAAACTTTCGAACCCATTGGTAGCCCAAAAAATGAAAAAGAAAAACAAGAGAAAGAACACAAGAACAAAGCAAAATGAGCAAGTAATTAAGTAATTACATATATACTAGGGTTGGACTCGCGCGTTGCGCGAGTTTGGTTTCTTTTGATTTTCTTGTGCTGTTTTCCTATGTTTTGTACCTATATCATGTATAGGGTGTATTGGAAAGTATTTATGTTAGTATATAAGTATTTTTTACATTCATTAACACATTCTAATATCATATGTTCAATTATCAATTTGGGTGTGGAAATTTGTTTTTAAAAAAAATATATTTCAATTTGGCATTGATTTTAAATAATTTGTTGAAAGGTTTTGAGAACTTACTTTTTTTTATTGCAATATAGCTCCAACCAATCTTCAAACAAATTCTAACTATAATCGTGCAATGCATAGATCAATATATTTACTTTTGTCATTTTTTTCATAAGACACTAATATAATTATAGAAAGTTAATTTCTACATAATTTATTTTTTTTTCTACGTTTTGTTAAACACTTTTACAAAAAAATTCTAGATCTTTTGGGTTAAAAGCATTGGTTCCAATACTAAATTAGTAAATATGTATTTGTTTGGATCATATATCATTGCCCATGTATTTTGTTGTACAATTAATAAATAATGTCACCATTAAATTTTGTACTTTATATGCCACTAATACAACTTATAAGCTCTATAACATTTAATTTTTGTTTGATTAAGTTTTGTCTTAGTGATTGTCACGGTTATGCCATTAATTTCGATTTGCCTCAAAACATTTACCACTGATTTCAGGAACTCCATCACCTGATAGATGAATTGGAACTAAAATCAAATAAACTCATAGGATCAAAATCAGTTGAGTGATTTATTAGTTTACCTCAGATGGGTCACGAAGCGCGTAAAAGACATTGCTCTCTTTAGGCACAACATAGTCTAATATACCAAAACTGTGACTCGGTCCATCTCTTAATACCTAACATTACTTGCACCTTAAGTCAAAACTATTTCTTTATGGAGTGGTCAGAAATTGAAGTTTGGGAGGTTATAGCGAGATAATAAACCTTAAATTCGTCTACACCTATTCAATCATCCCCTACATAGATTGGAAGTACATCCTCGCAGTTGTTTAGGCCTGAAAATTGTTTCAAGAGTCAATGTCCAAAGCCAACATTTCAGAACAGAAGCAAAAGAGAGATTTGTTGTTAACTACCGAGAGATTCGAGTAAAAATGTAACAGGTTTCCCTTTGTCCCAGTCAATCACTGGACGGATCTCTAATACCTTTTAAACAAAGACAAAGAAACCAAGAAGACAAAATCAAACCTTTGTTGGCATATAAAAGAAATTAATATGTTATACCTTCTGGCCATGTGTTAGCTGTAGCTTTGGATATGTTCTGATGATATTATCAACACATTGTGCAACCAAAGTCCAGTTCTGTAATAAAAATAAGAACTCTTTTAAAGAAAATTGTATTGGTTTAAAGGAAACCAAAACTGATTATTGAGTTGAGAAAACAAACCTTTTCTTCTACATTGCGATAATGCACATGGACAGGGCTGGAAAACGGAGCTAGAGGATTGAACTCATCAACATCAATATCAGCAAACAACTGAAAATCATAGCCAATAAATAAGCAAAGTGAGAATGCTAAGGGAAGAGAAGAAAAGTTTCCTATTGAATAAAAACTCAATGACGATAATAAACCTGCATAGCTTTCTTCAGCAATGTAGAATTCTCTGTGCTTGTATTGTGGAAACCTCTCAAACCATTTTAGAAGGAACATATACGCATCTTCAACTGAAAAAAATTACACTGAGACAATTAAATGAGCGATGAATCGAAATCGAAAGAGAGGTCAAAGACTCAAAGTCAAAATTTTTAACTGGTTCTCTTGTCTCCGACAGTGTACAAATCGGATGTAGTATTCAAATACTAGAAACCAACACCAGCTGGAGATTCAAGGAAGAGCAAATTCGCCACTGACCCATCAGAGAAAGAGAGTAAATTTAGGGCTTTTTAGAAAAAGAAATCGAGATTGAGAGAGAGAAAGAGAGAGAGAGAGAGAGAGAGAGAGAGAGAGAGAGAGAGAGAGAGAGAGAGAGAGAGAGAGAGAGAGAGAGAGAGAGAGAGAGAGATTTGTTCCAAGAGTAGGGATAGTTGTAAAGGGTTTTGCCATAAGGATTGATTCTAAAGGGTCCGATTTAATCAGGCCAACTTCATTCAGTGATGGAAGGGATTTCTGTACAATGAAGTAATAACGGTCAAGAAAGTAGAAGAAGCAAGATAACCATCGAAGCATAACTTTATGATTAGACCACCTCTGAGCAAGCTCTTTAAGCATATATACATCATGCTTTTCCTTTAAAGGCGGCAACACCTAACCACACACATATAAACATTTATAACTCAAGTTAAAACAAAACAAAACCAACACTTTGATAAAGAGAATTCAAAACCCACCACAACACTCACCGTTTGCTTAGCATAATCTTCAAAATTTTGATAATACCTATCATAAAGCTGCTGTGAATAACCATGAGGAGGTTTCTGGGAGCACATTTTGTTGATAGTCGTGTAGAAATCCATATATTGTTTAGAATTAAATGGTGGCTCATGCTCTCTTTGTATAACCCTTTTGAGGTTGGTCACACCAGTAAACATGTAAGACCATCCTTCTTCCAACTCAATAATATTCCTACTCTCCATAGCCAAATTCTACAATAACAGACACAAGGAAATTTAGCTCTTGAGAGGTTTATTTATTACATGTACATTATCGATATTGAAAGATAATGTTATTGATATAACAACCATGAGAAGATGTTACACATCCATGGCGATTATCACCATTTGAGAAAGAAAGCACAAAATTTTTAGCGCAATACACCAATGTTTGAAAGTAATCATACAAGCTTCACCAGCGATTTGTTCACCGAATACCTGAGTAATTAGCCGGAGCGGGATTGTGCGAAAACCCAGATTTTCTCTGATCGTTTTAAGGTCACCGATTGGTTTCTCACGGTTGCAGCAAAATCGATTCAAAGTAGAATCAAATGATTTTCTATCATTTCGACAAAAACAATTAAAATTCACACAACCCTTCTCTTTCTCTCTGTACACATATTAAATAAAAAAAGGATTGAATCTAAGATTAGCCAATAAATAAGCAAGGAAGGTAACATTGATTTGAGAAGAATGAAAATTGAAACCACTAAAGCTTACCAGAGAAGAGGAAGATGAGACGATGAGTTTGAGTTTTAAATTTGAGAGAAACGTAACAAGAAGAGGAAGAGAGGAAAAAAAAACAGGAAGAAGAAGAGGAGCGGACATGAATTTTAGCTTTTTTAGAATGAAATCTGTTTAATGAGAAAGCTTATGATTGGTGGAAACGATGCTTAGTTGGAAAAAATTTAGAGTGACGTGGAGGCCTTAAATAGAAAGAGAATTCTGCTATTATATATAAGATTTATAAACTTGCTAAGTGTGACGTCCAAGAAAAAGGTTTTTTTTCCGCTAAAAGGTAAATTTCAAAAAAAAAAGTTGGCAATTTACACTGTGCAAGAAATGGAAAACATTTTTTTTTTTTTTTTTTAAGATAACAACCTCTTAAGACTCCTTTATAAAAAAATTTCCTAATAAGACTCGAGACCTGTTGATCGCATCAACATTATGCTTCAAATTTTATTATTTCTTAAATTAGTACTTAGAAAATAAAAAAAAATATAGAAATTACCAACACTATGATGCATGTTTCAAAGTTATAATTTTTTTAAAAAAGATGATACATGTTTCAACACTATATATATGATGATCTATTTAATTACGTTTGGGAAAATACTAAAATTCTGTAGGTTAAAAACTCATGATATATAGAAAAATGTTTTTATTTAGAAAGTTGAAAAACCTAAAATACAAAAGAGACTTGCGGAGAGACAAGTGCCTTCTGGGCAGCAGATATTTTCTACGTTAAGTCCCTTTCGCCCCATCGCAAAGTTAAAAAAAAAATGCTCAATTAGGGTAAGGTTTTGTTCGTTTGATCATTTGACATTTTCATTCAAATGATCCATTCTAATGAAGCATTTGGATGAACCATTCGAATGGAAATGATCCAATTTGTTTAGCCAAATGATTTTTAAAACTATTCCTAATTTTTAAAAGCCCATTAAAATTGACTAGTTGAATGGTGTTCGATTTTGACTCTAAACGAACATCAATTTTCATGTTCAATCAAATGGTCTATTTTAATGGACAAACGAACAACATCTAAAATGAACAATACACTTCCAAAACATAAGATATTTAATAAGATTATGCACATTCACACTTCGGTTAACTTTCTATAAGACTATTAAATTAAACTTTTAGACATTAGATTCATAGTTAATGTTAATTCACCAACTAACCAAAAAGATTTAGTAATTAAAAAATAACAAAAATAGCAGATATAGCTACATATCAACTATTAAATTTATGTTAAATAGTTAGGATTTTTATTAAAGTTTTATTAATTTATTTATCGAATGCAATTTTCTTTGTACAGTTAGCTAATGGGCTGTTCGTCTCGAAACAGAATGTATAGCTTTTGGGCTAGAAAAGTCAAAGTGAACATTAACGAGGCTTAGCCTAAAGCCCAAACCTTTGATTCAAAACGACACCGTATGATTGATTTTAAATCGCCGATTCATATAACCAGAGGTTAAATCTCTCTCGCTTTCGCTATCTCCTCTCGCCGGTTCTAATGGCAGCCGTCGCAGATTCCGTTGATAACGGCACTATTGACTTCCCTGAGAACGACAACCCCGTGACGGAGGAAATCAGTGCGACCGCATTGCTCGAGGAAAATCCAGCTTCCTTCCCTGAATTGAATCCTCCTGATAGCTTAGCTTCCGAGGCAAACGATTCCGCGGCGGAGAGGTGGCCAGGTTGGCCTGGGGATTGCGTCTTTCGTATGATCGTTCCGGTGACTAAGGTCGGAGCTATTATCGGACGCAAAGGAGATTTCATCAAGAAGATGTGCGAAGAGACTCGTGCTCGCATCAAAGTCCTTGATGGTCCCGCTTCCACTCCCGATCGCATCGTTAGTATCTCTCTCTCTCTACTCTGAATTGGGAATTTCATTTTCGATTTCTAGGGTTTTGAACGGGATTTACATAATTGGGGAGAATTAGGGTTGAATTTTAGCTTAGCATTTAGTTTTAAAGAAGCTTGTAATTTGATTAATTCTTGCTCTTTGGAAAAAATGGTTATGTTTAGGTTTTAATATCTGGAAAGGAAGAACCAGAGGCTTACATGTCCCCTGCAATGGATGCAGTCGTAAGGGTGTTCAGAAGAGTTTCAGGATTGCCCGATAACGACGACGATGTTCAAAACGCTGGAACCGCCTTCTCTTCAGCGCGTTTATTAGTTGCGTCTACGCAGGCGATCAATTTAATTGGGAAACAAGGATCCTTGATCAAATCAATTGTAGAGAATTCTGGTGCATCGGTGCGTATATTATCAGAAGGTATTATCTCTTTGGCCGTCTTTATGTGTTCAGTTTGTTCATGTGAGCCTACCAGATAGTAATATGCAAAGTGTACTTTTTTTTTGCTGCCAGAGGAAACGCCGTTTTATGCTGCGCAATATGAGAGGATAGTGGATTTGCAGGGGGAAGCTTTAAAGATCGCGAAAGCGTTAGAAGCGATTGTTGGACACTTAAGGAAATTTCTAGTTGACCATACTGTGGTTCCTCTCTTTGAGAAGCAAGTAAGCTTTTGTTCCTTGCATTTCTCACTAATTTTGTTCATCTGGTTTCTGAATTATCTAACTGTTCATATTTGTTATTCTTTAGTATCTAGCTAGAGTCACTCAAGAACCGTTAGCTGACAACAAGTCATCTCTCCATACTATTTCGTCAAATGGAATCGAGTCTGATTTCTCCCTCTTACCACGGAGGGAAGCACTGTTTCTGGAGCGCGATTCTCGTGTTCAGCCTTTGGGAGTTTCTATATATAGTCAGGATCCTGTTATGTCCGCTAGACACTCTCCTGGTCTTCCCAGGGCCTCTGCTGCTTTTGTTACACAGGTATAGCATCATCTCCTCAAAATGTTTACCCCTGTCACTGTTCTTACTTGTTAGATTCGGTATTCAACTGGTGGATAAGCTTATATCTTGGAATGAGTAAATATGTTTCTGTAATGGGTTTTCTTACTAGGTATCTCAGACGATGCAAATACCCTTCTCCTATGCGGAGGATATTATTGGTTTAGAAGGAGCTAATATAGCCTACATCCGTCAAAGAAGCGGAGCTACCATAACCATTAAAGAGAGTCCACATCCTGATGAAATAACTGTGGAAATCAAAGGCACATCTTCTCAAGTACAAACTGCCCAGCAACTGGTTCAAGTAAGAACACTTCCTTTACTTGCTACCGTCATAAAACCGTGTTTGTTGATTATGTATTTGTCGTTTATGTGCGTGTAGGATTTCGTCAGCAATCATAAGGAACCAGTTTTGGTTTCAGGGGGATATCCCAGAATTGACACTGGCTATGTACCTGCATATCTTCCTCCTCAGCTGAGCAATCGTCAAGAGCCGCTCTCGAGTAGCTACATGGGCACTGACACAGTGCAATACAGACCAACAACATATTCTCAGCTGCCGGGTCCTTCGACATACACGCCGCCGTCACTGACTGGCCAAACTTATGGTACGGAATATAGACCGGCTTCTGATGTTAATGGCTACAACAGTTATAATCTTTAGATGGTTTGCTAAATTTCTGGTTATAGAAAGGCTCTGTTGTAATAGAGAGAGTGAAGAACAAAGAACTAGAGAGCCAATGTAGTTGAAATGTGTACTGTAAATCTAGGTGTGCCTCTTTTTTCTTTTTACTTTTTTTCAAATCTTTTATTTTACACGACGTTTCTGGTCAGTCTCAAATAAGAACATTTCCATGGTTTTTTGAAAGTTTTTTTTTTATCCACAAATCAAGAAAATTCAAGAAATTAAAATTTTACTTAGACAAATCTGGATTACAAATTTACAACATACAACGAACAAACTAATGAACAAAGTCGTACGTGCGAAAGAGGACTTGTCACGTGCGGAACCTGGATACTGAAATTACCGCCTGTATTAATAAAAATTTCTAGGGTTTACGAATTGGGTTTCTCTGTGTATCTTCTCCGTCAACGATACGAGCTCAGAAACGCCGGCGGTGGGATCTCAATCGTCTAGGGTTTTGATTTTGTGAGAGCGAGGTTTGGGTATTTGGCTTGTTGCTACGACGATGGACGATAATTTACTAGACGATATAATACGGCGATTGGTGGAAACGAATAATGGTAAGACGGTGAAGAAGCAGGTTCCGATGACTGAGGCGGAGATTCGTCAGCTTTGTTCGGCTTCTAAAGAGGTTTTTCTAAGCCAGCCTAATCTCCTCGAGCTCGAGGCTCCTATCAAGATTTGCGGTAATTGTTTCTTGTGTTCTGGGTTTTTGATACAATCTCCATTTTCTTATGTTTTTGGGAAAGCTTAGCTTTGATAAATTGATTTGCATTTGTGTTTGTTGTAAGTTAAGCTAATTGCTCTGCCACTTGAAGTGTAGTGTGTTTCTTGCTGAGTTTCGACTAAGAAAGAAATGACCTATAAATTTTGTGAAACCATGTTCCTAGTCCTGCATTTCTTATTGTGTTCTTGTTTAACTTTGAAAGTATGTTGTTAGGGAAGCTTAGCTTTTATGATTTGTGAGCTAGAGACGTGATTTGAGTATGTTTATGTTGTAAAATTGCTCTTCCATTTAGAGTAGTGTGTTTCTTGGTGCTTTTTGACTAGGGAAGAAATGAACAATGTTCCTTAGCTCTGATGCATAAAGCTTCTTTTGATAGCTAGTGCGTTTTGTTTACTAGTTTCTTAAGTGAATGATGCCCTCGCAGGTGATGTTCACGGTCAGTTTCCAGACCTCTTGCGGTTATTTGAGTACGGTGGATATCCGCCAGCTGCGAATTACTTATTTCTTGGGGATTATGTTGATCGTGGTAAGCAAAGTATAGAGACAATATGCCTTCTTCTTGCATACAAGGTCAAATACAAGCTCAATTTCTTTCTCCTCAGAGGCAATCACGAATGTGCTTCTATCAACCGTGTGTATGGGTTCTATGATGAATGCAAAAGGAGATATAATGTCCGCTTGTGGAAAACTTTCACTGACTGCTTCAACTGTCTGCCTGTGGCTGCTCTCATTGACGATAAGATCCTCTGCATGCACGGTGGACTATCGCCTGATCTCAAGAGCTTAGACGATATCAAGAGGATTCCTCGTCCTATCGATGTTCCTGACCAGGGCATTCTTTGTGATTTGTTGTGGGCTGATCCTGACAGAGAGATTCAAGGCTGGGGAGAGAATGACAGAGGTGTCTCGTATACATTTGGACCCGACAAAGTTGCTGAGTTCCTTCAAATTCATGACCTTGATCTTGTATGCCGAGCTCATCAGGTAATCACACTGGCTAGTGTTATCCTAGCTGTTTTAACTTGTGCAAGAACGGGTCTGTGATCTTCTCATGTTACTTAGTGCTTCACCGAATCAAATTTATTGACTTCTGAATCTTCAGGTTGTAGAAGATGGATATGAGTTCTTTGCAAAGAGACAACTGGTGACAATATTCTCTGCACCCAATTACTGTGGCGAGTTTGACAACGCTGGCGCGATGATGAGTGTTGATGATAGCTTGACATGTTCATTCCAAATCATCAAGTCATCTGAGAAGAAAGGAAGATTTGGATTCATCAACAATGTTCCTAGACCAGGAACCCCACCTCATAAGGTGAAATATTATCTCCCTCGTATCTGTTTTTGCAGTCTAAAGAGATATCTTGTTGATGATAAGTTCATTTTTGCAGGGTGGAAAAGGTGGTTAAGTTCATATCTTCATATCAATGGGGAATCAAGAAAAGAGTGAGTTCGATTTTTTGGAGGTTAAAGTAGGTGACTGAGTAAACTTTTTGTTGTGTTTTGTTTTTATATCTTTGATTGAGGCAACATTTTGTTTGAAGATAAGGTAGAGGTGATTGAGGCAAAATTTGTTTAGTAAGAATTGTGGAAAATGTCATGGAACGTTTTGAAAAGTCTCTGAAGAACAGAAAACACAATAGGCCAAAATAAATCTTAAGTTCTCTCTTAACACCCCCGCCGCTCCCCCCCCAAAGTTTTTAGTTTGACCAAGAATCGTAAGTCGTAAGAATTAAGATTAATTTATTATAGATAAATAGTCTATTATATTTATATATATATATATATATATATAAAATTAAATATACATATATATAGTTATATTTAAAAACCGTCTAAACTGCCTAAAAATTCGCCTAGTCCCCGATTAGGCGCTAGGCGGAGGGTTGCCGTCCGCTTAGCGTCTAGCATTTTCTTGAACACTGGTCATAACCATTCAAAAGTCAACGTTCCTCTTGACATTAATATAATAAAAAAACATTAATATAAAAAGTCTTTAAATTGACTCAAAATCCTAAATCGTAATTTTGCGACAAAATCTACCCGCTTGGTAGTGACCTATCGGCGACGAGAGGAGTCTCGGCGTTTTCCTAGAGCCAACAAGTGTTGTCAAATTCCCGATTTCATTTTCCGGAGATAGTCGAATTCTCGTTGTAGTTATTATTTCTTCCATTTCAAATTACTTGTCGTTTAAAGTTATTTCACACAAATTAAAAAAATAATTAAATTTCTTGTTTTATCCCTAAATAATGCACTTTTTTGTTTAAAATTGTTTAAAAAATCGATTTACAATAAAGAGATCCTGATTCGAAATTGTTTTCACGCTCTTTCGGGCGATTAAATCAAATGTATATTCACGCTTACAATCCCTCCGTCTTTTTCCTATTTACCCATTACTTATTTTCCATTTGATTTTTTTTTTGTACACAATGTCGCTATGGTATACTGACCCACCTCTAAACGAACTAGCATTAGAACATCTCTGATCCAACTCTATTTTTTGCTCTAAATTTATTTCAGACTAAATATTTTCCAAATCTAAAATAGTGAATGCTAGATTTTAATTTATTTTTTGAGGAATCAATAAAAGAGTGATGGCTGCAAAATGTTGCACTTTTAGTGGAAACAATTTAGAGGAAAAACATATTCCTCTCAAAATTTACCATTTGAGCTCAATTTGTACAATATTTTTTTCAACTCATTCCATGTTAAAAGCGTATTTACAAAACTGTCATTACTATATTTTGACACAAAGCTACCATGGTAGAATTACAAAAAAAGAGTCTACCAAAAATGGAAAAGTCTACCATTCTAGTGATTGTAGATTTGTTTCATGATAATAGACTTATAACCAAAATGGTTGACTTAGAGCCTGACTAATTTAACTGCAACAGGTGCGAGAATTTGCAGAAGCAGACGGTAGCGGTTTTAAGCGTTATGAAGCGATTTACACGACTGGTGTAGGGGTTAGAAATAGATGCGTTTGCAGAATATTTATGACTGGTTGACTAGCGGTTGCGTAGCGGTGAAACAATAAATTAACAATATAAATACATTAAATAATTATAAAAAATATCAAAAATTATATTATAATAATAAGATATAAAAATTAATAAATTCAATAAAATTAAATACTGAAAATCATGTATATGATACTTACGTTTATTATTATTATTTTGGATGAAAGTTATAAATTTTATGGAGAAATTGTTTCTTTTGTAGATTAATGTTTGGTGGTACCGGGTTTTGCACCCTATACCCAGACCCGACTTAAGATTGATCCGACCCGGAGTAAAACACGAGGCGCTGAATTGGGCCCCGAGCCAGGGGAGAAAGCCCATTATGAAGATAAGGAAGCCTCTTTCCTGGTAGATTACCGACCTTCGGTTAGTTGGAGAATAAGTAGGAAATATACGAGAATATTGATTAAATCTTCTCGGTTGGGATATTTCCCATATTTTCCTAGGGTTTTGTCATGGACTGTAATTCGATATAAATATGGAACTCATTTCACACTAAGGGAGATCCGCAACTCTCTTGAATAATACACTTCTCTTGGAAACACTCTTGATTCTTCTTAGTTGTTCTTGATACTTTTCCCCCTAGATCAAAAACCCCACTTATTTGAGGAGATCGAGTTCGTTCGCACGAACCCGGTACCTTCAATTGGCGCCCACCGTGGGGCTATAGATTTGTTGGGCGCACGAGAGAAAGCTACTTACAAAACAAGTTTCAGAACAATGACCGGTATTGAAGAACAAGAACGAGAGAAAAACACAAAAAACACGGCGGACCTGAGCCACGACGATCCCGAAGATTGCGAGGAAATCCTCGGAACGACCAATCAGAATGAAGTAGAAAATGGGGAACAAAAAACAGAGGAAAGACGTACCACTGCCGACGATGTCCCAACGATGCTCAAGCACCTAATGGAAAAGTACGACAAGCAAGTCGTAGAGAACCAGGAGATAAGAGATAAAATCCACCGATTGACAAATCGCCCCGACGAGCAAATCCGAGTGACCGAACCTGCAGTCAACTCCGTGCCCACCGGAAGAACAGATCGGTTGCAGCAAAACCTCTTCCCGGATACGCAGACTCCACTGCACCGTACCATGGAGAACTGATCCACCATTCTGGCGACCCATGGAACTCTAGACGACGCAAGGGATCCCAAAATTGCCTCCATGAAAGCGACGATACGAGCCATGAAGTCCAAAATGCATCGCGTCGTCAGCTCGGCCCCCAAGCTCGATAAGGTACTAGAAGAAACCAGGCAAACCCCTTTTACGACACGAATCGTCGAGACTCCGGTCAAACATCTTGCAAAAATTAAGATCATACCGTACGACGGAACAACTGACCCAACTCAGCATCTCATGGCCTTCAATATAGCGATGGGAAGGGCACACTTCTCGCCAGACGAAAAAGAGGCAGGCCACTGCCAGCTCTTCGTGAAAAATCTGAAAGGTGACCACTGGCGTGGTTCTCGCAACTCGAAAGGAACTCTATCGACAATTTTCACCAATTGTCAATGGCCTTCCTAAAGCATTACTGCATGCATATTGAGAAGCGAGCTTCAACGGCAAGTTTATGGTCGTTAGCGCTGAAGCAAGGTGAAACACTACGGTTGTTCATGCGACGCTTCAAGGCTACCGTTGCTAAAATGATCGTACCAGACGAGGAAGCTAAGGATGCCCTCCAGAAAGCACTCCTCCCGAAAACACCCTTCCAGACCGAGCTAACCGTAAACCGACCTGAAACTCTCTAGGACGCTATGCACAAGGCGTCCCGCTTTGTTGAATTAGAAGAAGATGAAGGGGTTGAGGTCAAACCACGGGCCATGCAACCTGATCATCTCGAAAGGACTAGTGGCCGAAGCTGCGCGAGACGGAGTTTCCAGGTCGCCGAAGACAACGAACAGGAACTAAAGTTCGACGAGAAAAGTACCCGAGGAGACGATACTAGAGACCCGAGAAGCTGGTGCAAGTACCACCAGAAATACGTACACACCACGACTCAATGCCGACATCTCCAGAACATACTTCTACTCGAGTACAAAGCTAGGAAAATCCCTTTGATCGGAAGATATAAGAGCGCCGCCACCAAGCAGGCCAAAAAGGAGGAAGGTCACAAAAAACCACCCCCACACAATACAAATCCGCCAAAACGAGACCGGGACGACTTACACGGAGACAAGAATAGCTCGGTAACCAGAAAACGTATCAACATGATTATGGGCGGCTTGGTATTTACCTTACTTTAAAATAAAAGTCAAACCCGTCTTCGCAACAACTCTGAGCCTATGTAGGTAAAACAAAAAGCCGATTATCCATCACATACCTACACGCTAACTTAGAACTGCTCTAATGATCTTAAGCGAAAACAATTATCCACTTAAGTATCTGCCCAAAGAGAACCTAAATCTGTCGAACTCGGACTTAGCAAAATATAGAAAGAAAATTTGTAAACAAGGAAGGGTCGTAACCCTCGCAAAAAAACAAATAAAAACCCACAGAAGGGGCAATGTTTACAAAACCAACACCCTAAAAAAGGACCATGTTCCAAACATAAACTTAAAAAGGTCACAGGTGACCTTATTCTTCATTAGTAGGGAGATTGGTGCCATACTGATTCAAACCTGCCGGAATTGAGGCAGCCATGTCAGAACAAAGCGCAAGCACAGGACTGGAAAGCAGTACGTCCTCAGCAAGATTTTCCACGGTCACGACCTCTGCCTCGGCCTTATACTTGACCTCCTCGGCGCGATATTGCTCAAGCAGGCCGGTAGGAACTTTGTACTCCGCAGCTTCCATTTCTATCAAACATTGAGCAACACCTTAGGCTAAATAAAGCTGCATAGCCACTTGTTTGGCAGCATCACGGGAGGCAAGATGCATACGAACCGCATCCAACCGGGCAGCTTGCCTCGTTTTCAAACTAAGAACGAACTTTCCACTTCGTCCAGGCGGCGCCTCGCGTCGTCACGTTCCTTTTGCAAACGATCATCCTCTAGGGCACCCTTCAGCTTGGCCTCCCTTTTCCTCGCTGCTTCCTCAATCAGCGACCTCTCCTCCTTCAGGCCGCCAACCCGCTCAAAATACGACGCCAATTCCTGGTTGTTCGTCATAGCCTTAAGCTCCCAGGTGTCGGCTTGCTGCTTTAAGCGCTCTGCCTCGACCCAAGCTTCTTCGACCACCAGACACCGGGCGCGAGTACGAGAATCACCTTTACTCCTCTGAACAACCGCCTCGTACTCACTCACCAAATGGTTAACAGAGCTGGCCAGCTACAGCCGACGATAAGAGAAAAGAAGAATTTAAGAAAAGAACAAAGACCGGAAGTATGTCAGAATAAGGATCATAGATTACCTTGATTATATCATGAGTGATGGTGTTATATTCATTGCGACAAACCATGTTGTCGACCAATGGGAGGCGAGCGTTAGGTCCTCCAATGTTGCGGATAAGCGTGGTCTGATGAGCAGGAGGACTTAACATGAGAGGAGTGTGAGGAGTCCGATGATGGAAGACGAAGCTGTAGCTGTAGTCATAGCCGTAGTCAGAAAGGATTTCCAACGGTGGGTAACAACCTTTCTCCTTCCTCGGTTTCTCGACCTGGTCTGATGGCCCATCGAGGGATCGTTTCAAACCCCTTCGTTTTTAACAAGAGTAGGTGCGATAACCCGACCAGGACAAACCAAGGTGGACGAAATCCCCGACTGAAGTGCCGGGCTGGAAATGGGAAAAACCGGTTGAGCCGCCGTTTCGGCATCAATCGAACCCTCTGGTCAAAGGACCTTGGAGGGGGTGTTACTTACTACAATTAAGGGATTGGAGACGGAGGGAGGATCAATACCGCCCAACGGTTCATCAACAGGCACTTCAGGCGATGGAGTCCTTTGCACTCCACCGACCTGGATAGGTTGGACCCTCCCTGAAACAAGGTCGGCATTAGCTCGGTGGCTAGCTCGTTTATGTTCCTTATATTTTTCTTTGGGAACAAAAATTCCCTTAGCTTTGGATCAACCGCTTCATTATCCTCTTCCTTAGAGGATGACTCTTCATCGGGCTGTTTCGACGAAGCAGCGTCATCTCCAGGATGACTCGTAGGTGGAATCTCATGCAGACCTGAAGTTACCGACATGGTGACATGTCAACAAATGAGAGGGGTTTCGTCAACAGTGTCCTCAGAATCGGGAATCACGATGGCCGCAGAAGCACCTTTTCCCGTCGTGGCTGACATACGAACTTTTCTCCTTGGCGGAATCGCCGGACTCTTAAAATCAGGGATCTTCTCGTAAATCTTTATTTCTCTAGACTAGTAGTCGCAGTCCCAGGCGTCTGCAGAAAAAGGAATCAGAAAACACAGGAAAATAAATTATTTGGAAGCAATCGGACAAAAGGGCGATTACCTAAAGTGCAACGTTCTCTCTTGATTCGGGTGAGTGTAATCTGCGCAGTATCCAAAGGACGCTCCCCCCTTAAGATCGACACTTGCCTCCAAACGGGGAGCTGGTGAATAGGAGCAGCGCTCGGGTGCAGAACTAAAAAAGGAAAATTTATCAACGGTTAGGAGGTCAGATGCAAAAAGATAAAAAGTGTATGCATATGTATAATAGTCATCTACCCAGCTCGTGATTCCATTCAAATCGGTATGCCCTGGTTACATCGCGGACCGAGGCAAGGTTAATCTTAACAAAGAAGAACTGATCTGACCAATGAGAAATCTTGCTCTTTAGATTAACAATCTTACAACCGCCTTCATGCTGTTGTAAAGTTTCCCGGGCGTCGTAACCTTAGTCGACGAGATCTGTTCATACATCTCGACCGAGAAGTTGATGCCTCTCTCGGCTCCCAGCATCATAAGGGCAACTAGGTTGGTCACCCCGACGTATGTCATCTGGGAGAACGCGATGTTTCTCCATTTGCAATACCTTACAAACTGGTACGGGAGAGGAAATCATAAACGACTTTCCGTGAACATATGCTCCAGAAGACATATGTATCCGGGAGGGCAATCCCAGGGACGCTGGCCGGGAGCCAGAGTAAGAAATTCTAGATCGAAGGGCATGGTGCAAGAACTTCGCAAGCTTTCAAGAGACCTGTCGGAAACAATCGAATCGTAAACTTGGTAAACGTTAAACTGATTCGCAACGGCAGCTTCATCCGGAACCCTGATCCGGGCATTAGCATCGGATGGAGTAGGGCTGTCAACTTTGTGAGGAGTCTGAAAATCCTCATCGATGGGGGAAGTTGGGATGTCTGTAGGAGTTCTCCAGTCGTTAGAGATTTCACTTAGGCCGCAATGGACCCGCGGCAGACGAGAAGAACCCAAGGATATGTCGTCAGTGTTATCCCAGTTTGCCGAAGGATTCATGGAGGAGTTGTCGGAAGAATGCATTATGGGAGTGTGAGATTTGTAGATGCAACAGAAAAATTATGCAAAAAAAAGGGAGAGGTAGAGATCAGATTTTGAAGAGAAAGAGGATTACCTTTTCGGCTGGAGAGTGAAACAGGAAAAGGAAAAGTAATAAATTTTATATCTATTGCGGATACCGAGAGTAATGATTAAAAGCCTAGGTGGCAGACGAGGGTGAACCGAAGCGTCTTTTCGACGTCTCTTCAAGACACGTGGGGACGGTTATATGAACACTACTAGAAAACTGCCGATTTGTGACTCTTCTGGTAGTCGCAAATCTGTCGTTGCAAATTTGTGACTACCACAGATTCGTCGCAAATTAGTCACAAATCAGTTGCACATTTGCGACAGTTTTGCGACTCCACATTTCAGTCGCTAATTTGTGACGGATTAATAACTCCATAACTCAGTCGCAAATAAGCGACACAATTGTGACTCATGTAGGTAGTCACTAATTAGCAACGTATTTGGGACTGCCTTTGGCGTGGCAAATAAGCGACTAACTAGCGACTTCTGATTTTGCGACTGATTTATGACTAACTATATTCGTCGCAAATTAACGACTAATTAGCTTCTAATTAGAGACTATATTGTTTTTGTCACATTTTCGGTTAGTCACATTTTGGTCACTAATTTGCCACTGATTTGCGACGCTTTTGTTTTAGAAGTGACCAAATTGAATCTCTTTCAAGTCACTTTTTAGTCACTTAAATGCTACTAATTGTTGTTTATTTGTGTTGTTTTCAATTACCAAATGCTGTGAATAATAAAAAAACTTGAAATGCAAAATTATATTACAAAACAAACATTACAAAGAATGCTCCACAAGAAATTCTTTTATTACATAAAATGATACCAAAAACAAAACAAGAACAACAAAAATACAAACTTTTTCAATTTCTTATGGAGCTAGCACCTCCAAGCATCATCACCATCCTATCCAATCCGTAAGCAATACCACCTGCAATTTCATATCAAATTCCAAATGTTTAATTAACTAATCATGTTTATTGACAAAGTGTAAGAAAATTTACATACCATGAGGAAGACAAGAACAACAAAGAACAAAACAAGAACAAGAAGAACCACGTGAATCCTTTTGAAGATCTTTGACCTGATTCACGTGGAAACTTCAGTGGACTCATCAGTGAGAGATCAAGTAAAGGCAATTAAAGGCGTACAATACAACTTACCAACTGGATGATTAGTTCGTTATGATCTGGAAAATGTGCTTCCAAGAAATCAAACACTGCACATTTTTTTTTTGTCTTTTTCAATATCAAATCTCAATTTAATAAGCTAGAAAAATCAGGAGGTTATTCAATTCTTGTCTGATCGGAGATGGAAGATATTATACCTTTTAGAAACGAGTCCACATACTTCCCACCATACTTGATAGCCATGCCATGGATTGTAACCTGTTTGAGTCATTATAACACCAACATCATTACATTGATCAGCCTCCGTGCATATATATATATATGACAGTTTACACACGCAATGCGTCTATGTTCATGATACATAACAAGCAAAACCGGTTACCTTTTGATGAGATCGGCACAAGTTGACTAAAGACACTTCCACATTTACAGTCTTCTGAATGTTTTTCACGTAAGCTTTGGTAGCTTCAGGTTGACAATTTTGTCGTTTCTCTGAGCTAACGGTCTTTATCTAAATAGGATACACATATTGGAATAGAAATTAAGAACTTAAATTTTCTAGTAATACATGAAGAATCGGAAAAAGAAGAAGATGGATTTCTGACTAGTTTGTTGAGAATTGCAAGGTTTTCTTCATGCTGCATAAAGCACCAGCGGAAGTGAGGAAATTAGTTTCTAACAGGTGACCAAAATATATATGAGATATCTATGAAATTTTCCTTACCAATGTCTTGTACCATCCTCTGAAAGTCGTTGAGCATAGTGTAGGGAATTCGTGATCACGGGCATCATCTTCTCTTGTTGACTTGGATAAAGAGGCCTGAGACGAATAAATTCGAGAGACAACGTGCAAATGAGTTTAATTATATGATATTGTTATTCATATGAAATAAGTGCGGTTTTTAACAGTTAATCAACTCAGCAGGGATAAAATGGTTTTAGTTTCCACAAACCATAACTCAAGTGGAAGTTAATGTTTTTAAAGCTTTGATAAAAGTAAAGCCCAGAGAAACATTTTTCCATGTACCTGAGGCAAAATGGTACAGACAAGCTCATCGAGCAAAAGAGTACAAATCCCAATTAGTAAGTAGACGAAACCGATGAAACAAATTTTTACCCAATCTGAGTCTTGCCATGTACCTGAAGTTTGTCACGGTCTCTTGCTCACTAAAGCTGATCCATCCTGGTTATGGTCTCCACTTGGTATCTAAAACATCTTTCCTCTGAAACATAAAAACACCAACAGGAAATGAATCAATACTATGCTTTCATTACCTACGAAGAGCTAATGAATCACAATGAAACAAGAGAAACTAACAAACATCAGCTAAATCAAGCATTCATATCTATTACACAGTGTCTAAGGGGAGAGATGAGATAGATCTGAAATAAAGATCGGAGAAAAGCGAGATAGTTATACCAGGAGATAGCCTGAAGAAGTTGTTGCTCTCTCGTTCTCCACCAAATCTTCTCCGCCACTCAAACATCGAATCCATAAAAATAAACCAAAATCGAATTGAAATTTTTACAGATAGAGATAAAGAGGGAAATGGATCTATCGAATTAAAGTGAAGAACAACGAGCTTAACCTTCTGGATGTTGTAGTCAGCGAGGGTACGTACGACCATCTTCGAGCTGTTTTTCCGGCGGAAATTAATCGTTGTTGTTCTGGTGGTGTCGACTCCTTGGTGGGTTAAAACCCTAAAAGGAATAAGAATAGCGGGAGTGACGGAGATTTAATCGAAGGGGACTGAGGATCTGCACAAAATTAAAGAGAAAAGAAGAATTGGAGGGTGATGAGTTAAAACCCTAAGAGGAATAAAGAAAACGACGAGACCTCAGAGATATAGAGAGATGAAAAGCTTTTTTGTGTGTTGATTAATCTGGGTTTGATTCGGTGAAGGACTTTGTGAGAGAGAGTTGAAGAGATGACGAAACTTGATGAAGAGCTACAAGAACACAGAGCAAAAAAACCTAAGGGGGGAGAGAGAGAGAGAGAGAGAGAGAGAGAGAGAGAGAGAGAGAGAGAACAATTATGCCGAAGAGTTTTAACCGATATGCCATAGTAACTAATCGATAATGAAGTGTAATAAATTTTATTTATCATCATAATGCGATACAATTTTTTTTTTAAATGGTTGTAGTTCTGTTGGTTCGAACACAAGACCTTTGTGTTAGGCATTAGTGTTTTTAACCATTGTGCTATTGTAACTTATTTGTTAATATCTAACAATTAAATGTATTTTATTCCTAAACTGTGAAAATTAATATTTTAAATGCAACAAACACACTTTTTTTTGTCAACTCAAACAAACACACTTATTTATTATCAAATTATAAGAAAACATAAAAACGTTTTCAAACATTATATATTGGGTAAGACCATTTTATTTTCGGATTTGCGACTGCGAAAATCGTTACAAAAGAGTCACAAATTCGTCTCTACTAAATTTTTATACAATTGTTATTTTGAAACCCTAAACCCTATATTGTCAGTAAAGAGTCACAAATTCGTCACTACCAATTTTTAAAAAATTGTTGTTACCTACATTTAAACATTTGTGACGCTTTTGTTACGCTCTTATGGTAGTCACTAATCTGTGACTGCTTTGATAGTAACAAAATAGTTGCAAATTTGTGACCACTTTAGCCGTCGCTAATTAGTCTGTAATTTGTGACTACTCTGCGACTACATGAAAACCAACGAATGTTTGTCTCAAATTCGTCGCTAATTTGTTACGCTTTTATGACGAAGTTGATCAGTCACAAATTGGCGACCGTTTTGCGACTGATTTTGGTGTAGTCACAAATTAGTTACATAAGAGTCTCAAAGTAGTCGCAAAAATTAGTTACTGATTTTTCAGTCACAAACAGTAGTCACAAATAGACTGTTTTCTAGTAGTGGAACGTATCGGATCAGTCCTAAGCCCAATCAGCTTCCACTACACGCTTTGTCCGGACTCTGACGTCATAGTCTGAACTCGGGGGGGGGGGGGGGGGGGGGGGGGGGGAGAAAGCCCATTATGAAGATAAGGAAGCCTCTTTCTTGGTAGATTACCAACCTTCGGTTACCTAGAGAATAAGTAGGAAATAAACGAGAATATTGATTAAATCTTCTCGATTAGGATATTTCCCATATTTTCCTAGGGTTTTGTCATGGACTGTAATTTGATATAAATATGGAACCTATTTCACACAAAGGGAGATCTGCAACTCTCTTGAATAATACACATCTCTTGGAAACACTCTTGATTCTTCTTAGTTGTTCTTGATACTTTGCCCCCAGATCAAAAACCCCACTTATTTGAGAAGATCGAGTTCGTTCGCACGAACCCGGTACCTACAATGTTATATTTAAAATTTTAGTTTCTTATATAAATTTGTGATCGAAGTTTATTAAGAGAATTTTGGTGTGAAGATTTTATAAATTCAAAATTATAATAGGTTACTAATTTAAAATGTCAAATTATTTATATATTTCATAATTATAATATTCAAATCTTGATTTTTGAAAATTTATTATATATTTTCTGATTTTAAGTGAATTTTCTTTTATTTTCTAATAAAAAATAAATCTACTTGCAACCACAAACGCTCGAGGAAAGCAGTTTTTGGTTTTGAGCAGTACAGAGCAGTAGAAAGCGTTTTTCATGATTGTTGTCAAATGTTAGGAACTGCTACCGCCCGTAAACTTTGCGTTTCCGAGTGATAGCAGGGGTGTACTAATCAAGCCCTTAATATTATAATGGTAGATTTAGTCGTAGACTTATTTTTATTTGGTGGTAGAGATTTTTTTAGTTGTAGATTTATGATATGAGTAATAGAGTTCACGCCAATAGAGGTAAAGATGTTTTTGAGTGATAGATTTAATAGTCGATTGGTAGATCTAACACCTAGATTTATTATCGAACGGTAGATTTTTTGTTTGTTTGACGGTAGATTAAAATTAGGTGGTAGAATTATTGACATAGGAGGTAGACTTGCATCTTTTAGAAAAAAGAGTAGACTTCCATGGGTGTTGGATTGTACGTAGATTTATTTTTAGTGATGACAGATGTATTATTGAGGCGATATAGTTATTCAATCTTTTAAGTTAACTAAAACACTTGCAGTGGGTACTATGATGGTAGATTTATAATAGTAGATTTGTATGTTTACGTACAATGATAGTAGATTTGTTTGCTTATCTATACTAATAAGAAAAAGAAAGATTTTAAAAGTCTTTTGTCCCCTTTTGATCATTTCTTCTTCTCAAAGAGTTGTTTTTGTAATTATGGAATTTTCCAAAGTAGTTTGAATAATTATCTCTAAAAAATATATGAACACATTCAAGATAATCTAAATAAAAACCCACTTCGCGAAATAGAAAGGGTACATACCCTTTCGAAATTGACAGAATGTTGGACGCAAATAGTTCAAAATATATTTCAAGTTGGTCATAATCAATCTTTTGACGTGTGGAGGACGAACTCTAACATTTTTTATGGAACAATATTAAAGCACAAAACATCAACTGATAATGTCTTGCAGATTTTCCACCTTTACCTTACGCACGTCTTCTAATTGAAGCATTCTCTGAATTTGCCAATGTACTGTCCCCAATATTCCATATAAATATGCATCATATGGGCACTTTGAATTTCATCACCAAAACTTAGAGGCAAGGAAAGAGCTCATCATACGAAATGAGGTCAATCACAGCTTTGTTTTTCCTTTTCTGTTTCCTTGTTCCCTCTGCTTTGGCACAACTGCGAGATGGGTTCTACAGCCGGTCATGTCCCCGAGCTGAAACCATTGTTCGTAATGTTGTCACCACCCATTTCAACCGTGACCGTAGCATTACTGCAGCATTGCTTCGTATGCAGTTTCATGATTGTTTTGTCAGGGTACGTAAGCTTCTCCTTGTGTGTGTGTATCACGGATCTAGAGGTAACACTGATCATGTAATGTCTTGATTTGCAATGTAGGGTTGTGATGCTTCCCTCTTGATCGACCCAAGACCCGGAAGGCCCTCCGAGAAAAGCACCGGATCAAATGCAAGTGTGAGAGGCTTCGAGATCATTGATGAGGCTAAGAGACTGCTCGAGGCTGCGTGTCCCGGAACCGTCTCATGCGCAGACATTGTAATTCTAGCCACCAAAGACTCGGTTAAATTAGCTGGTGGTCCAAGTTACTCAGTACCAACAGGAAGACGTGATGGATTAAGGTCAAGCCCCAATGATGTGAACTTGCCTGGACCAACAATTCCGGTGGCTGCATCCATCAATTTATTTAGAGCTCAAGGAATGACTACGGATGACATGGTTACACTCATTGGCGGTGGCCACAGCGTCGGTAAGGCTCATTGCAGTTTCTTCCAAGATAGGCTTGCTGACCCAGCAATGGACCGCACATTGAATAATAAGTACGTGGTTCATTTGAAAATATATATTAACATCAAAACATACGTATGACTAACCATTAATATACATCTCTTAAGGTTGAGGAGGACATGCCGTTCTCCAAATGATCCAACGGTGTTCTTGGACCAAAGGACGTCATTTACCGTGGATAACGCAGTCTACGGAGAGATCCAAAGACAGAGAGGAATCCTAAGAATCGATCAAAACTTGGGCCTCGACAGATCAACCCGTGGAATTGTATCAAGTTTTGCATCAAGCAATACACTCTTTAGACAGAGATTTGCCCAAGCAATGGTGAAAATGGGTAAAATTAGAGTTCTTACAGGACGCTCTGGAGAGATCAGGAGAAACTGCAGAGTCTTCAACAACGGACGTTGATTCCACGCTGTCTCTACCACTATTCATGGAGAGATCCTAAGAGACTAAGACAAAAGAAACCTATGCTTTTTGTTTTGCTTTTCCAGTATCATGTTTTGTTTTTCCTTCAAAATTGATTCGCCGTGCTGCATGGATTATTTTATTTTTTCTGTTCACTTATCTTTCTGGCTTTGAAGCGTTATAATTTCTTGTCCTATTTTTGGCGTATTCTTGTCTTAAATCTATCATCTACGTAAGAGAAGATATAACACGAGTTTAAAAAGATGGGAAAAAAGAACGTGTTAATGAATAAATTGCTCAGTAACCCCTTTACCAAACTGTGTTTGTAAACCACTGGCCAAGAACTTCGGCTTTTCAAAGATTCTACCAGCAATTTATGCAGTAATTCCTTTCAATTTCACATGCTATATATGACTTATACGATGAGACCTATACGTTTTAGGGCATGTTTTCAACTATATCATCTACGAAAATAATCTGATAAAAAAAAACGGTTTGCTTTTGTAGAACTTACTGGTTGGGGGACAGAGCAGTATGTGTGATTAGCAAAGTGTAGTACCTGACTGTTCTATGAAGAAGTTGGTTTCCGTTTAAGAATCTCATTCTCTTTTCTTAGTTTCATAAGCTTCTGCTTTAATGTCTCGACCTGTCGATTCGAAGTTGTATCCCGCTGTTTTTCGGCTATTGAAGTTCTACTAATAAGCACTGCAAAGAATATAAAGGTGACCTACAATTAGTTGCAATACTCTGAAACCTGTGAAGTCTTAGTGAAACCTAAACCACTTGCTAAAAGCTTTTTCTCCCAAAACTGAGTTAGTGGAAGAGGAAGAAACTCTTACATTCCTTCTGCAGGCTCTGAAGTTTGTTACTGATATCATTTTTCTCTTCTTGTTCCATGAGAAGGCAGTCCTTTAGATCCTGAATCTCGAGTTCGTCTATCAAATGATTACATTAGGAAGCCACATGTATGCCGTAACATAAACATAAACTTAAGCAATTTGGAGATTAGGTCTCGAGTATTACACTTGGATTCCACTTCAGAAAATACGCGATCCAGCTTCTTTGACATTGCTTGAATATGCAATTTGTTAGCTGTCAAGTCTTGGCGAAGCCTATCATTTACCATTTCGTTCGTCGCTTTTTCAACCAAAAGGCTTCTGTAAGTAAAAAAAGTTTTGGTAGTTACCAAAAAACGATTAGATTCATGTCAGGTAAGATAATACTAGCGATTTGCAAATGGACTTTTACCTGATTTTATTCTCTAGCTCCTCAACCTTTGTTACATGCTTCTTCCTAAGGGATTCCAAAGCATTCCTATGTTCCTACCACAGCTTGCACATATATCATAACATAAAAGGTGCCCATATATCTGAGTGTATACAAATTCATAGCTAGGAAACTCTTCATGCAGACAAATAATTGACATGTATGAAGTTTTAATATCTCACATGTTCTTTGCTTTTGCTTTCGTCGTTCACTCTCTTTAGCTCCTCTTTCAAGCCGTGGCACTTAGTTCGATGCTCAAGCTGTACATGGTCAATAAAGAAATGGTTTCAGATATTACGCAGACGAAAAAGACAACTTTCTTGCGTTTTATTTTCTTTTCAATAGGAAATGACCTGATCAGCAAAATTGTTTAGAGATTCCGTATATAGCTTCTTCAGCCTTTCATTCTCTGCAGGTTCCTCAAGCAATTAGATGCCTCCAAAAGCAAAACTAGTGATATAAAGAATGTAAAGTAAACAAAATCAACCAAAACCTTCTTTAAGAGTTTTATTACTAATCTCAAGAGCCTCTCTTCTACTCGTTTCCGCGTTACTCTTTGATCGGAAAACGTTGATTTCATTCATTCCGCTTTTGAAATCCTGAACAAAAAATCAAAGAAACAAATAAACAAGCAACGCATGTTCGATTGTTCTACTTCTAGGTACAGAATCATTCAAATAAGCAGTGTAATTAGAATTAAAGAACAACTGGAAGATTTTGAAATCCTTATGAGCAATACAAACTGTTCGTAACATTTCTCATTCAAGCAGTGAACAGAATTCGTTCGATAACAAACATGAGCAGATCGCAATTTCCAGATTTCTGTTTTAATCGATTCGACAGAGAAGGAGATAGAACCGATTGAATTCGAGATGAAGAAATGGCGATCGATTTGATTCGATTTTTCTCCTTTATCGGGAAACAAATCAGAATACTGGAAGTAGGAAGCGAAGAAGACGAGATTGGAAGAGAGTATTGAGAAAAATCACCTCGTAGATCTGATCGAAACTAGAGAGAAGCAAATTCATCTGCTCTTCGCTGCTTGCCGCCATGAATTCGTCGATTTGAGTTTTTTTTTAGTGTGTGTTTCGAATTAGGGATTTCAAATTCGAGGTATGTGTGTGTGTAGTAGTAACGAAACCGAGCTTTCTGGGCCGTCGATGTCATCTTGTTGCCTTATATTAAATTATTAATACCACTTTTTCTCCCTCAATTAATCACACATACAACGGTCTAGCGACTAGCATCCCTGAAAGATTGAAAAGTAATATCGGTTGAATTAACAAATGCTGACCATGACTTTGGCTTGTTTGCGAGTGGCCACGTGTTAGAGGTGCTGATCTTCATTGGCGTTTTCCCTTTGAAAATTTAAGTTTTGCTTTGAGCTTAGTATTTGTCGAAGCTCGGGATCTTTAGTCTAGTGGTTGCCTGGTTGGAAGAATAACAAGCATATATTTTTCTTTTTCTTTAAGGGCTATATGAGCTATCCGTTCAGATCTTTAGAGTTTGATAACATTTCCCGTCACCATATGCAATCACCCGGATATGGGCCAGTTTGTTTGTTTGCCGTTGCGGCTGCGGCTGCGTCATGCGGTCAAACGATGTTCATTTACTTGACGCAGCCTCCTGCGGCCAAACGTTGCTGCTAATTGCAGTTGTAGCGTTTCAAATTTCTGGACGCTGAACGACTGAAACCGCTGTGATTAAACGCTGCGACCAGATGATGTGGCAGGCAAATAAACACAATCGTTGCGTCTGATCGCAGCGTCTAGCCGCAGCTGTTGGCGGCAGGCAAACGAACAGGCCTTATGTCATGCTTATGAACGGTTGCGTTTATGCACATTTTAATCAATCATGCATCAAACACAACTATATATAATTTTATAGCGTTTTAAAAAAAAATATTAACACATCACTAGATTTCTCAAACATACCAAACTAAACTGACAGAGTATTATTATTATATATGTTTGGCCTTGTCCTCAAATTGTGTTAGTGTTATGGGCTTTTCCGTTATGCCTTCCTCTATGTTCTCCCTGTTTGTGTAGTTATGTTTGATTACCTTGCAAGCTCTTATTCGTTGGCGCATTTGAGGCATCAAATTTTTTTCAGAGAAGATAGTTGTTTTGAAGCGGTTCTGTGGCTCAACGGTTGGTTTAGGTTCTTGGCTTCCTTACGTAGCGGCATTCTTTATCTTTTTCTAAGTTTTTATTGCTTCTTGTTGGGTCCAAATGTTTACGGGTTTACCATATTCGTTCTTGTACTTCCGTTCTATGTTACAATATAAACTAGATGGAAAAACTGATGACAAAGCACTATTTTTGACACTTATAAAAAATTAGATAACTTAATGCTATAATCCTACAAACCTATAGGTTGTTGGATCAATTTTTAAAAGTATTTAAAACTTCATTCTTTTGTCAAAAATTGAATGAATGTGAATAAGAAATGAACCATCGGATTCATGGCAAAATCTCAAGTAACAAGGTTTAAAACCTTATAATTACACTGATGTAATTAAGATAAAATGAATCTTGCCAAATAATTTGGAATTGAGGTTGAGACATGAATTTGGTAAATAGATCATACATCAACTGTGCCTAGGGGTGGGCATAATTCCCGTCCCGTATCCGTTCCCGAATTCTCGTCTCATATATTTTTCGTATTCCCATATGGGATTAAGTTTTTAATTCCCGATTGGGAACGGGACATGCATGGAAAATCCCGTTTGAGATAAATAAAAGTCTTAACGTATATTTATATTTATTTATTATAGGATCATATGATATGTTATGTCATATATTACAAAAGTAATTAACTTCGTTATTCTCCTATAATGATAAAGAGAGATATTAGCTACTACTTTTAGAAAATTTTATATCATTGAATTTATGTATTAATTTGAGATACTTATGTGGTTTACTTTTAAGTGAGTTATTTTGATTCGACTATAGTTTTTTTATTTTAAATTTATTTAACTTTAATGGAATACATTGAGTGTTTCTTTTTTTCTTAAATTCGAACATGCTTTTGATGATTTGAAGAAGCATGTTAAATACATGTTTGCAATTTGCAACATTACTTTAATCTAATGTTTTGAATTCTAGTTATTTTATGGGAATTTCCGTATTGTTCCCGTCTCATCCCGAATTTTAAATGGAATATAAATGGTACATATTTTTCTATTCCCGTTCCCTTGAGATTATGTCCTATTTTCTCGTTTGCCCACACAGTTTGTACCAAATTCATTTTAGTTTTATGGTTAATTATATTTAACACAAAACAAAAAATTATTTTTACTTCATTTCAAAAGAATGTAACGTGGCCATCAATTATTATTGCGTAGACATCATTAATTGTCAAGATGCCAATAACATTCACTACAAGAAAACATATATTTCGCAACTGCCTATTTAGTTGCAAAGTGGTCGCGAATATGATTTTTGCGACTATTTAGCGACTAAAAACGATAGTCTCAAATATTTGGTCGCAAATTGTTTTAGTCGCTAATTAGTTGCTATTTTGCGACTACTTTGCAACTAATAATATTTTTTATATTTTAGTAGTAATTTAGTCGCAAAATTTTGCGACTAAGTGACGACTCATTAGCGACCCACTTGCGACTATAATTTTACCACTTGCGACAATTATTTTAGTCGCTAAATTTTGCGACTAATTAGCTACCACTTATATTTCTTGTATTTTTGTAGCAATTTAGTGGCAAAATTTAGCGACTAAGGGGCAACTAATTAGCGACCCAATTGCCACTGTAATCCGAGTTTAGCAACTGTAAAATGGGTTATTTTGTGACTAAAAAGAGACAAAATTGCGACTAATAAATTTAGTAAAAAAAAA
The DNA here is from genome assembly GCA_963576765.1 of Draba incana. Classification (NCBI taxonomy): domain Eukaryota; kingdom Viridiplantae; phylum Streptophyta; class Magnoliopsida; order Brassicales; family Brassicaceae; genus Draba; species Draba incana. The sequence goes on along the minus strand of OY755212.1, from coordinate 24,134,594 downwards.
AACCATGCCCTTTTTTCCTATTTGTAGATTCTGTTTTGGTTTTAAAATTTTGTTTTGGTTTGAAATTTTTGTTTGTAGCAAGATAGATAACTAGAAACTACAATTCAAACTACTATAGTCTTAATACAAAACTAGAAACTACAATTCAAACTACTAAAGGCTTCATACAAAACAAAAACACAACTAATGTCTTCAAAACCAAAAAAAGCAACCAAAGCACTTAAGCCATGTCTTGACATACAAACCAAATAAAGATAAAGCCGAGGGAAAAACAAAACATAAAGATTGTTTGAAATTACAAGGATTCAGCTGGAGTAGTATCAGTTGGAGTAGTATCAGTTGGGGCAGCAGTTTGAGGATCAGTTGGGACAGTTTGGGAAGCAAGGAAGGTAAGATAACCCTTGTCAGTTTAGCGCAAGTACTTGTCCATCAGAGTCAACTCCTCACCCTGGGCCTTTTGTCGGGCTAGCTCAGCTTCTAGGCGTTTGTTATGAGCTGCTTGTTCGTCAAGCTTGCGCTGGGTTTCCTGCAATTGTTGTTGCATCGAGACATAAGACGAGGAAGAGTTACCTGCTTCGTACTTGCGCTTCTTGCTAAAGTCAGTCTCATTGAGGTTTCCAATGCCATAAACGTAGCCTCTCTGATCCACATTTGATGCCTAGGAGACGGAAAAAAATTACAACAGTTAGAAAATACTTTAAAGAACAGAATCACATTTACTTACCTGAAGAAAGATGTCATTGCATTCCTCTGTGGTTAGCTCGGGTTGTCGCGATGTACCATCTGAAATTTCTGAGTCGAACTCGGAACGCTTTGCTTGGAGGTTCTGCTGATACGTTTCTGCAACCTTCTGCGCCTTCATATCAACATAGGTCCCATCTGGTTTGGTGTGGGTTCTGAGGAAAACTTCTCCGAGACTAACGGATCTGCCAAGCTCCACCTCCTGAAAATGCAACAAAAGAAACAAGAACAACTATCATGATGAGCAGGTGAAAACAAAACAAAACCAGTCTAGTGATAGTAGCTTACCATTTCTTGTCTGACTTGGCTAGTGGATTTTTGGCCAGTGATGCTTCTGTGAGGACCAAGACCTTTTCGGTCAGAATTGCGAGAAGCAGATGCGGTCTCACTCCTCCCCTTACCTTCTTCAGTCTTCCAGTAATCATCCATCTCTTTCCAGATGGTTTCGCCGATCCAAGTAGGGCGTTCACCACCCGCATGAGCTTTGCTCACCATATCCTTCAACCGCCTCGCAACAATCGCCTTGAAATGTGCTTGAACTGTCCCTGTGATCAAGGGATCCCATGTGTGCTCTTTCTACAAAACAAGTGAACTCAGGTGTTAGTTTTGTTAGTAACGAGTAGCAAGAAATAATAGAAGAGTGTAAAAGATCTGAAAACATTACTGCAAACTCGATGAACCATCGCTCAACTCGTTCTGGAGGCACACAACTGATACTGTAGTATGCTTTATCAAACTTGTTGGTGAAGATTTTTGTAATCTTGCGGACCAGAGCTGATCCATCATGACCAAACCTACAAAAAAAGTTCAAACAAGGAGAAACAAACAGTTATGATGAACGATAAACAAGCAGAAAGTTCAAACAATAAGAAACGTAGTGAAAAGAACTCACCATGTGGTATTTGGTGGCTAAGGCTTCTCTGGAGACAGATTACAAGTCCACTGGTGACGGTTAGGCACGATTAGCAGCTCGTGAAGATACATCAATGTGTCTTCTGGGAGAGTGGATTCATGGTGGACACTGTCATCAACCCCATCAACATGCTCTTCTACCGTATCGTTGGAGTGTTGATGTTCAGAGGTGTTGGAGTTCTGTCTCGTTGGGGGACGCATCTGAAGTTGAGGAGTAGAAGTAGTTTGCCGTGGACGATGGTTCAGAGTGGTTTGTCCTGGAAAGATAGCTGGAAACATAATAAACAATATTGAAGTTATAAATCAAACCCAAAATACTTAAGAAACCAAATGTAAAATATAAAACCTAAACAGAAATCAAAGCCTAAACCTAAACGGAAAGCAAAGTAAAGTTTACCACGCACAATTCAGTTCTAAGTTTCTTGCCAAAAACCAGAAAAGGAAAAAAAATTCAAAGGTACAAAAACTTAAACCAACAGACACTAAAACTTAAAACAGAGAAGAAAAATGTATTGATTAATGAAAAAACCTAAGCTCTGAACAAAACCTAAACCTAAACACTCTTTTTGCTTTAAAGTTTAAAGTCTCCTGCACATCATAAATAAAACATTCAATGATCATATAACTCAGTACAAACAAGAAAACAGTACAACAAATCAGTCATGAAGAGTATGGAATTTCGTTTCAATCCAGTCACGGATTTGATTTTTAGTTTTAGTCATAAAGACTTTGTTAAGTTTTATCAAAAACACTGAAATTGTTTTATCAGTGGACTTTCGTCTCAGATTTGATAAATCTTTTGTTTAGACCGAATGGTCTTTGTTATCTTGAGATTTCCCCAAGTACAAGGACCTTAGTTGAGGGTCCAGGTTGGCCAGTACACGCACCTTGCGTCTCATGGGCACCTTGGTTGGCATGATAGCCTATTTGAAATCTTTTTCAAGACTTTTGACCAGTTAGGTCTTAATACCCAGATTAAGTCCGGAGGGGAAATATATTCTTTTATCATAAAACAGAGCTTAGGTGTTGTTCTCGTCCCAAGTTCAGTTGACTAAAACCAAACTTATACCAACAAGCTAATCCAAAAACTATGAAAATCTCAAAAGTCAGCCAATAAACATAAAAATCGAACAACACCTAAGCTTTGAACAAAACCTAAACCTAAATTTTATAGAGTTGACCTGTAGGGCTAGGAGACTGTCGATTCTGATGTTGATTGTTCGACTCCGGACTGTCAGGGTTAGATAACCGAGCAGTTTCTCCTGTATGGTGAGAAGACCTCTGATGTTGAGACCTCGACTGGTGGGTTTCAGATCTAGCCCTCTGATCTGGAGTCGTGGAGTTGTTGAAAAGAGTTTGTGGCGGTGGAAACTGTCAGACATGGATCTGTGTTTGGGTGAGAGCGAGTCGTGGCGAAGAACCGTCTTGCGCCGGAGTGAAGGTGTACTGCTGGCCAATTTCCGGCGGCCTAACTGGTGTAGATGTGGAAGGCACCGACGGCATTGGATCTGCGACACGACCTCTTCCTCTCCCGCGCCCTCGGCCTCGGCCTCTTCTGGTCATCGAGAATTAGGAGAATCGATTGAAGGTGAGAACGAGAGAAATCAGAGAATACTTAGGGTTTTCAGACAAAAGGGGATCTGAAAAGGTGAAGGAGAAGAGATCGAAAGAAATCAGAGAATCGATTGAAGGTGAGATCGAAAGAAATCAGAGAAATCAGAGAAATCAGAGAAATCAGAGAAATCAGATCGAAAGAAATCGATTGAAGGGTTTTCAGAGAGAAGAAGAGATCTGAAAAGGTGAAGGAGAAGAGATCGAAACAGTGAAGGAGGCGAGTAGGGTTTGACGGTATGTGGCCTCTGATTTTTTTTTATGTTTTATATGTGAGCCAAAAAGCTTATTGGGTTTTGGCCCAAAAATTGGTTTCCCACTAAAAAATTAACCCAAAAAATTGGTTTCCCACCAAAAATTTTGGTTTCCCACAAAATTCTAAGTTTGTAAAGTTTTGGGGTTTGTGGTATAGATTTGCATTTGGGGTATAGATTTGCATTTGTGATTATTGATGAGATATAATAAAACCTAATTGGGTTTTGGTTTCCCACAAAATTCTCTAAGTTTGTAAAATTTTGGGGTTTAGGGTATAGATTTACATTTGTGATGTTTATTGGTGAGAGGGAAATAAAAATTTGGTGAGAGGGAAATAAAAATTTGGGTTTGGGTTGTTGTATTAGGGTATAGATTTTTTTGGAGATTAGGTATTAGGGTATAGATTTTTTTGGGGATTAGGTATTAGGGTATAGAATTGCTTATTTTTTAATGAGATATAGTAGAAGTAATGTATAAGTAATTATAGTTTATGGTTATTTTGGATTTGGGATTCAATAAAAATAAGTTAAATGTGGTATGTATAAACATTTGGTTTCATTTTAAACTTTTATAGACAATTATGTGATAAGTGTGTATATAAATTTGGTGAGATAGAAATAAAAAATTGGGTTTGGGTTGTTGTTTTTGGTTTCCTACCTAAAAGAATGTCTAAGTATAGTCATTTTGGGGATTAGGTAGACATTAACGAGAGAATATTTGGCGGGTTAAGCCAATAATTATTACATAGTTTGTAGATAAATAACAAGAGATTTAAGGATTTAGGTAATTAACATAGTCATTTACGCACTTTATTAAGGTTCTTCATACATAATCCTCATAATCAAGATTGATTGGGTTGACTCCTTGTGCCACATTATCGACTACGAGATCTTCAATTGCAGTCATCATTACAGGATCATCATTTACTTGTTGCAAAATAGTAGGTTCACTGGCGACACAATCTCCTGAAATATTTCCCCTCGGGTTGACTTTAACAACATTTAGCCACAACTTTGTCGGTTTCTTCTTGTATGGGTACGGGATATAACAAACTTGATCCGCTTGAGAGGCTATGCAAAATCAAGTTGCAGAACTTAGACTTGAATATTTATATATATATATATATATATATATATATATATATATATATATATATTTATATGAAAAGGCGAAAAGAAGGAACTTTGGCGGAAATACGAACCTAGAATAAATGGTTCGTATTTATTATACCATCGCGATGAAAGAACGTCTACAATGCCAGCATGGTTCCTCCGAGTGCCTCTACCGATTTTAGGGTCGTACCACTTACACTTAAAGAGTGTGAGTCGCAGATTAACCATTCCCTCGTACTCGATTTCTATTATATTCGTTAAGATCCCGTGGAAATCAGCTTCATCTGATGCATCACTATAATTCTCTCCTTTAACACATACACCATAGTTGCAAGTCTTTTTTCCGCGGCCGTGACTCTGCGTATGAAACAAATATTCTCTTGTAAAATAGATAGGCCAAGTTTTGGCCTTGTTCAATGGTCCATGCACTATCTCTTGAACCCAATTAGGAAAAGGATGTGTGGTTTTCCAGTAGGTAACCTGCATGAAGATAGACAATATCAAATTATAGAAGTACAAAAATATAATATATATACACACAGTTAAGAATATTATTCTGACATACATAATCTTTCACCCATAAATGATATTCTTCAGCTCTTTTAGCCTCGAGTTCTTTGTTTGAGAGATCTGGATATTTTGTTGCAAGATACTCATCGAACATACTGTGTAAGACCAAAACGTATATGAGACCGACCGACATAGTCAATTATGTTTAAACTTAATTTGAGATTTACCTCTCAAAAGGCTGAAAATAGGGGCAATTTCGCAAAACATATGAATGTGCGCATTGAAAGTCTTTCTCTGTCAGCCAGATTTCTTTCATTGGCCCACTTGGACGACCGACGTGCCTAAATATATCAGGTACTTCAGGGTCAAGATATTGGGGAACTTCACCTTCACTGAATCTTGTTGACCTGGAAAAAGGAGTTAAAAGAAATTTAAAATGTATATAATGTGTCTCCATATGTGTTTAATTATAGTGTTTACCTTGATTTTGTGAGTACATTTTCCGCAAAATAGTGCTCTGAGAAATAAGCTACCTCCTCCTTTAGATATGATTGAACAATAGATCCTGCCGCACGAGCTTTGTTTTTGGCTTTCCCTTTCAACTTTTTGAAAAACCTTTCGAAAGGGTACATCCACTTGTATTGCACGGGGCCTCCTAATTCAGCTTCGTATGGGAGATGTATAGGCAGGTGCTCCATCACGTCGAAAAATGATGGTGGAAATATCTTTTCCAAGTTGCATATGATCAAAACTATGTTTTGTTTTAGAATGTGGATGCGACTTTTTTGCAAACTCCTCGAACATAAGTCACGGAAAAATCCTCCAATTCCTACAGTATATAAATTGAATTCAAAAAATGGTAAATATAAAATACTATAATCATATTTACGTGGCACATATTCATATATAGAACAAGAAGTAGTACGTACCTGATAACGCGAGGTGAACGTTCCGATCTAGGAGTTCGGCAAAAATAAATGGAAGTAACCGCTCCATAAAAACATGGCAGTCATGACTCTTCATCCCAAAAAACTTTGCATTAGGTATATCAACACAACTAGCTAAGTCTGAGGCATAACCATCTGGGAATTTGACCGAATTTTTCACACATTCCAATAAGCTTCTTCTGGCTTCGTCTGTCAATGAGTAGGGAGGAAAAGGGCTCTACCCTCATCAACAAGCAAGTGTGGCCGAAAACAGAATTCTCCTACATCCCATCGTGACGGGATGGTGTCTTTTGATTTACCCTTCACACGCATAACAGTGTTCATGATGTTATCAAAGAAATTCTTCTCTATATGCATCACATCGAGATTATGTCGCAGATTGAGGTCCCTCCAGTACGGCAGCTCCCAAATATGCTTTCTTTGTGCCATATATGCTTCTTCCCAAGCCAGGCATCTTCTTCTCGTGACCGTTACCACCTACATCCTTTGTTCTAGGTGGATTAACACGACGCAACCGGTAGGAATAAATTTGCTCACCGGTCAAAGGCTCTGGTGGATACTGGTTCTTAGCGTCTTTTCCCTTCAAAAAGTCTTTTTTATTCTTCCTGTGGGGGTCGAAACCAACACAACTAGAATTTGTAAGAGTTCTAGGGAAGCTTGTGAGATTTCTATGGTAAGCTAGGGCCAAGAAAGATGTAAAGAGATTGTTTATTGCTCAGAACAGCTTTGAGTACAAGTTTTCGTATTGAAAATTGCGGATCCCCTTAGGGTTTGTACAAAGAGAAGTATATATAGCTTTCCTAAGTCGGCTAGGCCTCCTAAGTCTTCGCGGAGTCGGTTGAACCAATGTGGGCTTCGCTGTCTGGGCCAGGCTTCGGGCTATCTCTGTGTCGTTGGGCCGAAGACTGCATCAGAGAGGACGTGGTCGGCCTTTGAGCGAGCAAGTGACCGCGGTTAGGGTGAGCGCGTGGTCGGCGGTCGGGAGCGAGTGCACGGTTGGCGGTCAGGAGTGAGCGCGTGGTCGGCGGTCGGTCCTGAGGTGCCTCGCCGAGCCTGCGGTCGGACCGTGGAGTCGAGCCCGCGGTCGCCGAGCGCGTGGTCGGTCACGAGGTGCCGAGTCTGCGGTCGTCGAGTGTGTGGTCGGTCCCAAGGTGGAGAGCGCGTGCTCGGCTCATGGTGGAGAGGCTGAGGTCGGACACTGTTCACCACGGCACTGTTCACCGAGGTACTGTTCACCGAGCACTGTTCACCGAGGTACTGTTCACCGAGCACTATTCACCGAGGCCGTGGTCGCACTGTTCACCGAGCCCGCGGTCACACTGTTCACCGAGCACTGTTCACCGAGGTACTGTTCACCGAGCACTATTCACCGAGGCCGTGGTCGCACTGTTCACCGAGCCCGCGGTCACACTGTTCACCGAGCCCCGCGGTCGCACTGTTCACCGAGCCCGCGATCGCACTGTTCACCGAGGTACTGTTCATCGAGTACTGTTCACCAAGCACTGTTTACAGAATACTGTTCATAGAGCACTGTTCACCGAAGCCGTATTCACCGAAGTTGTGGTCGGCTCATGAGGGTGAAGCTGTGGTCGGCACTGACTGGTCCCAGTCCATTGCGGCTTCACCTAGGCTCGTTCTGCTGCCACATGCTCTGCTTTTCCGGAAGACTTAGGTTCTGTAATCGCCTTCTTCATTAAGAGTCCGGGGGACATTTCTTCAACTGGCTTGTCTTTAGACGTTAATGTTGAGGGGGTGAATACCGACCCCAACACTTCCTTAGTGGATGATCAAGTGGAAGAAATCTTCGGTGACAATCAAACCAACACGTCTTTCTTCCGTTCGGCAAATAAAAAGACTTGGTGTCGTCCATGCAAATTGGACACGCCAATTTTCCATGGGTGCTCCATCCTGATAACATGCTATACGCAGGAAAGTCACTTATCGTCCACAACAACACTGCTCTGAGATTAAAATTTTGATTCAACGACACATCGTACGCATCGACACCATTAGACCACAACTCTTTTAACTCCTCAATAAGAGGTCGGAGGAATATATCGAGACTACCACGCGGATGATTTGGCCCAGAGTTCATAATTGTAAGAAACAAGTACTCCGTATTCATGCACATGCCAGGGGGCAAATTATATGGAGTCAAGATCACAGGCCACAACGAATGATTCTTTGACATTCCAAAAGGATTGAACCCATCTGTACATAATCCAAGATAAACGTTGCGGGTTTCTCGGGCAAACTCAGGATGTTGATCTTGAAAATATTTCCACTCCGCCGCATCAGATGGATGACACATTTCTCCCTCCTTGGTTCTGTGCTTTGCATGCCATCTCATTGCCGCTGCAGTCTTCTGGCTCTGATACATTCTCTTCAATCTATCAGCAATAGGCATATACCACATACGACTATATGGTACATTAGTCCTACGTTGTTGCTCGTTAGGCTTCCATCTTGGTGAATTACAAATCGCACACTTATCTAACCATTCGTCATCTCTCCAGAATATCATACAATTGTTAATGCACACATCAATTGCATGACATGGGAGGTCTAAATTGCGCATCAATTTTTCTATCTCGTAATTTGAACCAGTTGCATGGTTTCCTTCTGGTAAATACTCTGTAAACATTTCGCATACCGAATCCACTAACTTCTCACTCATATTATGATCAGCCTTATTTTGCATGATCCGAGAAGCTAAGGATAACTTCGAGTGTCCTTCCCGACAACCATCGTATAATGGATTTCTCGCTCCTTCTAACAAGTCGTAGAACTTTTTTGAATGATTACGTACAGGTTCTTCTGCATTCTGATAACTACCAAGTTCTTCAACATTTTGATAACTACCATACTCTTCGTAGTTATCAAAATTCACGTTATCACGAAATGCATCATTCACCATATCCACATATCTATTTTCTACTACATTACCGACTTCTTCAGTCCCACTAACCCACGTCGTATCAACATAACTTGATCCTAAACCCATTTTGAATTCTTCTCCATGTCTATACCAAACATAATAATCTGGCATATATCCATTCTTATACAAATGCTTATAAATTCTACTCCCCGGCATAAATTATACTCCCCGGCAAACAGCACAAGGACAGAAAAACTTACCGCCATTGCTCTGCGTTAGTGGTTGGCTATTTGCAAATGCCATGAATTGGTCCACCCCCGCGACGAAATTTGACGAGAAATTTCCCTTTACTTCATCGAACCTCTGATACATCCACTCCCGACCATACGTATTATTAAAATTTCCCGACAATTTTTAACTTATGAAATTTTTTTTTTCTCCACCACTTATAGTTTGAACGAATGATTTGAGGTGAACGAATGATGGAGAGTGAGGTGAACGAATGATGGAGAGTGAGGTGAACGAATGATTTGAGATTTCTATTTATAGACATTTTTGCAACTACTTAGCGACTATATAAACAGTCGCTAAATTCAATTTCGCAACCAAATAGCGACTAATTTTACAGTATAATAAAATTAGGTACACCTACCCAACATGTCAAACACGTGTGCTCTCACCTAACTTTTGCGACTCACCGAAATTAGTCGCTACTTAGTCGCAAAATAGCGACTGATTTGCGACTATTAATTTAGTCGCAAAATTATTTCGCCACGTGGCCTACACTGATTTTTTGCGACTAAAACCGCGACTATCTAGCAACCCAACAAATTTAGTCTCTATGTCGTCGCGCATTAGTCGCAAAATAGCGACTTATTCGCAACGAATGTTAATAGTCGCAATTTAGCGACTGATTTGATACCAATTATTATGGGTCGTAATTTAGTTGCTAATTAATCGCAAAATAGTAGCTACATTTAGCGACTATGTATTTAGTCGCAACTATTAGTAGCTAAAAATCTGTTTTCTTGTAGTGGTTGTCTATAATTTGGCGAGAATAATGCATTAACCGAATTTCTTTGAATTGCATGATTTGTAATTATTTGGTCAAATTATTGTGATTGACAAATCTCATAATTCATGCTTGGGAAAAAGCCTATAAAAGACACACTCCCTCACTTCTCCAAACACACACTCATACATTCACAAACAACAACAGAAATTTAGCATTCTCTCTTCTCTTCTTTTCTAAAAGTAAGTTTCGAGAATATAGCGTAGATTCTTAGTCCGCAAAGTTTGTAGACGAGTAGCGCGACTATAGTCTCACACAGTTTTATCTTGGGATTCAGTCTGTCACATTACCATCAATTTTATGAATTAAGGAGAGAAATCACACCTCGACTCTGTGTATTTTTCTATAATCGTCTTCATATATCTATTATTCTTTTCTCCTTAATTTGCATTTCTTCAATCCAATTTTTTCGGTTCTTACATAAGCGAGTATAGGCTATCATAAGTGTGCTAGATACTATGCATAAATTATAAATAAATGATTAATGAATGGATTAGTCGCATTTTCGTACAAAAAAAAAGAAGAAGAATGGATTAGTCTCATGAGAATGCATGAAATAGTCTACCTTTTGGGACCCATTTCTTGGATAATATAACTAGATTCATGTCCTAGCATCGCTTCCGCTTCACAAATCGCACTTTGTGTGACACAAACATATTCATGTGTTACTCATATCTGGTGTGACCGATAAGGAACCCGATAACACTTTCTATATGAAATGCTTTATCTTATAGGGGCATTCTAACCTATGTGTGCATGTATAAATCGGATGTCTATTCCATATGATCTAAGACATATTTGTTCCGTCTGATAATCTCACTACAAGAAAACAGGCGATATTCCGACGGCCTAAACCGTTTCATTTCCGTCGGAATTGGCCCTTTTCCGACGGGATTGGTCCGTCGGTTCTATCACGTCCGAAATTAAAATCCGTCAGCATTCCGTCGCCCACCTGCGACGGCTCTCAGACGTAAAACGGATAGCCGGATTCCGTCGACTTCCAGCGAGTACCGACGGAGTTTCGACGGTGTGTGAGTTCCGGCGAGTACCGACGGAGTTCCGACGGTACAAGAATACCGAGGGAATTCCGACGGTTTTCGTTCTTTTTTACCAAAAATTAAAAATAATTAAACAATTTAAAATAAATAAATTATAATAAAACATTTAAAAATATATTAAAAATTAAAAAAAAAACTGATTAAATTAAAATTGTTTTAAAAGTATTTTAAAGTTTTACATTAAATTTTAAATTTGCAAAAGGCCTATTCCGGCCTACGGGTACTGAAGAAGTCGTTCATCTTCTCTTCCATAGCTCGAAATCGTTCCTCCGCCTCCGCCTTATCTCTCGCTCTCGCTTCCTCGGCCTCCTTCTTATCTGCCTCTCTCGCTTGCTCCACTGCCCTAAGCCGCTCGGTCAGCACTCGGTTTTCTGCCTCCAATCTGCTACCACCGCCATAACGAACCGACGAAACGGACGAGCAACTATCTTCAGGGAGGCCGAAAACACGGCCTCTGGTCTTGGAAGTCGCCTACGATAAAAAAGAAATTAAATCTTAGAACTTAGGTGTATTAAAAGTTAATTTGAACTGTGTGGGGTCTCTAAGTCGGGAGAACTATCGGGGATATGCGTCTCACTCCCACTCCGACCTCCCCTACTGGAAGTCCCACCTCCTCTAGAATGATGATATCGCGGATAGTTCCTACGATTTCCAAAATTCTAAGAGTTTGAGATTTCGGGATTTATGGAATATGGAATTTATAGGAATTTGAGATTTTGCGATTTAGTTATTTGGAAATTTCGGATTTAGGGATATAAGGATATTCGGAATTAGAGTTTTTTGCAATATAGAGCTTTTTTGTTATTTAGGGACATAGGGATTGATGAGAATTTAAGATTTTTTGTAATAAATGAATTTATTGAATTTGAGATTATGTGGTTTTGTGATTTATGGACTTAGTGATTTTGGGAAATTGGAATTTTGAAATTAAAGTAATCAGGGCTTGTTTGTATATTGTATATTCAGAAACCAAATTTCATGGATTTAGGTTTTGTTGGGAAATTGACATTTATAATTTGACAAATTTTATTAATGTTAATAAATTTTGAAATTTGAAGAATTTAAAGGTAAAAATTGTTAAAGTTATAAATTTTTAAATTTTTGAATTTTTAAATTTAAAGGATTTAAAGTTTTAAATTTTATTATTTTTAAATATGTTTAAACTTTTAAAGGTTTAAAATTTTTTATAAATGTTATTAAATTTTTAAATTTGAAGGATTTAAAGGTTAAAATTGTTAAAGTAATAAATTTTTAAAATTTTAAATTTAAAGGATTTAAAGTTTTAAATTTATTATTTTTAAATAGGTTTAAAATTTTAAAGGTTTAAATTGTTTTATTAATGTTATAAAATTTATAAATTTGATGGATTTAAAGCTTTAAATTGTTAAAGTAATAAATTTTTAATATTTTAAATTTAAAGGATTTAAAGTTTTAAATTTTATTATTTTTAAATAGGTTTAAAATTTTAAAGGTTTAAATTGTATTATTAATGTTATAAAATTTAAAAATTTGAAGGATTTAAAGGTTTAAATTGTTAAAGTAATAAATTTTTAAAATTTTAAATTGAAAGGATTTAAAGTTTTAAATTTTATTATTTTTAAATAGGTTTAAAATATTAAAGGTTTAAATTGTTTTATTAAGGTTATAAAATTTAAAAATTTGAAGGATTTAAAGGTTTAAATGTTTTAAGTAATACGTTTTCAAAATTTAAATTTAAATGATTTAAAGGATTTAAAGTTTTAAATTTTATTATTTTTAGATAGGTTTAAAATTTTAAAGGTTTAAATTGTTTTATTAATGTTATAAAATTTATAAATTTGAAGGATTTAAAATGATTATCTAAAAATATTCTATATAGGATATTTAGAAATTTAAAATTTTACATATTAATCATACATTAAATAATAAAAAATCCCTAAAAATCACAAAAACATATGAAAATCAATTCCTAAATTCTAAAATCCTCATGAACCCTAACTTCTTTAATTCCACATTTAACAAATCCCAATTTACTAACCTAGAAATTGAAGAACAATTTCGCAAAAACTCTAATAAAGTATGTAAAACTTACATTGGGTTTTGGCGGAGAAACGGAGGAGAACGGCAAGGATTCGGCGGCGATTCCGGCGTCAAATCGGCGGTAAAACGGCGGTAAGGAGGCGGTAAATCGGCGGAGCAACGGAGGAGAAGTTTTGGAGAAAAAAGTTTTTTTCAGATCTGTCTTCGGAGAAGACGAAGACTGTGGAGTTAATAGGGTACCCGACGGAATTCAGACGGAATTCAGACGGACTACTAAAACTCCGACGGTAATGCCGACGGTTTTCCCGCTTTGACGATGATCACAAAGTTGTTTGGCGGCAAGTGAAATTAAGGTTTCTGTCGGCAATCCGTCGGAACTTAAGACGGAATGCCGAAGGAAATTATAATTTATTTTAAAAAATTTTGCATTAATATATTTCCGTAAGGGTAGGATCTAACGGGAATATGGGACGGGATCCCGTCCCTAACGGGAATATGGGACGGGATCCCGTCCCTAACGGGAATATGGGACGGGATCTAACGGGAATATGTGACGGGATCCCGTCCCTAACGGGAATATGGGACGGGATCTAACGGGAACGGGATTTATGGGACTAGAAAAAAAAATGTCCCACTTATGTGCCGTTTCAAATTCTGGACGGGAACGGGATAAAACGGGATGAGATGGGAACGGTACGGGAAATCCAATAAAATAATCCCATATCCCATATTAAACCACATAAAACCATATTTCCGCCTAAATAACTTTTTTATTTAATAAATTTGGTAATAAATTTGGTTCCTTGAGAAGGAATTTACTAGATCCGCCAATACGTTCAATATTACATATATTCAATATATTTGGTTATAAAATAAAACTACCGTCGGAACTCCGTCTGAATTTCAGATGGCATTTCGACGGTTTGTAATTTTATTTTTTTTTATTTAATAAATTTTGTAATAAAAATCAACTACCGTCATAACACCGTCTTAATTTCCGACGGTGTTCCGACGGGTTTTTATTTTTATTACATATATTTAATATTTTCAGCGGTTACAAATACGTGAAATAAAATGTCGTCGACAATGCGAACAGTTAGAGCCATATCAAAATTGGCTTTAATCGTTCTGCCAATCGAAGTGCCAAACCCGTGAATCCCACAAGTTATATCTGTGTTTCCTTGGTTTTCATAAATATTACATTACACATACAATTTATATTGCAATAAAGAATTATGACGAACCAATGTTGGTTCCTTGAAAAAGAATTTACTAAATCCGCCATTACGTTCAATATTACATATATTTAATAAATTTGGTTATAAAATAAAACTACCGTCGGAATACCGTCTGAAATTAAGACGGCATTCCGACGGTTTTTAATTTTATTATGTTTATTTAATAAATTTTGTAATAAAAATCAACTACCATCGGAACACTGTCTTAATTTTCGACGGTGTTCCGACGGGTTTTTATTTTTATTACATATATTTAATATTTCCGGCGGTTACAAATACGTGAAATAAAATTCTGTCGAGAATGTGAACGAGTTATTTCTATCGTTCTGCCAATCGAAGTGCCGAACACGTGAATCCCACAAGTTCTATCTCTGTTTCCTTGGTTTTCGTAAATATTACATTACACATACAATTTATATTACAATATAAATTTAAATATCAAAATAGTAAATATTACACGTACCAACATTATGCGGATAAACTCGTACAATAGATAGTAGGAAATTATTTAACATAAAAGCAACATAAAGCCGTAACCATAAAATAATTCTTAATCATGGACGAGTTAGATATTTATTCTTCATCGGAGTCTGGAACTGTTTCATATTCGTACCCAGTAGTTCCTTCATCTTCCTCCTCGATGGTGCATACTTCCGTTGGCTGGTATTCAGCAATCATCGTATTAGCACCGATTATCTGTTTGAAAACTGAATTTAGTTAACCATTCCCAAAAATATTTATAAACGTATGGTGTATCTACCTTAACAATGTTCCGCTCTGTGATGTTTAGGTATTTTGGGCTCCTATCAAAACGGCAAACGGTAACATTCTTCAGGATGACCACCGCACCTACAGCAGTCGTGAGTATGTACTCGTCATTCTTGAAGATGTTATGGTGCATGGTTCCCTCGATTATTCCCGACGGATCTTTTAAGGTTACAAGCAGATCTCCTTGGTCATTGGGGGTCAAACTAGAGAGCATAGCCACAATCTGATAATTAAATAGAATATACTTGTCAGATAAATTGTTTTTCAAAATGTTAATAAAATTGGATGGAAACATAAACATTTTTTATTTTCAAAAATTGTGAACGCAGGGATTGAATTTCTGCAACCTGGGTCCAGAATGGTGTGGTCCTATTGCGATAAGAACCTACATTTATGAATGATAGATTTTGTATTTGTCAGCTACAATCATTATATAACAATATATTGTAAAAGTAAAAACAGTAATTATATATATATATATATATACCTTCACGGATTATGTAATCGATAGTAGAAGTCCACCCAGGGCTACTAAAATCCTGGTCGGCTTGTGGTGCCTCGTTAATGACGTCATAAATAAAATCTTGTGTTGGGCGAGTTTGAGAACTTTCACCTCGCACCACCCTTGCATCATGAGGCCTCTTGCGAAAAATTCATCGCCTTACGACTTTGCCAGGTCCCGGTATTTTGGGCGTTTGGTTCAGGAATCGTTGCGTTGGGTGGAGTGAAATTGTTGGTTGAGCATCTATGACATTTAAGTTATCGTAAGGAGGGCTTGAAGGAAGAAGAGTTGTGTTTGGAGTGTTTAGACAAGGGGCTCGGTTTTCCATATAGCCATAGATCTTTGTTAGCCATTACGCAATTGAATATTTTTGTGTTCAAATTTTGTTTTGAAGGAATGAGAAAATGTGTAAACATATATGTACAACGGATATCCGTCGGATTTCCGTCTGAAAACCGTCAAAACACTCCGACATAACACCCCACCTATCCCTTCGGCCACTGCAGACGATTTATTAACCACACAAACTTTGCCGACATCTAAACCGTTGGAATTCCGTCGGACATCCGTTACATAATTCCGAGGACATAGCTCCGTCGGAAATCCGTCATTACAGCTGACCAATCAAACTTTGCCGACATCGTGTAGTCTGAATTCTGTGGGTAATACGGATGGATTACAAACGGAATACCGACGGTTTATACATATAACTTCTACTATAAATACACCTGATGGAGTGTATATCTTCTACACCTCTCTATAACACAAAAAATGTCTTCTAACTCTCCTAATGACGACGCAAAAACAACATTTGAGGGTAATTTTTTTTATATTCCAAAATACTCGTGGGAAACCCCTGGTCATTGCGACGAATTCACTCAAGAGATTCCCACTTACTCGTGGTAATTTGATACGTGCTCACCAATCCATAAAGAAGATTCCACATCAACAATAGAGCCTGACATCCATTGCTCGCCAAACATCCACCACATTTACGAGAGGCAGCCACAATGTCCTGATCATAATCGGGTTATCGAAGCCGAACAACCATGTCAATGGATGGAAAAGTCAGATACTGATGGTGGAAGTACTTCATACGTATGTAAGGATCAGTACTATGGTTATGAATTCGCCCAAAGCCCAGAAAAGCCAAACTTAAATTTAGATGTTTATGCAATCAAAAGTGAATTGTGCGACGGATTTATAGATTCTCCACTAAAGGAGCATTACTATGATTTCGAATTCGCCTTAAGCCCAGCCAAGCCAAACATAAATCTAGATGTTGATGCAATCAAAAGCGAATTGTGCGACGGATTTGTAGATTCTCCACAAAAGAAAAAAAAAAGGAAAAGAACATCAGTAAATGGTTCTAACAAATGGTAAGTTCGGAGTGGAAACTGAGAGATGATCGTAAAATGAGGAGTTTATTATGTACTTGTACCTTAACCATTGTGTGTTAAATATTTGCAAGTCTCTAATGTACCTATTTAAGAATGTGTTTTAAATTTTATGTTTCATTAAATGTTATGTTTTATTGGAGTTGCAATACCAATATTTATCGTCAATTAGTCATCGAACATGACTATATATATACTATTAAATAATATGATATACAAGGGATGAAGTCTGATTCTCCTGAATCTCCTGATCTACTTTCACTAGGGATGAAGTTTGAATCACACAACATTCATAAGCACACATTTATTCATAAATTATTAATATGAATCTTCTGGTCCACTTTCACTAGGGATGGAGTCTGAATCGTCGTCAAATTCGTCACGTGTTTCCTCTTCGTCCGAATGCACTAGATCATCCCCGATATGTATGACATCAATGACAA
This sequence comes from Draba incana, assembly GCA_963576765.1. NCBI lineage: Eukaryota > Viridiplantae > Streptophyta > Magnoliopsida > Brassicales > Brassicaceae > Draba > Draba incana. Next base: position 24,117,131 of record OY755212.1, on the reverse strand, counting down.
GGTCAATGTTATCCATCTCCTCAACAGGTGACATTGGTATACTTCTCGATGGTTGTAGAGCATCTTGTTCTGGAACTCCATATATTTTTCCTCTCAGGTTAATTGAAGTTACTGTGATCCAAGGATCTGTACGATAGGTAACTCGAGGATATGGAATGTAGCAAACCTATTAATAAAGAGTGGGTATTGTTAATATACATGAACAAAAAACCTTAAGTATGAGTACGTAGGTAAACATATTATTGTATTCATACCTGGTCTGCTTGAGACGCAAGGATAAATGGATCGTAATACTGTAGTTTCTGGCTTGAATTTATCGAAATAACACCATGAGGGTCAACTCGAACCCCTCGACCATCGGTTGGGTCATACCAAGGGCACATAAACACAATGCACCTCAAGTCCAACATTCCTGGATAGTGGATTTCCAAGATTTCTTTTAAAATCCCATAGTACATGGTTTCACCTGATTGCGCCGAAATACCATAGTCCAAAGTTGACCGTTGACGTCCTTCCTCACGGATCCTGAACGCATATCCCCTAGTGCAAAACTTGGGATATGAAGTTGCGGTGCTGCGTAAACCATGAATAAACTCCACTAACCATGTCGGGAGTGATTGACCACTTGCTATACTATCAGAAACCTAAAAATGATAGAAGTAAGAAATAAGTAACATATGAACGTGAAAACCTGGAAAAGTATGAGTAATTAATTATATTACACTTACATAACATTTCAACCACCCCTCAAATTCTTCATCTTTCAAGACAGCAAGTTCGGCATCTGTCTTATCATAATGGTAATCACGTGCGAAAGACATGTAGATCCTGTAACATAACAGTCGTTAGTAGATAAAGGCAAATAATTCCATAAATTTATTATAATAACTGATATACCTTTCGTACTCCAAAATTTCGTCACAGTTTCTGAGGATATACGTATGCAAATGTGTGACCTCCTGGGCTGATAGTTTGCGTTTCTTTCTTTTTCCACTTGCTCGACCAACTTGGGCAAACAAATCAGGAACAACCACGGCATAGACTACTTTCTCACCTCTATCATCATGTCGGGCAGGACATCTCGCCTTAGTGCGAACTGCCGATGGAAAGTAATATTCGGAAAAGTGTGAGACTTCCTCGTTTAGGCTTTGTGCGACAATAGATCCCTCAACCTTGCTCAAATGGAAGAAGACGCTGCATCACGACATGGCAATCATGACTCTTCATTCCTATAAACTTGCCTTCCGTCGAATCCACGCAATTACGTAAATTAGATGCGTAGCCGTCTGGAAATTTGACAAATTTTTTGAACCATTCAAAAAATACTTCTTTCTGCCCAGCGTCTAACCGGTAAGCAGGCATCGGCAATCTACCGTTTGAAACATGAAGAGATGGCCTCGAAAAAATCAATGGCAAGTCGAATCTAGACTTCCAATTGTCTTTGGTTTTTCCTGGGACGTTTAATATGGTGTTCATGATGTTGTCAAAGAAATTGTTTTCAACATGCATGACATCTAGATTATGCCGCAATAGATGGTCTTTCCAGTAAGGCAAATCCCAGAAAATACTTTTCTTGTGCCAATTGTGATATTCTCCACAACCGTCGACGTGGTGATGGCCATTACCCCCACATTCAGGAGTTCGCTCGGCACCAAAATCACATAATTGTTCCAGTATGCTGCGACCATCTATCTCCGGAGGTGGACCATATAACACTTGTAGATTCTTCATGAAATGTCTTTTAGACCGACGATATGGGTGATCTGCCGGTAAAAAACACATGTGACAATCAAACCATGAAGTCTTCCTTCCGTGCTGCAGTTGGAATGTTGTATTATTGTCTTTGCAATAAGGACAAGTCAATCTTCCATGCGTTGTCCATCCAGATAACATACCGTACGCTGAAAAATTGCTTATGGTCCACATAAGAACCGTACGCATGTTGAAATTCTGCTGGACTGAAACATCATAAGCCTCAACACCATGCTCCCACAACATCTGCAACTCACAGATCAATGGTTGGAGGAATATATCGAGCGACCGTCTTGGATGATCTGGACCGGGAACTAGAATTGAGAGAAACAAGAACTCTCGCCGCATACACATAGATGGAGGCAAATTGTAAGGTGTTACGATGACCGGCCACAATGAATATTTTCATCCATGCTTGCCAAACGGGTTGAAACCATCAGTGGATAAGCCTATGTATACATTCCGTCGTTCATATGCAAAATCTGGATATATGGATTGGAAGTGTTTCCACGCTTCCGCGTCAGAAGGATGCGTGATATCTCCATCTTGACTATGCTCTGCATGTCATCTCATAGCCTTAGCTGTGCGCTTTAATTCGTACAGCCTCTTCAACCTCTCCGTTAAGGGTAAATACCACATCCATTTGAATGGAATCTTCACCCTGCCACTTGTGTCCTGGAACCGGGGTTTCTGGCAAAATTTACATTTGTTCCGGTTCTCGTCTTCTCTCCAGTATATCATATAGTTGTCGATGCACACGTCTATAACCTGGTAGGGCAAACCAAGACCGGCGACAAGTTTTTGGATCTCGTTGTATGATCCTGGGGCCAGATTATCTTCTGGCAAAACATCTTTCACGAACTCGGCGAATGCATCAACACATTCTTCGGACAAATTATAATCAGTCTTCAGGTTCATCATCCTACTAGCAGAAGATAGCGGTGAATGACCATCCCTACAACCGCTGTATAGTGGTTGCTTTGATGCGTCTAACATATCGAAAAACCTTCGAGATTCTAAATTAGGTTCTTCAACCCTATCACCTTCATGATACCCACCCGACTCCAAATTCTCTCTAAACGCATCGTTAACCATCGTAACCGTACTTACCCCAACATCTACTTCCGCTGTAGGTTGTCCTACGCTAGACGGGAAATAACCGAAAATATGAACTCATCATTGCCTCGTCCATCCATGACCGAAAATATGAACTCATCTTTATAATTTTGTTTGGTACTCAAAATTTTGTTATGATTGAATGACGAATTCTGCAAACTTATGTAGGACGGATTTCCGTCGAAAATCCGTCGGAATTCCGTCAATATCTCCGACATAACATCCCACCAATCCCATCATCCACCGTAGACGATATGGGAACCACTCAAACTTTGCCGACATCGGAAACCATCGGAATGCCGTCGGAAATCCGTCCGCCCGTACACGCTGACCAATCAAACTTTGCCGACATCAGAAAGTCCGAATTCCGTCGATATATCGTCGGAATGTAACGACATCTCGTATCCGTCTGTCTTCCGTCGGTTATTGCCGACGGTATTCCAACGGAAACATGAGATAGTGGATTTCCGTCGGTATACCGTCTGAAAATGCGACGGAATTCCGACGGAAACCCTCTGTGTCAGCATTCCGTTGGAATACCGTCAGAACTATTCGACGGATTTCCGAGGGAAAAAAATTTCCGTCGGAAATAAGCATGTTTTCTTGTAGTGTATGACTTAACCGTATATTTTCCTAACTTAGTAAAATGTCATCCAACTGAATTCGGTCAGTAAGCTCGACATATGTACACACTTTGAATGATAGCAACATCTTCCAGGATAGTTATCGCATTTAGTAAATTCATGTTACATGTCCCCTGTTGTAAATCTATGTTGACCTTGAAAGATCGACAGTCTTAAAACATTTACAAATTGCTTGCTTTTGACATTTGGTTGTATCCATTGATCATTCAATACCGAAATGAGGTGCATGAAACATACCAACTCTTTTAATTAGCATTTTCTAACCAGAGATATAATTGATATAATACTCTTCGACCATGTGATGATGAGTAAGATTTGTTTGGTTCAATCATGTCGGGTTTTCAACTATTGTCCCTTAAAAACCTTTGCAAAATGGAAGTTTGGATTATCCATCAACCGTTAAAGTTGTTTTGAAAGTAGACCAGAGTTAAAAATTTATATGGCACGAAAACTTAGTCTCCCATTTTAACAAACCGCATAACAAGTTTTCATGTCATCTATTGTATACCCTTTTTTTTAACTAGGGTAATCTAGAAGACGACATAACATAGGTTGGTAACACCAAGCCACCGATTTAATTCGAACGTTCTTTCCCCCTTTGATAAATTTTTTGAGGTCCAACTGCTCATCCTAGTGTGAAGTCTTTCCCTACGAAACATTATTTTTATGCTTTTAGGCTTCCGAGACTCTTCTCAATATCCAAATATGTGTCCATTCCTCCGAGAATTGAAATCACTAATAATTGTTTCATCTCCTCATGTATTGCATCTTTAACTGTGTGATCAAATTGTAATAATGATATAGAGAAATCGATTTATGTCTCGATACCATCTCGTACTGCTTAAGGTTGTGTAGAACTAACACTCTTGTTTATTGGCTTTGCAGAAAAAACAAATTGTCATCTAAAAAATAACATATGAGAAACCGATGGATTTTCTCTCTTAATCTTTAGAATCTTCTCTTTGGAGCTTTTTATCCATTCAGTTTTAATCTTATATCCTGGAAAGAGTTGGATATAGATATGCTTACTGTGAGAGTGATGTGGAACGTTTGACCATTGGCTACTTTGAATGACACCGAGCATGGTTCCTAATGAAAAGATGGGAGTAGATCAGGCTTCATAATAGAAGATGCAGCTCCCGTATCAAAGTAGGCTATGACTGGTATGTGTTTGTCATATTTGGTGGGAAGAACGTAAATCTTGGCATTCAGAGATGGTTGCGACAAATATGCCAATTTCACTCTATTTGGTTCCTCTGCTTTTCACAGATCAAATGTGTAGAGGTCGAATAGCATTAATTGATCATTGACTTTATATTGTACCCAGTGCAGGCTCACTTTACATTGGTAATCCCAAGGGGTTTAAAGTGGGTGTTCTTATAATATAAAATTATTAAAATGGTTGTAAAAGAAAGAAAAAGAGTGTTAAAAGAGTGTTTTTGTGAGGTATATTGAAATATAAAATTAATAAAATTTGAGTAAAGAGAGTAGAGAGTGTTTAAAATGAAGAGAGAGTGTGTTAAATTAGATATTTTGGAGAGTGTTTTTAAAAGGAAGAGAGAGTGTTTAAATATAAAATTAATAAAAATTGAGTAAAAGGATGAAAAAGAAGGTATAAAGTTGAGTAAAAAGAAGAGAAAGTGTGTGTTTTAATAATTTTATATTTCAAGAAGACCCTTTGGAGTTACCAATGTACATGCCCTTAGGGGGACATGGGGTGCGACCGCCCCGGACCCACCCCCATGTCCCAAGAATTAATGGGTCCAAAAAAAGTTATAAATTTTTTTAAAATAATTTAATTATAAATAAAATAAAAAGAGTCTATAAATATTTTTATAATGTATTTATTTGTTTATTTAACCAAATCTATAAAAAAAATATTTTAAAACTTTTTCAGTTAGCAAAAAAAATCTACAAAAAAGTTAAATTTAAAGGGCCAAAAAAGTTTTTTTGCTAAGGACCCAAAATAATTTTGAGCCGGCACTGATTGTACCGATTGGATATACCACTATCCATGTGATCAATTTTTTTCGCAAATTCGAGTTTCTAGAGAAGATTCTCAATGAAAATGTATTCCACGCAGTCATAAGCTTTAATGGTCTTACATGACTTATTTATCTTTAACGAGCATTTCGGCTTATTAGTGTTTCAATCCTAGGCAAATGCGAAACTTTTTGCCTAATCTTTGAGACACTGTATCCACATACCTGGCCACATACCTGGACTATTAATTTTTTAAATTTTCTACCCAAATTTATAAGATTAAGTGTATACCTAACGAGTTACGGTGTTAGTTTGTCCGTTAAATGTGTTGATTAGAATGCTGAATCATTTGACAATTCAGATGGGTTTTCAGCTTATTCATAACTCATTTCTAGGAATCTGTGAAAATATCTTCCCAGTCTAAATTTTTTTTGCTTGATTACTTTTACTCCTTAACAATATTTATGAAGTGATTTTGCAAGTAACAATTCTCTATCCTATAAAATTTCACGATAAAGAGTTTTATATACACCATATTGTTCTTAGTAAACAAATTTATTACGTACTACACAAAATTATGACTAACAATTCTATCTACATTATTTAGATGTTTTCAGTAAACATGTTTTCACTAATCTTGTCATAATTTGCTTTCGCAATTATTGTTTAGATGTGTCTATTATTATTTGCTAATATATTATATATATATATATATATATAATAATTATCTAATATTGGACCGCAATGTGTTTCTCCTCGAGAAGATTCTAATTAAGATACGTTACATAAGCTTCTTCAACCGCTACGGAAGTTGACCGTATACAAGCATTTAAAATTACAAATTCAATAGTTGATAGGAGAGACAGCTTATATATTTAAACCGCCATACTCTAGGCTTTATAGGCAGCTAAGCTGTTTAGGTTTTTATATGTTCTCTTTGTTGGTGAAGAATATTTAAGTAACCAATTACCGTTGTTTATTTGCTACTTGCAACGTTGCAAGTAATTTGCTTGTAAGACATACCTACTCAGTTGTTCAAACAAAAAGCATACCTACTCACAATATATTTTAGCCACTACTTGGTCCTCCAATTAGTTTATATGTATCTTGTTCTGATATCATGTAACCAATTGACAACACTGATAAATAAACTATTTTAAAAAAAAAAATGATATAAATTACTTCAACAATTATTTGAAAATCCAAAATTATAAAGAATTCAAGAACTTCAATCGAAATTGTACCATTAGAGTCAATTAGGGATCTTTTCCAACTTTGTACCTAATGAGATGCTGCAGTTTGAAAAACGAGAGACTAAAATTTGGGAGTCAGCTCAAGAGGAGACTTAGACATCTAAACACCAGCACATTCGGCCATTCCCCGTAACTTTCATATTATTTAGGACATCACAATGATGAATCTTAAAAAGAAGTGATGGTATTGTTATATAGCAAACAGGCAAAACGTTCATTTCCAATTTTCCATGTCATTTTTTTTGTCCTAATTGTGTGAAATTGTACTTGTAGTCTAATCGTAGAGTAATGATGCCGAATTTGACTTCTTCCGAAACTAAATACGTTTTCTTAATTAACTTACAAATATGCCCTCTTAATTTACCAAGCCATTTTCGGGCTTAAAGCTTTAAAGTTTACATGTTTTTTTTTTCTTTTTGAAACATAAGTTTACAGGGTTCGTTGCAGCATTCAGTTGTAGGAGCTATAAATTTGCTTATAAATCTTTCGTCACTATTTTCTAAATTGGAGGTAATTGTTTGTTTTATAAATTTGTTTACCCTTTTTTTATTTAAATTAAAATGAACTACAAACGTACTTGTCGAGGAATTGAAACACCCTCAACATCTACTAAGACAATCGAACTAACATCGTCCGGACTACTAAGAAACAAATGAAAGCCAAGCGGAAGTGAAAACGCATAGTTCGCTAACCCATCAGCTAGACGGTTAGAGGCAATTGTTTGAGTAATGCATTGTATAATTAACCAACAAAAGTTGAAGGTAACTTCTGTAGCAAATTGTTTTGAATTGGTTTGAAGATATAAACCAATAGAGTGGCTTTTCACTCATTTCACTTTTTTCCATCACATGTTCTTTAAACATGAAAGCAGATAAATTTAGCATGAATTCTTGTTTATTTCTGAATGATATTATCTATGTATATTATGTTTTTTCCGGTTTAAGTATCCTAACCGTTTTGAGTTAAACCGTTGATAATAAGAACAAAAAAGAGTTGTTGATGTTAGTTAGTGCAATATATGTTATTTTATTTTTGATTAGTTAAAAAAATCTAAAAAAATTATACACTTGTATTCAATAATTAATTAGAAAAATTTTAGGGGCAATTACAAATATGTCACACTTGTCAAAAATTTAATCAAACATGTCACTGTTTACAAAATCATTACGAGCGTGCAACTGTCCACTAGCCAAATGACAATTTTGCCCCTAATTGAAAAAAAAATAGATCTGGCTTTCTCTTCTTCTTTCACAGATCCAAAATCCTCTTTCTCACAAAATTTTTTCTCTAAAATTGCAAATTCGATTTGGGTTATAGATCTAAGGTTTTTGATTCTCTATTTGACTCTACGGAACGCAAACGCATCAAGGATAGATCTAGGATTTTTGATTTTCTCTCATCAACGTAAATCTCTGTAATTTTTTTCCTTCTAAATCGATTTTGATTTCCTGGATTAGTAAAATAGATCTAGGTTATTCTATGGATTTCGTTTCTTAGATTGGATTTTGGTTACAAATTTGAGCTTTTGATTGGATTTTGGTTACGAATCTAAGCATTTTATTCGATTATGGTTACAAATTTGAGTTTTTGATTCAATATAGTTCATATTTGAGTTTTTGTTATTTTTTGGGTCAGATATGGGTTTTGGTTATTTTTTTGTCAAATCTGGGTTTTGGTTATTTTTATGGTTTTCCCATTTTTATAAAGTTTTTAAACAGTTTTGTAAGACTTTTGTACATGTCATTAAAAACTAAAAAATTAAATAATTTATAAGGCTTTTAAAAGGTTTCTAAGCTTTTTATAAGGTTTGTAAGATTTTTATAAAGTTTTTAAAAGGTTTATAAGATTTTATAAGATTGTTTAAAAACCTTATAAAAATGTTTAAAACCCTTATAAAACTTTACAAAAGCCTTATAAAACTTTTCTAAAACATTATAAACAGTTTTACAAGGTTTTTAAATAGTTTTATAAGAATTTTAAACAGTTTAATAAAAAAAATTTAACAGTTTTACTAAACCTTTTAAAAACATTATAATTTTTTTAACAATTTCATAATGTATCCAAAATCTATATCATAAATGCATAATAGTTAACCCAAACTCAAAAGTTTACAGTCGTCTGTGTTTGAATCTTCTTCTTCTTCTTCCTCTTCTTCTTCTCCTCCTCCTAAATCTGCTCGATCCAATCTCATATCCACATTTTTCGTCAACAACAACGCCCTCTCAAGTCTTCTTAGAGGAAATCTCGATTGGGATTTGAGATAGTGAAATCCGAGACGACGAAAATCGAATTCGGTGATAGTAAAATCCAATATCATGATGGCGATCTGGTAGAGAGAAAGAGAAAAAAAACGAAATCTGGATGAGAGAGAGAAAAAATTAAGATCTAGTTTGTAATAAGGGTAATTTGGGAATATTAAAAAAACAATGGCATGCTTGTAATGATTTTCAAACAGTGTCATATTTGAAAAGTAGCATTGAAAAAGTGGCACAACTCAAAATTTCTCAAAATTTGAAGTTTTTTGACAAAAAAAAAACTTCTAATGTTAAAAACAATTAACCAAATATTCTGCATTGATTTTAGCTTTTTTTTTTTTTTTTTCTACTCATTGATTCTACCGACCATATTTATTTTACGTCAATTTTTTTCCTGCACAAAAATCATAATTAATCCGCATCGTTTTACCGGATTCGTTTGCTTCACATGACATGATAAATAATCATGTTACTATTATAACCCAAACACAAAGACCTTCGCTGAACTACCAGAACTATTACCATTCAAAATTTTAATTACACCAATAAATATGAGTAACAATAAATAATCATATTTCCGTATATATAACTATATAAGTACTATGAATGAAGTATAAAAAGGAATTGTCTATTTTATTCCAAGAAATGTATCGCGGCTTCCGCCTTTAATTACCAGTTCTGGTAGTTCAGCGAAGGTCTTTGTGTTTGGGTTATAATAGTAACTTGTAATGATTTGTCATTGAAAAAAATAACAGAACTTGTTAAACATATGTAATTCAAAGTTCAAACATTCAGACGATGATATAAAACAACCATATTTCTTTTTTGAAATAAATATGTCATACTGTGACTTTATAGATATGATTTAATTTCAAATTTGACGTAATTCAAGAAGACGAAAGAAAAGATAAGAAGATTTGGTTTTTTTTTCCACTAAAGGATAAAAATGTCATCTTCAACTGAGCATTAACCGCCATAATGTATTTTCAATAAGTTGGATATGAGAAAATTATATGGAAATCATAACATTTGTAGAATGTTTTCTATTAAAATTGTTGAGATAAAATAATCACTTTTCAAATCAGCGTATTTCTTTTGGCAACTAGAACAAAAGTCTTTGTTGGTTTATCCAAAAGAAAAATTCGGGGCCTAATAAATTGCTAATAAGTAATAACAAAGTCTTGTTATTAGGAATTAAAAGATTTGGGGCCAAGGATGAAAGAGGATAAGGGTATCACTATCTCGAAGCCACGTCAACTCGCCTAGCTCTTTTATCAAGAGGCCGGGCAAGGTAAGAAAAATATCTAAGGGTAGAATCCAAACAAGTTTTCTGTTCACTCACTTCGCTCTCAGAGTCGAAAGATGAAAACTCAATATACTCGACATGTGATAGGGTAAAAACAGGTAACTCGTGTCACTGATGGTGATTAAGCATAAGCAAGTTGATTTTAAGAGTACCCTAGCGTCTAAACTGGAGGAGCAGACGTTGTTAATAGTACAAGGAGCCAGAATGCAGCGTAACAGATTGAGCGGTCAGACAAGTAGCATGCCAAAAGCAAGTGAAGACAAAGAAAGGTACTTGAGTGCAAAGTAACTATCCAAACCCGAAGGCCCAAAACCGGATTGGGTCAGGAGCTGTGTATCCGATATCCGAACACGGGCTTGTAAAAGTTTATAAATACCCCCTATCTACCTCATAAAAGGAGATCTTAATTTTCCTATTTTTACTATATACTAAAGAGATATTTTGAGAGTTCTTGAGATTTATAATCTTGAAGCTCTCGCATTCCGACTTCTCACAACCATTTCTTTGAATCTCACGATCCTTTTCTTGAACTCTGATTATTATACGACCGGAATTCTCTTCTATTTTCTTGATCCTTCTCTCCCCCTCACCACTAAATTCTTACCATAAAATTGATCCTCCGTGGATCCAACTTCATTTCGGATCCAGAGTCACCCACACCACAAAACTCTAGTTTTCCGACCTTTTACTCTAGATCTCCTTCGACTTACTGTTGTCAAACTCTATTCATTTTTTCTCTTTGACTTCATTTCTTATTTGAGGTCGGAGCGTCGTCGGAAAACACTTCCTAATTATGTTTTTGTCTATTTGTGGAGGAGCGGAACTTCTAAGTGATTGTTTCGCAAGGACAAAATTTTACCAAAGCAAAAATGGATTATGATTTTAAGCATAATTGTAAACTTTTTTTTTTTTTTGAAACTTACATAATTGTTAACTTGAATATGAGAAAAATATATATTATACTAGAAATGGCTCGCGCTTCGCGCGAGTATTTATTCTACAATTTTATTATATTTAAAGACAAATAGTTTAATTCAATTTTTTTTATAAATAAAAAATAGAGATTAGTTTGAAATGAATTAGTTTTTTTTATCTCTTATCTATATGATATTGTATGAATATAAAACTATGAAATGATTTTTACCATTTGGACATTAATGATTAGTATTTGAGAATGTATTTCATTGTTTAAAATTTTGGTGGCTACATACATAAAATATCATTTATTTCATATATCTTATTTAGAAATTATGGTATTTTAGATATTTTTTTATTTTACCATTAATCATTTATTTTCAATTCATCATATTGTTTTCATTTTTAAACATTCTTTATTATGACTTCTGATTAGTAATAATGCTAATATGAAACTATTAGTTGAATAAAAAACTTAGTTTTAAATTTAAAAATACAATGTATTTGTAAAGTTAAAATATGTGTCATTTCTTAATGTTTCCAAGATATTAATTATACTTACAACACATGATATATGTTATACTTACATTTATTTTTTTATCCTCCTATTTAGTGAAGTATTTAGAAGTTTTATTTTCTCATTCTTTTATAGTGACATTTAAATTTTCTCTTTGAGTTAAAAAAAATGATAAAACAAATTAACTCCACTTTGGATAACCAATAATGAGAGTTTCATATAATTAAATGTTGGGACATTTACGAAAATGTCAATTTTCACATGTCACTTTTCAAATATGCCGTTGTTGAATTATTTTAAATATGCATGTGAAAAGCACAATATTACGAAAATGCCACTTTTCAAATATTACGAAAATGCCACTTACCAACATGTCACTTATAAATCTGTTTTAAAACCTTATATCTCAAAATTTACCATTTTAAAAAATATTTTGGTCCCTTACAAACCTTAAACCCAAAAAACTAAACCATAGTATAACATAATTAACCCAAATATAAATGATTTAAAAATTTGGAAAAAGTGATAGTGGCATTTTTGAAAAGTGGCATGTCAAAAGTGGCATATCTTGAAATTTCTCTTAAATGTTTGGTTATCAAAATAAAGAAAGCACAAAGCACAATATATTTAACTTGTGAAGCTTATCTTATTTGTTTAGGAAAATATTTATAATTTTACCCATTAATTTATCTTTTTCTCTTATTTCCTTTAATTATATATAACTTCAATAATTGCATTAAAAATAGCTGAATTTTAAATTTTCTATTAGATGTAACACTTATTTACTTATATGTTGCTTTATGAAATGAGTTATAGATCACCTTCTTTGTTTATTTCTTATGACTTGTTTCATATTTTACAATATTTACGATAGAACTTTAACTAATTAAATATTTATAGTGTGAAATATGGTATAACCAAATTTAATTAAATATAGTATGTGAAATATTTATATTTTAAATTTTTAATGCTTGTTGTACGTAAAACATGTTAACTAAAATATTAATTCCACCTTCCATCATTTTTTTTTCTTTTTGTGATTGCTTAATAGTATAGAGATTTCCCATCCACTTATAGTTGTATTTAAAATTTCTTTGTTGATCAAAATAAAACTACAAAACTCAAAGTTCTTAATTATTTAAACATATTACATTTTTGGTAAATACTTTCAATATTTGTATATATGAATTTAGTTGTAGATGAAGTTAATTGTAAATTGTTATAACATTTTTGATATTTTAAGGTTTCTAATAATATTTTCAAATACAATTTAACCTAATTGAAGATATATGAAATGTTAAGTACATTAGTTTATATATATAGATATCAAATTTTAATCAAATTTATTAAACATGTTATTAATCTAGTAACTATATATAGATATCTATATTTATTGGTATAATAGTAAGACTTTTCAAATTTTTTCTCTAATGTTGAAACCACATTTATAATTATTTATTAATATGTGTATTAAATTTGAAATTATAAAAATGAAATAGGAAATATGACGTGGATGATGAGGTCGTTTAAGAAGGAGAGAGAAAAACTAACTTTTTATATATATATATATATATATATATATATTATCTTTCCTATTTTTACGTTAAGATATTTTGATTATGACTTTTACGTTAGGATATTTATATGTGGTTGATTCACAAACAAGAATTTTCGTAAATAATTTTCTTTTCTTTGTTAACAGAAATATATGAGAAATTTGTCAGACTTTTTAACAAACATAACAAATTAGGTGGCGATTTGCGAGATTCTCGGATGCCGAAATTAAAAATAAAATTAAAATAAAGTCCACTCTTTGAAAAATGTTGTTTTGATGACGTAGCGTACAGCTAGCTATACGGGCCGTACCTTTACTTTCTCGCAACGTATTGTATTTCTCGTACATATCCTATACCGTATATATTAAATACTGAGACCTTCGAGCATCTCCATCTCATAAATATTTAGTAAAAAATATAGATATTTCGTAAAAAATATTTTAAGAAACACGTCATCACGAGATCGAGTCTCTCTTCCAACTTAATATAGGAAGTAGGCTAATGGATTGGCCAATTGTGGTCCAATGTTTAAAAAAAAACACGTCATTTTATTTAATAAGTCATAATATTTTAATTAAACTTCTGTGTTATGGTGAAATTCTTTTTCATTAATTTAATAATAAAAAATTAAAATATCACTTTTAAACTATCCTATTGCAAATGTGCTATTATGTGTTGTCCAATTTCAAAAAAAATCACAAATTATTGGTTTTTAAAACTTTAAATTACCAATTCTATACTTTAAAACAGGGTTTTACCCTACAAAATATAAAGAGAATTTTCAAGAAATACTACTTTTAATATGTCATTCTGCAAAATTGTCACTATCACTTTTCTCAAATTATAAAATCACTTATGTTTGAGTTAACAATATTATATTAGAGTTTTATTTTTTGGGTTTAAAGTTTGTTAGGGATCAAAACTTTTTTTAAGATTGAGAATTTTGTCATATAAGGTTTTTAAACAAATTTATAAGTGGCATATTGGTAAAAAAATTCAAGATTGACATATTTGTAAAAGATAATTCTAAAATGACATTTTTGCCCAATGTAGGAATTATGCTAATTGGCCGTCAGCTGTGGCCCAATGTTGACAAACAAAAAAGATATTTTTGCCATTGTCGCAACTATAAATAATATTTTTTATTTTTTATATGATATGATATTAGATGTATTTTTAATGTTTTTAGATATGTTCTTTTTTAAAAGTGGCATTTTTCCATATTTCTCGAAAGAGAAGCCGTGAGATACAAAGAAAGAAAAATCTTGAAAGAGAGAATTTTGACGGAAAAAAAAAACGAAAGAGAGAATTTCAAATTTTCAACGCCAAGCCCTCGCTTAACATCCGTACATATCTTCTGACATTTCGATCTTCAACTCTATTTCTATCTTCACCTATCCCTACAATATCTTAACCATATAATATAAATACATACATATACATATACACACACATATAAGTATGTATATATATATACACTCATATAAGTAGGATATATTTTCTACTCATTTATAAGTTTATAACACATAAGTTCACAACCTCTCTCTTTTTCTATCTCTATCCCTTTACCTCTCCCCCTTCACGCCCTTTCTATATCATTGTGGGTTCTATTTTGTGAATACAAATATATATATGCACATACACATAGGAAGATATGATGGGTTATGAGGAGATGAATCAGATGACAATGACGACAACGAGGATGATGAAGAATTTTAATAAGGTGGGAACAATCGGTAATACTCCACAGAAGAAAACAACGAGGAGAAGTGTGTCTGCCATTGATGGTGGTGCGGCGGCTAGAGAAGGAGATCGCCTTCGGAATCTCAAGACTCTTGACCTCAGTGGCATGTCTTTGGCTTCTCTCTCCTCCTCTTCTATCAACTTAGCTTCCATTTCCAAACTCGATCTCTCCAACAACAATATTCAGGTATATATATTTAGGTTGGATTTCATATAAATTTTCATCAATTGTAAAGAAACAGACAGTTTTAACTTTTAACTAAGAATATTGTGGAAATCAGAACTTTTTAAAAATAGAAATAGCTATTATTTGTCTCTTTTTTTATTGAAATCCTAGAAATTTTGTTCCTTAGGCCAATAATCTCCTCCGCCAGGGATAATAGCTATTTTTTGTCTTTATTAGAAAGCTAAAATCGTAATTCAATAACCTTTATTTTTGTGTACACAATTATCGACTACGGACTACGCAGGCCCGGTCCTGTAATAACACCAAAAACACCTACGCGTCGAGCCCCGCAAATTTTCAGATTTTTAAGGGTAATTTTTTTTGTACACTTTATATTTTTTTTGCTAGTTTTTTCCTAAAAAGTAACATAGTGGAAAAGAAAATTAATTGTGATGGAAGCCATATTATTAATATGTAACTAAATAAGTAAAATGTTAAAAATCAACTTAATAAATAGATTTTAATGGTTTATAGGACTTTAGAATTTTTTTTTCATAATAACAAGAATTTTTATATTTTTTTAAAAAAAATTGTGGTTTTTTATCTTCAAAAATTATGTTTTACATTTTTTAAGAACATGATTTTTATTTCTATTTCGTGTTGGGCCTTATAAATCTCAGGACCGGGCCTGGGACTACGGAATGATAATTGTGTACAGTATACGTTTTTCATTAATAAAATATACATAAATATACAGTATTTTTATTTTATAGTAAACGATCAAGATAATGTTGGTCAATGTTATATTCCTTAGTCTGTGATTTTGTTCACGTCTTGTTTTGGTTCAGGAAAAAAACTTAAAATAACATTTCTATTAACAATACCAACAAAGAAAGTTACAGAATAAAAGGAAATTCCAGAAGTAAAGGAGGAAGACGAAAAAAAAATTAAGAAATATTAAAACATACTGCTTGCAAGTATCTATATATATGTGTGTCTGTTTGTATTTGATTAGTTTGCATATATATACAGACCTGTATATATAATATGGAGGACAACGCCATGCACAATTTTCTTTTGGTCAACTCGAACCTTATAAAGCATATTCGTATAATTTACTCGTCCTCAGGGTGCATAAGCAATTGAGCTACAAGTGTTCATTTTTCGTTATGTGACAAAACTTTTTATGAATCGCATTAACTAGTCATAAATATGAATTTGTTTTTGTATATAAATATACAGGTATTCATAAATATGAGTTTATCTTAAGATTTACTTCTCTTCGACTCTTCTTCATCGAATCTGTCCTCTTCTACTAGCAATATTGTCTTGGACTCTTCATAGATCAAAAGATATATTGTACTGATACGTTTAGTCTAGGTTGATTAATAATACAACTCATATTTGTTGGTTGCCCTCAAGCTACCAAGTCATGATCAAGGTAATTGGTAATTAACCCATCCCACTTCAATTAAAAACCGTTATAATAAAAAATATAGAATATCTCCAGCACGTCATGATAGTATGATATCAAATCAATTTGAATGATGCCTTATATACTTTTCTAGCGTATAGCATTTTGTTAGCCTTGTATGGAAATAAGGGGGAGTTTGAACCTCTAAAATACCCAAAAACATATTAGTTCTATTACTTTTATGTCTTGAATGTCATTTATAATAAAAAAAAACAATTCTAATTCTATTCAAAAATATAATTCATGATCCGACTGTATATGTATATGTACCAAACGGAAATGTTATATATATATATATATATAACATTTACAATTTGAAACGGTAGGGGTGGGCAACAAATCCAAAACCTCAAAACCAAACCGAACCCAATCCGGAATTACCCGAACCGAACCAAACCCGATTTTTAAAAATACCCGAATAGTTTCTAAATATCTAAAACCGAAAAACCGAACCTGAACACGAACGAACCGAACCGAAAATCAAACGGGTATCCGCAATACCCGAAATATAAAATTAATCTACATATATTTAGATATAAGATCGGATATGTTCATATAGTTTAGACATAATTTATAGTTTTTTGTAGTTTTTTTGGTCAACTCGGAAATTATAGGTATATTTGGCTAAAATAATCAATTTAATTAGGTATATAATTTGAAAATTTCAATTTTTTTTTTATTTTTGTATAACTCGTGTTAAAAATAATTAAATCAAACCAAATTCAGAAAAAAATTATGTAATTATGAGTATTTCGGGTAACCAAAACCGAATCCGAAACCGACAATAACCGACAATAACCGAACCGAAACCGAACCAAACTTTTAAAATACCCGAATGGGTATTATATTCCTAAAACCAAAAACCCGATAACCGAATTAACCGAACCGAAACCCGAATGGTTACCCGAATGCCTATGCGTATGAAACGGTATCAACCATTTGATTAGGACGTATAGTATAGTGATTTTTGTTAGTATCATCTTCACTCGGATTTAAACCGGAAGTATAATACATGTTGACAAAAAAAAAAAAAAATCTATCACTCATTTATTTAGTGTGTATGCAGAAAATTCCGGAGTCTCTAGTAGCGAGGATGTTAAATTTGTGGGCATTGGATTTGCACTCCAATCAGCTTAAAACTCTCCCCAACTCCATTGGATGTCTTTCCAAGCTTAAGTTTCTTAATGTCTCCGGAAATTATCTCCAATTTCTACCCAAAACTATAGAAGATTGCAGGTAAGACACCTTCCTCGCATCCAACTCTCTTATATTCCAAGTAATGTACCAAAACGCAAAACGCAGATCCTTGGAAGAGTTGAACGCCAACTTCAACGAGCTGACCAAGCTCCCAGACGCAATAGGGTTCGAGCTAACAAATCTGACAAAGCTCTCCGTCAATTCCAACAAGCTTGTCGTGTTACCAAACTCCGTTAGCCACTTGACGTCTCTGCGTGTGCTCGATGCGCGGCTAAATCGCCTTGAATCGCTTCCTGAGGATCTAGAGAACCTTGTGAACCTTCAGGTCCTTAACGTTAGCCAGAACTTCCTGCACTTAACGACGTTACCTTACTCCGTTGGGTTGTTGATATCTCTCGTGGAGCTTGACGTCAGTTATAACGGAATTACCGTTTTACCTGACTCCCTCGGCTGTCTCGGCCAGATTCAGAAGCTTTCTGTGGAGGGTAATCCCCTCGTCTCCCCACCATTTGAAGTGGTATGTACAATTATTTATTTTAGTTTTTTCAATGATAATATAACCTCCTATTTCAAAACATACTTTCTACCGGATTTTAATATGCTGTTCGATAACAGTGATACAAACCACTATGTATCACTATGCTATATGTCCTTGTATTATAACAAAACATGCTTGATAAACTAGCCAAAATGGCTCATAAACTAGCCAAAATTATTTTAAACAAAAATTATAACTCATAAACTAGCCAAAATGGCTCAACTCCTAGATTTAGGGAATTTGGCTAGTTTATGAGTTATAATATTTTTATGATTACTTAAAAATTAATCCAAGAATGGATTCAACAACAACAAAATATAATAGAGAGCATAACTTGATTCGCTAGCATTCCCATCTATATATAGTGTGTTATAGTAAGCAACGCAGATATGAAATTTAGCTGACCATATTAATTCAAATAGGTATGTTCATAATAAGTAACTAGATGATTCCCCGCGTAATACGCAGATTAATTTTTTTTTTTAAATTTAAGTATACAATCAAATAAAATTAATTTTGTGTAGTTTAAATTGTCAATAATGTCTAATCTAGATGTGGGTTTTATTTGAATCTTGGTTTTCAATATTTTTTTTTTTAATTTTTAAATAAAGTACATAATACCTTGTAAGAAAAACATTCAAAATTGAAAATAATAACAAAAAAAGATCGGTTCTAGTTCTTAGAATATGCTAAAACAAAATTTGTTTTGCACTCTTTCTAATAAAAATGAGCATTTTTGTAAATTAGCTCAAACTAAGTCTTTCCAAATAAAGAAAATTTATAGTTTTGTGATCTTTATAAAATATTACAACACATCACCATAAAATCACCAAAATATTTTATACGCACATAATACATATATTTTATATTTAATCAAGATGTAGGAACTCTCAACGAAACAATTAAAAGATCGCTGATTACATATAATAAGTTGTACATATTCGTATATTTCTGACTCTATATAAAGATTTTTTGAGATTCCATATAATAATTATTTTTTCACTCAGTTTTTAATTTATAGAAAGAATATTTCCAAACCAAAATTTTATTTAGTTGTTTTCTATATAACAATTACATTTTGGTTCATCAATATATAAACATAAATATTGTTTGATCTAAAACTAATTATAGTGGATTAGCTTCTTTATTTTAAATTTATATATTTATGGTAAATATATAACAATTGCATTTTGGTGTGAGAGGTTAGGTTAGACTTTGAATGGATTTGTTAAATTAGGCCACTAATCATTTAGTTTATTTAAAATTTATTTGAAAATTGACCTATTATAACTCTTATGTTTGCCATGTCACATTTTAGAGAATGTCATGTCACATTTTAGAGAGATCCATGTCACATTTTAGGAGAATCACCTCTCTAATAATATATAGGGGATTGTTATGTTAAAGCCTAAAAGGTAAACTCATCCGTTTAGTGCACTACGGAATTAGCATGGTAAAAGAAACTACATGAAAAATATATAAACAATCTTTTACCCCCTCCTATTTTTTAAAATTATTTTTTTAAAAAAATATATTGTTTCGTAAAGATTGATATTCGTATGCGTTCTATGTGTTTTTATAAAATAATAATGATGAATTATAAATTTCAAGACATCACTGAAAATCATTATTTTTTAGTTACTATTGACTTAGAATTATAGAAAAAATTTGCAAAAAATAATGCAATTATAGTTAAGCATTAATTTATTTTCTTTATGTGTAGAAACTCCAAGAGGGAGTATATTTTTTGTAATCGAATTTAAGTATGATGATATGTTACAACAGGTGGAACAGGGTTTGGAAGCCGTGAAGCAATACATGAGCGAGAAGATGACCGAGTCTTATAAGAAAACTCCAAACAAGAAGAAGTCGTGGGGCATTGGTAAGCTCGTCAAGTACCGGACCTTTCACGGCCTGAGCTCATCTCCAGGTAGGAGAGCCGGTGGTGGCCGCCATAGAGACGAGAGAGAAGGCTTCATCAACGTCTCCGATTACCGCCAAATCGATGGAATCGCCTCCCCGCGACATGTTTCCCTCTTCAACCCGCGACGCCTCTTGTCTCCATTCTCCGCGTATTTCTCTCCACCTAGGTTTTAAGCTAGGGTTAATTCTGTCTTTTTATGTTCTATGTTCAAAACTATCATCCATGTAGTAATAGTGTTCTTTGTAGGTTGTTTTTTTACATGCTGGCGTGTGTTAGTGTATAAGTTTTTTTGGTTGTCTGTATCATAGGTTTATGAAGGGCTTTTCTCGTTTCATAGGTTAATTCTGTTTCGTTGAACACATTTGTAAATTAGGACATAGACACCTAAAGTGTAATCCCTGTATTGTGTAACCGGCTATTCTCGCCTTTGTTTGAGCTGATCATTTTTGTGAACTAATATGGGCCCAAATAAAATAACGGCCTCGAATCCTGACCACGTTTCGATCCAGTTACAAAGATTAACCGAGGAGAAATAAACCAAACATTCGTGTTTATATGGTTACAACGGATCATACATCACTACAAGGAAACAGTACCGGGCCAAATCGTCGGATCCGTTTGGTCGGAAAACCACAAATCCGTCAAAATTTTTGACGAATTACCGAGAGCATAAATCAGTTAGAAAATTTACAACGGATTACCGATATCTCGATGTTTATCTGACGGTTGTCACTCCACCGATAACCGATAAATTTGGGTTGGCCGAAAAATAACCGACGGTATCCGATGGAACCGGAAAATTTTTTCTTGAAATATAAATGAAATTTAGTTTTGAAAATATAAAAGCATAAAACATATTTAAAATAAACTAGCAAGTTACCCGCGTTATACGCAGGATAATATGATTAGCGAGTAAATTAATATAGTTTGAATTAAAAAAAAATCAAATACCACTTTTGAAAAATTGTTATACGGAATATGAAATCTGTTTTATATTTTGAAATTTGGTCATCATTTTGAATAGAAATGTATTCCACTTGTGAAATAATTGATAATAGTGGTTTTAATTTTTTTTTGGTCAATGTACACAATCTTATAATCTTCAAAAATAACACTTTTAATTTCTTAGTCAATATCTTATTATATAAAAGAGAGTGCGCAAAATTGTAACTCACGAGATCGTGACAAGTGTTAAGTAGTCTATTAGTGGGGGTCATTGGTTCTTGGAATTTAATAGATTTGAAAATCCTTTTGGATTTAGAATTCTTACATGAATCCATTGATTTTAAAATCCAATTAAACGGATTTAAATGGATTTTAAAATCCAATTAAAAGGATTTATGTGGATTTCAAAATCTAATAAATAGATTGTTATGAATCAACCAAATGGAGTAAATAACTTTCCGTATCTATTTACCTTGGTATATTTTTTTTTAGGCCAACATTTTCTCATTATCGACAAAAGATTTTAAAAATCATCAAAATGAAATCAATAAGGTTTTTGTGTAACAAGTTCAAAGATTATATAAAGATAACATTTTATAAAAAAATATAATAAATTTTCATTATAGCAAATAGAATATTGTATAAAACAAAAATTGGAAAAATAAAAAATTATCATTATATAAGTTATTTTACGTTATGTGAGATATTATTGTGAATTTGACATCTTTGATAAATATGTGACGTTAATATGATATAATTAAGAATCTAATAACAAATCCATCCAAATAACAAGGTAAACCTCAATATTTGAGCATTTGTATTTTTAGCATTAAAATCCTTCCAAAACCAGTAAAATTCAATATCAAATAAAATCCACAAGTAAATCCGAAGGATTGAATAACACCAGATTTTAAGATGGATTTCAAAATTATAGAACCAATAACACTGGATTTGAATATAGATTTTAAATTCATAGAACCAATAACACTGAATTTCGTTTGGCTTTCTAAATCCATTAAATTGCATGAACCAATAACCCCATCTTAGATTATAACACACTAGAATAGGACCCGCGTGAATACGCGGGTAAACATAATAAAATTTATTAAATTCTAATTAGCAACCCGCTAAATTACCAAAATATTTTGAAATACTATTTAAACATGAATTTTAAATTTTGAAGATCAACTTATATCTTGCTTTAATTAATATCACGTGAATTCAAAAAAATATATACCCAGAATATTCAAATCATATTCTTAATAACAAAAAAATGAATTATATCCTTACCCATTATGAATATATTAAATATGTAATAAAATTATAAAATAATTCAAATAATTTAGAGTTAAATAAAATAAACTATATTAAACTCACTAAAGATCTATAGATAAATAATCTCATGAAAGACCCATAAAAATAGAAATAATTTTGTTAACAACACATATAAATCCATGATTGATAAATCTCATCGGTTCTTTTAATTCTCATAAAGATTCATAGTCACAAACTTTTAAACATTTTTGAATCTTTCTAATACCATCATAGGTCGAAGATTTTCAATTTCTTTGTTTTATGAATATTCTTATAGATTTAAATTTGTTTTTTTTCTTTAACTGGGTTATCCATATTTTAAAACTTTAGATTGAGTTTACTGTTATAAATCATAGTGGATTGTCATAACTAGTTCTGGTCCGTTTACGGCCCATTAACACTTAGTCTTTAGGCCGGTTTAATGAATCCTAGTTGAATTAGGATTTTCCTTTTATGTACTTTCCTTTTCCCATTAGGAAAAAGAATTTTCCTTTTCTCTCTTGTAATAATCCTATATAAAGGATCTTATGATTAATGAATAAACACAATCTTCCCCATTCGTTCTCTTGATTCACAACACGTTATCAGCACGAGTTGCTCCCTAAACCCTAAAAACACAAAAAACGCGATTACTGTTCATCGTTACTATTCATCGTACTGTTCATCGCGTACTGTTCATCGCGCACTATTCATCGCGCACTGTTCATCGACGATTACTGTTCATCCGGCGTTACTGTTCAAATCATAGTTCATACAGCCTTTAAGGTTACGGCGAACTAGAAGAAAGTTCATACAGCCTATCAACGGTTACGGCGAACTAGAAGACTCACGGAGGTTAAGGTAAACAATAAGAAACCCTAATCTAAAGAACCTAGATTCATGATAATCTTAGAAACCCTAATCTAAATCATGCTTGTTATTGTTATTGCTTGCTTGATTGTGTTTATTGATTCATGATTCGTAATCACTTGAAACCCTAACTTGAAACCCTAACCTAATTCAATTAAAATCCAAACCGATTGCATGATCTGTACCCGTGTCGATCGACACTAGTTTTATGTCGATCGACACGTAAACTTCTGCCTGAATTTGTTGTTTGAATTAAACTGTGTCGATCGACACAAATCACCCGTCGATCGACAGTAAACACTCTGTCCAAATTTGGTTGCATATTTATTTGAACTCGTTTGTTTGTTTGCTTGTTTGGATTGATTCGTTGATTGATAAACATGAAACTGAAACTGATTGCATCATATAGACATAACATGCTTGATTAAAATCCGGTCATATCATCATACGGTTTAGAATTTGAATACTAGGCTTGCATCATGAGCATATAAAAACATTATGTTAGGTTGTTAAACATAAAAATTTGGTTTCATAAGCATCATGCATCCGTACCCGTTTATATAAGCACCCATGACCTATTTTGCATCATATGCATAAACTTTAAAATCTTATAGTTCTTAGAGAATAGGATGAATGTTTTCAGATGTCGAAAATCAACAATTTGGATTATGCTGCCCTCAATCTCTCTGGAGACAATTACTTACAGTGGGCGTTGGATACTAAGATAAATCTAAAGTCTAAAGGACTTGGCGAATGTATCATTGAGGATAATAATGAAATGAAAGGAATCGATACAGAACGATATCGATCATTCGTCATCATCTTGTTGAGGATCTCAAGGATCAATACCTAACCATTGAGAACCCTTTGGACCTTTGGAAAGAATTAAAGATAAGATATGACCACCATAGAACGGTGTTGTTACCAAAGGCCAATTATGATTGGAGGAATCTCAGGTTCCAGGACTTCAAGTCCGTGGAAGAATATAACTCGGCTATGTTCAGAATAGTTTCTCAATTGAGACTATGTGGTGAGAAGGTAACTGAGAAAGACATGTTGGAAAAGACCTTCTCCACCTTTCACACTAATAACGTGTTGCTTCAACAGCAATACCGTGAAAGAGGTTTTGAGACATACTCAAAGCTTATAGCATGTCTATTACTAGCCGAGGAGAATAATACACTGCTAATGAGAAACAGTGAGATGAGACCTCCTGGATCAGCCCCACTTCCTGAAGCGAATGTGGCCATAGATGAAAAGAAAGAAATTAACCACGTCCAAAGTGATTATAGACATCGTGGTCGTGGACGTGGGGGTAGATGGCAAGGACGTGGCCGTGGCCATTTTAATCCATACGGCCGAGGTCAGGGCCGAGGCCACGGATTCCATAACGATCATTCTAACCGCGGGCGAGGACGAGGACGCGGATACCGAACTGACTATGATCGTAATAACCGTGGTATTACTTCTCAACCACGAGAATCAAACCCAAAATCAGTTTGCCATCGATGTGGAATGAGTAATCATTGGGCTAAGACATGTAGGACTCCCAAGCATCTGGTTGAACTCTATCAAGAGAGCCTTAAAGGGAAGAATCCAGAAACTCATATGATCCAGCATGATAATGAAGGAGATTTCGATCATGAGCAAGATGACTTGATGAATTTTGAAACCTCAGATATACTTAAGTGATTGATTTTGATTTTCTGTTTTGGTGTTTTGTGTTTTGCTTGTTTTACGTTTTACACTTTATACTTTGGTTTTGTGTTATTGCTTTCTATTAAACTTTATGGAATGAAAAAGTGTTATTTAAAAGTATCTATTGTTATCTCTTTTGAAGTATGAACGATATGGATGTGTTCATTGTGGATAGTGGATCAAGCCACTCGATATTAAGAGATAAGAGATACTTCATTGATCTTACACTTAAAAAGGCAAATGTAACCACAATTGCGGGTATAGCAAATTTAATTGAAGGCCACGGTCAAGCCCATATTTTATTACCTAAGGGCACGCATCTAGAAATTTCTAATGCGTTATATTCACCTAGTTCAAAGAGAAGTCTATTGAGCTTTAAAGACATTCGAATGAATGGTCTTCATGTTGAAACTAAGGACGAGAATAACAAAGAATTCCTTCAAATCTTTGAAACCGTCCATGGCTATAAGAAAGTCCTAGAGACTATACCTGCCATTTCTGTGGGCCTTTATTGTGCTAAGATCGGAATGATAGAAGCAAATGCTATGGTAAACAAAGAGTTTACTGAGAATTTCACTTTTTGGCATAACCGGCTTGGCCATCCCGGTGCTAACATGATGCGAAAGATATTAGCAAGTACTAATGGGCACACCTTGAAAGAAAGGAGAGTTATCCCAAAGAATCTCACGTGTGAAGCATGTTCACTAGGGAAACTCATTACTAGGCCATCACCAATCAAAGTAACTAAGGAAACGATAAAATTTTCTGGAAAGAATTCAAGGAGACATATGCGGACCAATACACCCACCTTGTGGGACGTTTAGATATTTTATGGTCCTTATTGATGCATCCACGAGATGGTCACATGTCTGCCTATTATCAACTAGAAATGTGGCATTTGCAAGATTGCTTGCCCAGCTCATACGTTTAAGAGCACACTTTCCAGATTTTCCTTTAAAGACTATACGTCTTGACAATGCTGGTGAATTTACGTCCCAAGCGTTTAACGATTATTGTATGTCCATGGGGGTAAGTGTTGAATATTCTGTGGCACATGTACATACACAAAACGGTTTGGCTGAATCGTTTATTAAACGCATACAGTTGATTGCTAGACCGTTGCTAATGAGATCAAAACTCCCGGTCTCAGCTTGGGGACATGCAGTTTTACATGCAGCAGAGCTAATTCGTATCAGGCCATCTAGTGAACATAAATATTCCCCATCACAGTTAATAACGGGTCAAGAGCCAGACATATCCCATCTTAAAACATTCGGATGTTCCGTTTATGTGCCTATTGCACCACCACAGAGAACAAAGATGGGACCTCAAAGGAGGATGGGGATATATGTTGGATATGATTCTCCTACTATCATTAAGTACCTTGAGCCAACCACGGGTGATTTGTTTAAGGCCAGGTACGCAGATTGTCATTTTGACGAATCTGTCTATCCAACATTAGGAGGAGATAACAGACTGGTAAAGGAAATTATATGGAATCAAACGTCCTTAAAATGGCAAGATCCTCGGACTCAAGAATGTGAATTAGAAGTCCAAAAGATTATACATTTACAAAAGCTAGCTAATCAATTGCCAGATTCCTTTGCTGACCCGAAAAGAGTAACTAAGTCTTACATACCAGCTGTTAATGCACCGATTAGAATTGATGTTCAAGAGGGACACAATCAAGTTGCTACAGAATCTAAACCACACTCAAAACGTGGCCGGCCAATAGGTTCCAAAGATAAGAATCCTCGGAAAAGAAAGAAAGGTGCTGAAATCGTGGTTGAGGAATCTGATGGAACCCCAGACATAACTGAACCGATAGTTCCAAGCAATGAGACTCGGGACGCCGAGTTTCATGGTTCTGACGTTCCTGAAAATAATGAGATCTCAATGAATTATGTTATGTCTGGAATACAATGGAATAGAAAGTGTGTGGAAATCGATGATATATTTGCTTTTAAGGTAGCACTTGAACTTATGGAGGATCTAGAACCCACGTCGATATATGAGTGCACTCAGAGTGAAAATTGGACTAAATGGAAAGAAGCTATAAACGTGGAGTTGAATTCTTTAAGGAAAAGGGATGTCTTTGGTCCAATAATTCGGACACCCTATGAGATTAAACCAGTTGGACATAAATGGGTCTTTGTGAGGAAAAGAAATGAACATGGTGAAATCGTGAGATATAAAGCACGGCTTGTTGCACAAGGATTCTCACAGAGACCAGGAATAGATTATGAGGAGACATACTCCCCTGTGGTGGATGCTACAACTTTTAGATTTTTGATAAGTCTGGCTATAAGAGAAAAGTTGGATATGCGGTTAATGGACGTTGTAACTGCATACTTATATGGTCCACTGGATAATGAGATTTATATGAGATTACCAGAGGGTATTGAGCTCAAAGATAAGAAAGGTTCTCGAGAACAACACTGCATAAGGCTGAACAAATCCCTTTATGGACTGAAGCAAAGTGGGCGTATGTGGTACAATAGATTGAGTGAGTACTTAGTCAAAGAAGGCTATAAGAATGATCCCATCAGTCCATGTATTTTTATAAAAAAGTTTGCAAACAAAGGGTTTGTTATCATAGCAGTTTACGTGGATGATTTGAACATCCTTGGAACCCCTGGTGAAATTGTCCAAACAGTTGAATGCCTCAAGAAAGAATTTGAGATGAAAGACCTAGGCAAAACTAAGTTCTGTTTGGGATTGCAACTTGAGTACATAAATGATGGAATCCTTGTGCATCAAATGGCATATACTGAAAAGGTACTCAAGCGTTTTAATATGGATCAATGTCACCCATTGTCCAGCCCAATGGTGGTGAGATCTCTTGATCTAGAAAAGGATCCGTTTGGTCCTAAGAGAGACTCTGAAGAAGTCCTTGGTCCCGAAGTGCCATATCTCAGTGCCATAGGAGCTTTAATGTATCTGGCAAGCCACACTAGGCCAGATATATGTTTTGCCGTGAATTTATTATCAAGATTTAGCTCATGTCCGACCCAAAGGCATTGGGACGGGATAAAACATATTCTTCGTTACCTACAAGGAACGAAAGACTTGGGTCTATTTTATACTAACCAATCTAAGGACGGTTTAGTTGGTTTTACTGATGCAGGTTATCTTTCAGATCCTCATAATGCACGGTCCCAGACAGGTTATGTGTTTACTCATGGAGGAACTGCAATATCTTGGCGGTCAATGAAGCAGGCCATTGCAGCTACATCTTCTAATCATTCAGAGATATTGGCAATTCATGAGGCTAGTCGTGAGTGTGTTTGGTTAAGGCTGATGACCCAGCACATAAGAGTGGATTGTGGAATGGCCGAAGGTAAGCAGGAATCGACGCTCTTGTTCGAGGACAATGCAGCGTGTATAGCTCAACTTAAGGATAGATACATCAAAGGTGATAGGAGGAAGCACATTCTGCCAAAATTCTTCTTCACATCCGATCTACAGAAAGATGGAGAAATTCAAGTGCAGCAAGTACGATCAAGTGAGAATTCAGCAGACCTATTCACCAAGTCACTTCCAACCTCAACGTTCAAGAAACTTACTTATCAGATTGGAATGCGTCGTTTGAAAGACTTGCAGTGAGGTTCAGAACAGGGGGAGTAATACGTGTTGTACTCTTTTTCCTTCACCACGGTTTTGTCCCAAAATGGGTTTTACTTGGTAAGGTTTTAATGAGGCAACATCCAAAGCGTATTACAAGCCCATTAGAGTTATGACATCCAAGGGGGAGTGTTATAAATCATAGTGGATTGTCATAACTAGTTCTGGTCCGTTTACGGCCCATTAACACTTAGTCTTTAGGCCGGTTTAATGAATCCTAGTTGAATTAGGATTTTCCTTTTATGTACTTTCCTTTTCCCATTAGGAAAAAGAATTTTCCTTTTCTCTCTTGTAATAATCCTATATAAAGGATCTTATGATTAATGAATAAACACAATCTTCCCCATTCGTTCTCTTGATTCACAACATTTACCATATATTTCTTTAATTTTCTTTTTAATTTTTGTAACCTTTTTGTATTATCATCCTTTTTTTTTTTTTAATTGAAATTTATATTCTCTCTACATCTTTTTTAATACAGTTATTATTTTCATTACCGTTTATACTCTTTCTATTTTCTGTCTTAATTTTTTTATGATTAATTAGACTACTACATTTTTCTTTTTCTTAAATAGTTTTCACTATTATAATTTTTCCTTTTTTTATTGGTTTTGGACTATTAGAATTTTTATGTTTTATGATTTGGCGAACTACATGATAATTATTTTGTTAGTTTACCATTTTTAATTTGACTTTATTTTCATTCACCTCTTTATTAAATTTTATATTCTATTTATTTTCTATATATATTTCATTTTTCTTTTGCTTGGCTATGCATATCTTAAAATTTTAAATATATATAATCTCTTTTATGTCATCGTTTGTTTTTTATTTGTCTTAATTGAAAATTTTTTTTTCTCTTTATTTTTTTACGGTTTATATACTCTCTATTTTTTATGTTAACTTTTTATAATTAATTTGAATTACTACATTTTTCTTTTTTCCTATTTAGTTTAAATTTTTTGAATTTTTTCTTTTTTCTATTAGTTATTAACTATTAGATATTTTCCTTTTTTCTAATATTTTGGACTATTAGATGTTTTCCATTTTTAATTTTAATTTGATTAATTAAATTTAAGTTTTAACACTTGTCATCATCCGATCAATCTTTGACATATGTCGTAATCTCGTGAATTACAATTTTGCTTACGTGTCGAATTCTCGTCGACCGGCTTCTCTTTTATATAATAAGATGTCAGTTATTTAAATATGTAGGTTTTTTCAATAATCAAAATTGTTAATTACCCAAGAGGGAAGAACTTAGAATGGAAAAAAAACATTAAGTAATTTTACAAATTGCACAAAACCTCTATGCAAATAGTTATATAAGATATTTAATTGAAAATAATTAATAAAA
Source organism: Draba incana (assembly GCA_963576765.1). Lineage (NCBI taxonomy): Eukaryota > Viridiplantae > Streptophyta > Magnoliopsida > Brassicales > Brassicaceae > Draba > Draba incana. Next base: position 24,087,005 of record OY755212.1, on the reverse strand, counting down.
AGAAATTTAACATAAAACAAAAATTAGAAAAAAGAAAACACCAAACTATGTAATTAAAAATAGAAACGACCATATTTCTATCGTTATATATATATATATACATATATATATATATATATATATATGCATATGTTTAGAACAATTCTTGGGTTCATCCCTAGGGGTGAACATAACTCATTCACCTTCTCTTAATTATCCAATTAAAATTTGACATGTGTTATTAACTAAATAAATTAGTTTAATCATTAAACTTAATCAAGGGTGGGGACCCCATAATATTATGTAACCGGAAGTTACCAAATTTTTTGTAAAAATTTAAAAGACAATAAAAAGAAAAAAAAAACTTAATAAGTTAATAAAAAAATCTGAATTTTATAGTCATTAACCTTAATTTTTATAGTTTTTTTCTATGAAACTCAAAATAAATTCTAAACCCTAAACTCATATCCTAAACCCCAAAGCTATACCCTATTTTGGGAATAGTTAACCCAAAATAAATTATAAACCCCAAACTCAAACTCTAAATCCCAAAACTATACCCTAATTTGGGAATAGTTAACCCAAACCTAAAAATTTAAACTACAAATCCGTTAAAAATCAATTTTTAGGGTTTGAAATTTTTAGTTGAAAAATTGATTTTCAATGGATTTGTAGTTTAAACTTTTAGGTTTGGGTTAACTATTCCCAAATTAGGGTATAGTTTTGGGGTTTAGGGTTTGAGTTTGGGGTTTAGAATTTATTTTGGGTTAACTATTCCCACAATAGGGTATAGCTTTAGGGTTTAGAATTTATTTTAGGTTAACTATTCCCAAATTAGGGTATAGTTTTGGGGTTTAGGGTTTAGAACTTATTTTGAGTTTCATATAAAAAACTATGAAAAATTTGTGACTTTAAAATTCAGATTTTTTTATTAACTTGTTAAGTTTTGATTTTTTTAATGATTAAACTAATTTATTTAGTTAATGACATATGTCAAATTTTAATTAAATAATTAAGAGGGGGTGAATGAGTTATGTTCACCCCTAGGGGTGAACCCAAGAATTGTTCATATGTTTAATATATGTATATATGGGGAACACAAAATAATTGCTCATGGATAAAAGAAGAACTATATCAAGGTAAATAAGAAAACATAAATAAAATTTGGTATTTACATGTTTAAATTTTACGAAATATCATCAAAGAAGGATCGTCTAAACATGTATAATGATTGAGTTATTATATCAAATAGTTTAATAATTTAAACCATTTTTACATATATCAAGCGTATATACTTTATTGATTCAAATTATATGAGATATAAGATTATATTTTTTTTTCAAATTACATATGAACTTAGCTTTAATTACTACATTACTTAAGTTAGGGTTTAAATTAAGAATACTATATATTTTTTCACAAAATATTTTTTAAATATAACAATTTACTATAGATCAAATAAACCTCGCATCGCGAGGGTCTTATTCTAGTATATAATAAAATGTATTAATTTCATCTCATAATATACAAAAATACAGTTTATGACTCAACAAAATGTATTTTTTATATAATAAGCATCGTAGGTTTGTAAACATTGGAATGTGCGTTTTTTATTGAAGATTCTAAAGTGAAAACAATGCATTCCTTCATTAGTTTATTTTCAATTAAATGAAAATTAAAATCGTGATTTATGATTCCAAAAGTGAAGATTTCATATACTTTAAAATTAACTTGTTCACATTTAATTATGCGAACTAACTACAAATTATTGTGTTTGGTTATAGGAATTGTCTTATGAAGAGAGTTTGGATAAGAGTATAGTAGAATTTAATAATATAATTTTAATTTAAAAACAAAAATGAGATCAATTGCAAGCTTGACACCTAATATAATGGTTTAGAATTCTTCTTCTTTAATATAATTGTATATTAGTATTTAATCCTCTGTTTCAAAAGATTAGGAAAATATCTTTTATTTTTCCTAATTAATAAACTTTTGGAATGTATATATTATTTTTTGTTCATAAATAGTTTTATGATTTTTTGACCAAAAAATAATTTTATGATTTTTATTTTGAATTTTCGAAATATATATATATTGGCAAGTACATGATTTCGAAATATTTCGATTTTGGCAAGTGTATGATTATTTCAATGTGTTTTGCATTGAGACTAAAAGTAATCAACATTAGTTAATTAGGAAAGAAATGTGTTTGGCAATTAGTATAGAAAGATTAAAATAAATCAAAAAGAAAAAAATTAAAAAAATTATGGTGATGACACCTAAGCAAAATGCTCCCAAAATGCTTCTCAAATAATATATAGGATAAACGTCTAAAAAATTTATCTCGGAAAGCTGTTTTGAGAAACATCTTCATCTGCGTGAAACTTTCTCGGGTTTCTTGATTTTTTTTATCCTTCCTCTCTCACTTGTCAACCTCTCGATTTCTTCTACAAGATGCATAGAATCGTAGGAGGAAGAAGAAGATGTCGCTTCGTCTCGATCCGGAAGGCAACCAACCCCTTTTTGTTGGAACATGGTACAAGTGAAAAGAGTTATTAGGTTTGCAAAACATAGAAATTTAGAAGACATAATTGAATAAATCAAATACTTACGCTTATCATGATATGAATCATTTCTTCGTGGGGTAAGTCTTTCGCATTTGACCCGAGCTGAGATAGTTGTTGATCAGGCAGCTAAATCTGGCGATCTTCCTCAATTGCCGCAAGGGTCTCCTCAGCCACCCTATCTTGAATGTGCCCGGTCCTTTTGTTCGTGTGCATGTCCCTCAGAACGGCCCCAAAATGCGGTGGCACACCATCATTAGCGATTTTCTGCAGAAAATAAAAACATATATTCATAGTATTTAAACAGTAAGTTAAAAAAATACCACATATATGAAATAATAAATCTTACCATAGCCCGCTCTCGGGCTTCGATCGTTTTCAGCCCACCGTTCTGAGCAGCAATTCCCTTCCCACCTCGGTCGTTCTTCCGGTTCCTTGAGTTTGTCTCTGATTGCACATTTGTCTCGGGTGTCATCTAGTTCCTTTTGAACTTCAGAAGGGAGGACTTTGGTTTTGTGAAAGCGTTATATGGATTGAGAAGGGATAATTGGGTGAATGAGACTTTACTAGGGGTGGACAAAAATACCCATAACCGAAAAATCGAACCGAACGAAATAAAAAACATAGGTATCGGTTCGGGTTCAGATATTCGGATTATACCTACAATACCAAGCAAAATGTAGTCCATAGGTTTTGGTTCGGTTTTGGTTTAAACCGAAAAAACCGAAAGAAACTAAATGCCCACCTAATGTGTAATAATACCTAGCCGATTTTTTTGGTTTATGGCTTTCCATTCGGTTTTAATGGGTTTTCATTCGGTTTTTATGGGTTTTTATTGATTTTTTTGGTTTAAACCAAAACCGAAGCAATTCGGTTTTGTTATGGACCTTACAATGTGAACCGAGACCGAAGTGAAACCGAACCAAACCGACACATAATTCATTCGGTTTATATATGGACTCATTTTAACTAAAACCGAAAAACTGAAAAAACGAACCGAAGAACCGAATGCCCACCCCTAGACTTTACTATCATCACTCACATATTCTACTTCATAAATAATGCCTATTTTACCAGAGGTTGATTCTCTAAAAGAAGGTCGGCTAGGAATAACATATATACTTTCCATGTGTGTATTAAGACGGGAGACCAAGACAGAATGTATTAGTTCATCTGTCATTTTGGAATAATAGACAATAAGTTGTTTCTTTATTTTATGTTGAGAATATAAAGAAAGCATTAATGAGGTATTTGGCTACATAACCGAGGCAATTTCTTAAGATGAAGCCTCAAGATACATTAAGCTTTGGGACCTCAAGGATCTTTCTTCTATATTCCTTTTCAGTAGCTTAGGTGAATTTTTGGTGTGGAGGATTCACAAAGTGGCAATCGCATAGCATATCTTTCATTAGGCCTGGGCGTTCGGGTTCGAGGCGGGTAGTTATATTCGTCGGGTATCCGTTTTCAAAAATATAAAACCCATTTGGATATAACATATAATTAGGTCGGGTATGGATCGGGTTGTAACGGGTTCGGGTATAACCCAAATACCCGAATATTATGATTATACTAAAAAAAAAAAATGATCAAAAAACAAAAAAAATTATTCAAAAAACCAAGTCTTAAACACAAATTGAGTTTAAAAATGCCAAAGTTGACGAAACACCAAGATATGACAGTCAAAAAACGGAAAAGAAATTCAAAACACAACCCAAATGTAGTAAATTTACTACTAAATAAACACACAATAAGTAAAGAAAACAAAAGAATAATAATTTTCAATCCGAAAGCACAAGGATCTCGATCATGTAAGTCATAAGCGAAAAAAAAAGATGAAATGAGTGTTTAAGGGTTAGGTTTAGTGATTAAAATACATAATCGTGTATGTGTATGTATAGATTCGGATACCCGATCGGGTATCGGGTTTTACCCTATCGGATTCGGATACCCAAATGTTAATAAAATAAAACCCGATCGGGTAATTTACGATACTCGTACCCTACCCAAACCCAAACCCTAATTTTCGGGTCGGATTCGAGTTCGGGTATCGGCAGGATCGGGCCTGGAGCAATGGAGGCCCCAAGCAAAATCGAAATAGAGGTCAAAATTTACTTTAAAAAAAAAAAAAAAAAATTCCAAGCCTAAAATTGGCCATTTAAAAACGGAGGCCCAAAGCATGGGCTTTATTGGCCTGTGCTCAGGCCCGGCTCTGGATATCGGGTACGGATTTTAAGCCCAGGCCTATCTTTCATAAACCTTATGTTAGAAGACAACTTATTGACATACGTAGTATCTCTTAGGAAGATAAGAGTTTCAAGCTTAAACCGACGTGACGCTGATACCAAATTTACAGACACATAGTAGGTTAATCACGAAGAAGGTTTTCAAGATCAAATGGATTTTAGAACTTATGTATTAAAGAAGGGATGATATACATAAACAAAGGGGAAACTTTTATTAAGAAGAACAAGGATTACAAAGAAAGACTCTCAAACGTATTTCTCACCCCCTGGCTTGGTTCTAAAGTACTAAAGCCTAATGAATGCTCTACGTAAATGGTATATTCATTAGATTACAACTTATTCAACAAACTTAATATTTATTAAATGATGTAAGCAATAGAACACGATCCTGAATAAATGTTGGTCTTGTAAGAAGCTCGAGTTTGTCTCAAGGCAACGATGTTTATATGGTTTCTTCAGCCTAACTAAATAGCAATCAATCACATTTACTGGTAAAGAAAATAACTTGCCCGTTCAGACTGTCCATCATTGTTATGATTTTAGATTAGTAAGGTTTAGCTATGCTCATAATACCAGAGATGGGACTTCAACGATTGAACTCTCCCAACTCATCACATCACATAAAAAAATACAAAGTTAAAAACATTCATTTCAGCTCAAGAAAGAAGCAATCATTTACTCATTTATTTTTTCTTGTTCTTTATACACAAACTTGTAGATTCTGACAAGAAATGATACAGAGGTTAAGAAAACAAGAGGTATAATACAAGTATCTAAGCTTTATATGAATGTACAGGAAAAATATCCAAGTCCCCTCCTCAATTCCTTTGACAAGGACGAGACTTGCATTATCCATGTATATCTCATGACTATGTATGGTGTATACGTAAGAGAAGCCATTAAAACCACCTGAAACCAACAATCACCAGTAGCAAGAGGGAGAATCCCATCGCCTGCAACATCGCCAGAGTTCATCATCATTTAGTGCCTATCTCACATAGTGAAAAGAGAGAAAGAGAGTGTGTGAGAGAGAGAGAGTCATTACAGTGATTGCGGAAGCAGCAAGGCCGGCTCTTTCTCTAGGATCCTTGCGGTAGTAGTTCCCGAAATAGAGAAATGTCGCATAGTACCACAAGAAAGGGAACCCAAAACCGACGAGAAAGCTGTCAAATAAGAGAATAGCAGGTAAATCGAACTGCATATATCGAAGCAACTTGGAAAAGAACAATAGTCTACTCACGAGAACCATCCGATTCCACAACCAAAGCATGGAAGAGGTTTGTCATACGTTCCATTTTCCACATCGTCCACGTCTTTTACAAGCGTATATCTTCCTTTCCCACAAACCATAACATCTATCATACCGAACCAAAAGTGTCTTAGTGAACATACTAGAGGATGCAATTATGAAATAGTTTCTTATTACTTGTGGTGATTGTACCTTTAAGAGCAGAGTAATATCTAGCAGCTGGTCTCATGAGACCGGTATGCTTATCAGCGATGGATTTTACGAGTTCAGCACTTCCATCTCCACGCTCTTTAATACCTGGACAATAGCAAAATCACAAATCATGATCTTGGGACTGTTTGTGGACAATCACTAACAGCTAGTAAACTAATTAGTTCCCAGAATTGGAAGATTATTGTATGATTCTCTATACTAATAACAAGAACTACCAAAGGGCATAAATTACGATGAATAATCTGATCACAAGACAGAAATGGAAGAAGAAGATCATTACTTTCCGCCATACGAATCTGTGAATGGCAAGTTCTTGCTTTGCGAGTTGTGACACACAAGAATCTTCAAATTGTCTGCAAAAACCCAAGAGACCGGATCAGAGAAACCTCACAAACTGAAAAAAATTATATAACAAAGAAATCTACAAATCGATCTAGCGGCGTTGACAAGGAAGCAGAGATGGGTTGGGGAAACACGACGGAGAATACTAACCAGAGAAAAGCTCGAGATGGGAAATTCGGTGATGAAGTTCGTATCAAGAAATGTGGAAGGCGAGAGTCGTCGTGCTTCTTCAGCTTCAACTAAGTCAGCGTTAAATGCGTAGAGAGCAGAACAAGTAAACCAAGTCTCCTCTTTTCGTTTTGCCTAAACCAACTTGTCTCTTTTCTATTCTATTTTGTGTAAATAAATAAAAAAGTTATTGCTCTCCTTCACAACTTAAAAGCAATAAAACCATTCTTCCTAATATACTAACAAAACGTAACAAATCAACATAATTATAATAAATATAAATAAAACTATATATACATTTATTTAAATAATAAATTAATTATTTTGAAAACTCCTTATATACAAAATTTATATATCTAAGTTTCCTCGTTCTTCGTCTTTCTGTGTAATCCTTCTTGCGGCGATGTATTTCAACAATTTTTTTTTCTATGATATTGGGATGAATATTAATGCAAAAGCTTCGGGATGACATAGATTCTTATTCTTTTGTTGGAACTCTTCTTCCCCTTCGTTTTATATTGATATAGTCTTCTTGGTAGGTTCTAGTTTGAGTTTTAAGTTGTGAGTATGTGACTGAGTTGTGGGTATGTGTCTCCCCTGTTGTGCGATTAAGATTCACTATATGTATTTCACTTTGAGGTTCTAAATATTACACCAAATGGAAAAAAAGAAGAAAAAAAAGAGAATTTGCTCGATCACAGCATACTCATGTACTGTTTATAACAGAACTTTTTGAAACCAGTCAATATGATAACTACACTAACAAAATGGCAAAAATTTATGAAGATAAAAGTTTTTTTTTCATCTCAAATATTATATTAAACTTAAAAGAGTAAAAGTTGGAATACAAAGTTAAAATACTAGGGTGGGATACGAGGTTCAAATGTGACGGTAAAACAAGACCAAACGAAAACCTAACTAAAAAGACATGATAAACCAAAACTAGAAAGGCAAACCAACCAATTCCACCTTTTGTCAATCTAAACGTCAGCCTTAGACCCAGTCACCTAGAACTTGAAATCTTTTTTTTTTTTTTTTTTTTTGGTAAAATAGAACGTGAAATCTTTGCAACGAGAAGGAGAAAACTCTCCCTAGATAAAAGAGAAGAGGAAACTACACACGAACTGGAGGTAGACACCCTAGCCCAAGTTCCAAGCTAATCCCAAAAGGCGATAAAAATATATTAGTGAAAAAGGTTGGAAAACAAGATAAAAATGAAAAGGGTGACACTGACCCAAACAAGGAATGGTCCACGGTGTATAAACACATATTAGTGGAAACATTTAGTGGTGAGATAAAGAGAAAGATAGAGTGTTTTGTGAAAAAATGGTCAAATGTAATTAGAGAGATGGGCAAGAAATGGCCGGAGAGATAACCAAAGTATATAAGGTTTCTGAAGGATAGAAGAAAAAGCTTGTCTTTAGAAATAGCGCAACTTCAAAAATGTCCAAATTTTAGGGAAAAACAAAAAAAACAGAAATTTTCCGTCAGCCGAGAGGTATATCACAAAAAAAAAAAATTAGAGTATTCGAAGAATTTAACATAATTTTCTTTGATACAAGGGATAATATTCATATCTACCATTTCTTGAAAATAGACTATACATTTCTACCATTCATGAAATTGTCTTTCAATTTCTACCACTTTTGTCTTCTTCCAATTGCTTAAAAGACAAATTTAACCCTGCCATAAGTGAGCTGATTTCGTAGACAATATTGTCTCCGGTACAGACGTCGTTCCTGATGGACAGATCTGTTCACCGCCGTTGTCTCCGACGTCGGATTGTCTCCGGTCCAGACTTTTTTTGTCTCCGACGTCGGATTGTCTCCGGTACAGACGTTTTTGTCTCCGACGTCGGATTGTCTCCGGTGCAGACGTCTTTGTCACCGTCGTCGTTTCCGGTGCAGACGTCTGTTCACCGCCGTCGTCTCCGACGTCGGCTTGTCTTCGATGTAGACGTTTGTTCACTGTCGTTGTCTCTTACATTGGGTTGTCTCCGATGCAGACATCTGTTCACCGCCGTTGTCTCTGTCGTCGGCTCGGCTTTTCCTCCGGCGTTGTTGCTGTCTTTTCCGGCGCCGACATCACCTTCCACCACCACCTTTTCACCATTAAAGAAGAAACAAAAAGAAGAGAGAAAGTGAGGAAGAAGAAGGGCAATATGGTCTTTTGGATTAAGAGAGAGAGAGAGAGGAAGAAGACAAAAGTGGTATGCAAAATGAAGGAAATAAAATGAAATGGTATTTTTGAATATACCATTTTGATTTAATGGTATAGAGTGTAATTTTCTGTTGATACCATGCATTCGAGGGTTTTACATTTATCAACTTTGTTTTTTCACTTTTTGTGACAATACGATCATGTGGTGCATAGTTTGCTTGTAGTGTAATGACGTATAACAGACATTGGGTAGGGGTGGGCACAAGGCGAGTACTTGCTGTTTTAGGTGTACTTGTTACCCGGTTTGCCTTGTACGAGTAATACAAATTTCATACTTGTACTTGGCTTGTTAAAAACGAGTACCCGAAATTACAAGTACTTGCTAAAAAATGGCTTACTTGCAAGTTACTTGCCCCGTTAAATTACTTGTTTATTTGCGAGTACTTATAAACTACTTGCGAGTTATTTGCATACTATTTTCTTGAACTTGCTTTTTGTTTGTATTATTTCATAATCGGTTTAAAATTTAATCTAAATATATAATTTATATTAAGTTTATCTAAATACTTAATAGTATAACAAAAATATTTATATAAAATATTAACTACATAACGAGTAACGAGTAATACAAGCCGAGTATTGATTTTTTTTTAGTACTTGTTACTTGTCCCGTACTTGCAAGTATCTAAATTATACTACTTATTACTTGCCTTGATAATGACGAGTACTTGCTTTTTCAAGCCAAGTACGGGACAAGTAACGGGTACGGGACGAATAGCGAGTATTAGTGCCCAACCCTAATATTGGGAGCTCCACCACGAGCATTTACTTTGTGTTGCTTTAAATGTTTTGTAAAGCAGATGTCACTATTGATTTCTTTCCGTATGGTGTTTTTCTAATGATTTTGACAATTGAAATAGTAGCTTGTATTTTTTATTGGGAAATTTTCTACAATTACCATATTTTTTCAATTTCTTTCTACCAATACCATAACCACCAAAAACCTTTTATTTCAATACCACAATCTTTCCCAAATTCCAAAACTACATTTACTTTAAACCAAAAAAAAAATCAGGTATGTTTCTTCATCTTCTTCCTTCTTTCTTCTTCATCTTCTTCCTTCTTCTTCATCTTCTTCCATTATCTCTTTCTCCCAGATGTAAATGATTTACATGAAGGACATAGACGATGACGTCGTCGATGGACAAGACAGATCTCATGATGACACCGTAGACAAAAACCGAATTGATAACAGAAACAGAGACATACACAAAAATGGATCTAATGACGACGACCGTGGATAAAATTGGCGACGGAGATAGTGGACAAAACTAAACCAGCGATGGACCTAGTGACAGCGACGTCGGCGATGAACGAAAACGTTGTCGGCGAGGAAGACCGTGGACAAAAACAGAGTCAGAGAGAATTTTGGTAACAGAGACGGTGACGGAAATGGTGAACATAATTGACGGTTGTGCGGTGGACTAAAATTACAGTGGACAAAATTGTATTAATATGTCATAAGTAATAGCATGGGTAAATTAGTCTTTTACATCTCTTGTGGTATGCAATTGGAAATGTTTTTTTATTATGGTAATTTTGAAAAGAAATTAGATTGAATATGGTAATTGTGGTAAATTTCTCTTTTTTGTTTAGTAAATAGTTAAAAATCGATAGGCTCTTAAATAAATAAAACAGATTTCGCAATCAGAAGACCATTCCTCGAAGAAAATTAACCATAAGACTAGTCTTAATAATAATCATCTAAAACTGAAAGTTGAGAAGTGGCAGGCTAGAAAATGCTGCAATGACTTTTGATCTAAAAAAGACCCAAAAAAAAAAAAAACAAAAAAGAAGAAAATTCAAAGGATAGATGAGTCAAGGAGAAGTCAACGACTATTTTGTCTTCGTCGTCGTCTTCTTCTTCTTCTTTCTCGATGTCGAATGTTGGTCGTCATTCCTCTAAGCTCGATCCTTCCTTCTGATCTCTGACCTTGTATTGTTGTGTGCTTCGTGGATTTGAATTGATCTCCAAATTCAGACATGAACAGAGGCACCTTAAGCCCGAATCCCATCTCTCTCCCTCCTCCTGAGCAATCCATCTCCAAATTCCTGTAACCCTCTCTCTCTTTCTCTCTGGATTCTTCGTAATTTCTCTTTGATCTGTGTAAATTGACTCTTCTAACATTTGAAAAAATGGATAGAACACAGAGCGGAACATTCAAAGATGGAGACCTTCGAGTAAACAAAGATGGAATCCAGACCGTGTCTCAGTCCGAACCCGGAGCTGTAAATTTATTCATTCATGCTTCTTGATATTGAGATTGTAATTGTATTTATGTAATGAAATTCGATTTTTTTTGTTTATTTTTGCAGCCACCTCTTATCAAGCCATTGGACAATCAATTAAGTTTATAAGATCTAGAAGTAATCAAAGTCATTGGCAAAGGAAGCAGTAGTAATGTCCAATTAGTGAAACACAAACTCACTAAACAGTTTTTCGCTCTTAAGGTCGATTTTTGCCTTTTGTGTTTTTAACTTTTTATACATATGTATGAATGTCCAGTGGCAGATCTTTGAACAAGGCATGATATATATATTTCAGGTGATTCAATTGAACACAGAAGAATCAACATGTAAAGCGATATCTCAGGAGCTAAGAATTAACATGCTCACAATGTCCGTATCTCGTCTCGTGTTATCAGTCTTTTTACCATAACGGTGTTATTTCAATCATCTTGGAGTTTATGGATGGTAGATCTCTTGCGGATTTGTTAAAGAAAGTCGAGAGAGTTCCCGAGAAGATGCTTTCTGCCATCTGCAAGCGAGTAACTCTACGTAAAATCTTTTAAAACAATCTCTACCGGTTTTCTATGTATAACTAAGTTCTTTCTTTTACTAAAACGCAGGTGCTTCGAGGATTGTGTTATATTCATCATGAGAGGCGGATCATTCATCGGGATTTAAAGCCTTCGAATTTGCTTATAAATCATAGAGGTGGAGTCAAGATCACAGACTTTGGTGTTAGTAAGATTTTGACGAATACGAGCAGTCTAGCTAATTCCTTTGTGGGTACATACAACTATATGTCTGTGAGTCTCACCTCTTAACACTCAATTTACAACTATTTATTCAGTTTTGAGAGTTTTAAAATGGTTTATATTTATGAACTATCATGTTTTTGTAGCCAGAGAGAATCAGTGGAAAATTGTATGGGAACAAGAGCGATATTTGGAGCTTGGGACTGGTTATGCTCGAATGTGCAACGGGTAAATTCCCGTATACTCCAGAACATAAGAAGGGATGGTGTAGCGTGTATGAGCTTGTGGACGCAGTTGTTGAAAACCCGCCTCCTCGTGCACCTTCTCATATGTTTTCTCCAGAGTTTTGCTCTTTTACTCGCAATGGTGAGAGTACTTGAGATGTTTTCGAAGCGTTCTTGTTTGTATTTTTTGAGTAGAGATTTGAAATGGTGTTTAACTTTTTGTATAGTGTACAGAAAGATCCAAGAGACAGAAAATCAGCAAAGGAACTTCTGGTGCGTAGTACTTGCTCTGTATATCCTTTTTCTTTACAGTTTCTCGTATACTTGAAGTGAGCTCTTGCAATTTCTGGTGAGTAGGAACACAAGTTCGTGAACATGTTTGAAGATTTTGATGCGAATCTCTCGTCTTATTTCACCGCCGCAGGATCTTTGATTCCCCCACTTGCTAACTAGAACCAGGTTTGAAGACTCCTTCTACCACTAAGTTGTATGTTTTATGAATATGATCCACTAGATGAGATGTTTCGAGTGACAAATTTACGAGATGTTATATTACTTATGATTTACATTTCACGTCTCAACAATATATTTTGGATGAGTTTTACGTTGCATCCAGTTTTTGTATCTAGATGCATTTCAAAATTTGACAAAAACGAACATCTGATGATGAAACGAACAGCCACATAATGCTTGTGATTTAGATTCAGTACAATTAACAGAACAATACCTTAGGAAAATTAGTATTTGATTTTTACTAAATTACACTTTGTAACATTTTTAACTCTCCCATTTAATATTTAACTGTTCATTCTAGAAAAAATCCTAAGTTTATTAATCTCTTTTGTTTTCCGAGATAAGTAAAATCTTTTTTTTCAATCTTCGTATGTAAGCTATTCAATTGGATAAACAATAGCATTTACACTAGACCATATTCTTAATGTATATCGTAAGTTTGTAATCAAACTACAATTAGCCCGGGAGGAAAAATACACAGGGCTTTTAGATGGTTGAGACAAAGAGCTTACACACTTTCAAGCTACATTGATCTCTATATAACAATGTTTGTTAAAAAATAATAATTTTAAAAATAATCACAAATTAATAGTAAAGCATTTTCCTTTGAGAGACCCATATTCATAATAAAACTCAGAAAAAGGAGCCTCTGTTTCAGTTCAAAGGTTTGCTCTTCCATTTCCTCTGAGGCTTCAAATCAACAACCACCACACTTATGTTGTCTTTGCTTCCTCTTTGTAACGCCAGCTTTGACAAATACTCAGCCGCTGACATCGCCGCCGGATCTTTCCCTTCCTTTCTCCGCTCGTCCATAAGCAACGACGCATCTCCAGCCACCATATTCTTCTTGTGCCACAACAAAATCCGCTTCCGCGCCATCTCACACGCTTCCTCATCCGTCATTACATCCCAAATCCCATCACTCGCCAGAATCAAACAGTCATCTTCTTTAACTCTCCTCACAGCCGTCACTTCCGGATCAGGAATGATCGACGGTTTCAAGTATCTATCACCTGCCACGATGTATGTTTTGTAAGCAAAAATCTTTCTATTTCAAGAACCATTGAATCTTAAGGGAAAAACAAAAGAAGAAAGCTTACCAATCGATCTCGACATGGCGAGAACACCGAAAACCCGAGCCCCGTTCCACTGAATTACTTTCCCTCCAGCGGCTTCAATCCTCGCTGCTTCATCTTCTCTATCCGGCTACACATGTATACACACACACACACACATATACATTAGAAATGGATTCATAAAACTCAAAATTCAACATCTTGTCACAAAATGGACTGACTCGATCACACAACTTTTTTCGAATGGTAAAAAAAAAAACTTGCGGAATCACGTTTTTAAACGCGATTTCACAATTCCGCATGTTACCAATCAAAGCCTTTATGCTTACTTTGTGATCAACAGATAACGGGAGTGGAGTCTTGCCGCGGCAAAGCACGGCTCTAGAGTCGCCGCAATTCGCAACGAAGATATGAGTCGGCAAGACGACGGCGACAACCGACGTCGACCCAACCGTCTCCGGTGCAACTGACTCGATCGCCGAGTCAACTCGTAGGAAAGAATTGAAAAGAGCCCTCTTCCACTTCTCCTGCCACGTGTCACCGTCGCAGAGCATCGGCTTCTCCTTAGCTATCTCCTCCGCTAAAGCCAAATGCATCCTCTCTTTACAATAGTTCGCTACCTACACAGGTCCCAAACACCATCAAAACCAAATAAAAACCCTAACAGATTTCAAAATTGCAAAAAAAACCCTAATCGGAATTAGGTTTTACCTGAGAACCGCCATGGCCGTCGTAAACACCGAAGAAATGAGCGGTGGAGAGAGGATTGAAACGACCGTCTAGCAAAGAAGTAATCGGAGATTGAAGGAATCTTGGAATCGTGGAAACAGCATCTTCCATTTCTGGTCTTCTTCCACAAATCGAAGTCACTCCATACAAAGGCACACTCTTGAATTCGATTAGACTACTACTTCTACTTATCATAGTCGTCGATCTCTTCCCGGAATCGTCTGAGCCGTCGATCTCTTCTCCGGCGGAGACTGATGAATCCTTCATGTTGAAGTTGGGAGAATTGATCCGAGAGATTAAAACTTTTCTAGATCCAGAAACAGGACACGAGCTCTCCGGTAATGGAACCCTAGAATCGCCGTTTTCTGAAACTTCCGGTGAGTATTGGCCGTTGCAGAAACCTTTACCCAACATAAAAGGCACAGCGATCGCCGGAGGTACTTCCTCCATTGACATTTTTTTTTGTTAGGAAAGATGGGTCGATGTATAAAAGAGCTGGAAATGGAAGAAAATTGAAAATTCGACAGATTTCTACAGAGTTTTAAGAGATGAACTTTAGTAGAAGCGATGCGGACAAGAAACACATGACTCTCAGAAAAAAGACAACCGTATGAAACAGATAGGGATATCCTGATTTTCCCGGGAAAATCGCTATACAGCAACAACAAAAATTGAATTTAATTCTGGGATTTCCTGGATTGTGGGTAATTCGTGACAACCTCTTATAGGTTATGTAATCTCTCTCTCTTCAATTAATTTTTCAACTGAAACAATATCTAGATTCAACTACCTAAAAGTTGAAAGTAGACTCTTTTCTTCTTCTTCTAATTGTGCCTTCTTCACAAATAAAAGAGAAAGAAAGAGGAAATTGGGTAGGCAAAGCAACAATCCCTACGAATCTGCTATTTATGCAAATACATCTTCCCGACAATAAAAAGGAGATATACTCCTTTTATTTTATTTTTTAGTTTTTTTGTCAGCTTCTTTTATTTATTTATTTATTTTTGTAATAAGGAGAGTGGGGTAGCCACTGCACTAAAGTGCTCTCCTTGTATTCATTATTCAACAACAGAAAAAAAAATTTGTCAGATTGGTCGCACGGGTTGAACAAAGCGCTTAAATAAAAACGATTAAATAGTAAATAATTTTTGATATAAAATATTATATATTATTTAAAATAGAAATAAGAATTTAAAATTTTTAGTTTAATTTTTATATATTTATATTAAATTTAAGTATATACCTATATTTTTGAGAAATAAAAAATAAAATATTTTATTTTAAAAAAAAAATACAAATGTCTGTTTGATAATTGGGACGGTTACAAACGGACATACATCCAAACGAGATAACTATTCAAAGCCTTTCTTTTCTAATCGCTCGTCAGTTATGGCCACTGTATGTATATGTTGAATCAATTTTCTCTTTTGTTTTTTTTGCCAAACAATATTTTCACTTTTGTTAAACGCAATTGCTTTTGTTATTAACTTTAGTTAGGTCATCGGTTCAATCATTAATTAATTTTTTGTTTTCATAAGATGACTTTCACTGAAAGACGTGTTATATTCAAATATCTTAATATTTTCTCTCTTGTACTTTGCAATATGTCTATTTGGCATATGCTTAATCTGCATGATCAGAGATTTAAAAAACCTAAAACTTTATTCGGAATTTCAAACCTTTGGACTAAACCCATCATATACATTTAGGTATCTTTTTATTTAGAAACAATAATGTCATTTTCAGTATAAGAACAATACTTTATCCATATAAATAAGATAAGAAAAGAACTTAATATTTTGTATTTTGGACAAATGGAAGAACAGTGGTAAAATATCTAAATAATCATAAGTTAAGGGAATCATTTCATTTTATTTAGAAACAATAATGTCATTTTCAGTATAAGAACAATACTTTATCCATATATATAAGATAAGAAAAGAACTTAATATTTTGTATTTTGGACAAATGGAAGAGCAGTGGTAAAATATCTTAATAATCACAAGCTACGGGAATCATTTCATTATTCTTCTAAATATTTATAATTATCTTAAAACCTATATTTGGTCAAACTTAAAACAAAAATATTGTTTGTCTTCAGGCTGATTCCAAAGTGTTGACATACTGTGAATCTGTGATGATTCATTATGTAAATTGGTATAGTAGACTCTGTTATAGCACAATGACTAAAACTTCACCAAATTGGTACAACAGATTCGACGATTGATTTTTTTTTTTTTTCAACAATCACCATATATTAAATCAAATACTAGCGTTCGTACGGTTTTCCTCGCAGACAACTATAAACGGGATTGTCTGACTTACATGGGAAAATACATAACCCCGTGCTCGAGCTCCTTTTGCAAGGGAGTCAACACAGACATTATCACTCAATGGAATATGAACTAAGCTAAATGATTGTTGGAGCTAGATTTGACCAGTTGAAATCCGGCCCACTAAGCCTAAAATATAATCAAACTAGGTAATCTTCAATTTTACGCCTTAGGCCCAGAACCGCGGTGACACTTAGAGAAAGGCCAGCATATCCTTCGTCCTTGCTGGGCCCGAGTAATCGATCCATTGACCGTCGGAGCTGAAGACCCTTTGACCAAGCAACTCAGCGGAGACAGACCAAGTCAGCGCCGCTCAACTGTTTATGAAGAGGTCTCGATATTTCTCGGAGGCGCATCGAAACGTGCTCGAGATCTCCGACGAAGAGGAAGGATTCGCGGAGCTGAACCGTTCAGCTCAGATGAGTATAAATAACTAGCTTTAGAGCCGAAATGGCTAACCTTTTTCTTACGTTTGACACTGAATCACACTTTAGCTCATCACACACTTGTTCTAGTTAAAATTCGTTGTATACTTGTTCGAATATCAATATAAATCTATTTGATGTTATTTTGGTCTCGATCTTAGTTAGATCTATAGACATTTCTTAGGACTAAAATTTATTTCCTGAATTCACATATAAATTCTTAGTGCGGAATCTAGCTTCCACATTTGGCGCCGACAAAGGGGAAGAAATACAATCGTCATACACAGAGATCTAACATCGAACCTACCACAACGGGGATGGATATCACCACCGCTCAAGAGTCAGCCCAGATTACCAACCCGCAGATTGTTGATCTAGAAACAAGAGACGTATCCGAGGTCGTGGTTAACAACCAGCCCGAATTTGATCAGAACCAGGTTGCGACTGACAACCAGCCTGGATTGAACTAGAACCAAGCGCTCCCGACAGATAACTCTCCCGCGAGCGCAAAAACCGCAGATCCAAATGCCCAGCCTGGATCCGCAACAATCACCATCGTCGTGCATGCGCCCCTGGTTACACGAAGCATATGGCTACGTAATTCAACCACAAGTGGAACAACTTCAGGTAGCATCGCTAGCATCTCGGCAGGAAGAATCCTGCTACTCCCCACGGAACATAGTGAACGCTCCCAAGATGATTTATCAGAGATACGCCAAATGCTTTCGAATATAGTAGAGTGAGCGCAAGGCCAGGGTCTAACCGTTCGAACGGTGGTGGCTCGCCTTGATCAGTAGGAGAGAAAATTCATGGCCCAGCTCCATGAGATGTCCAATTCAATCAACCAAGGGCTCCCACCTCGCCAGACATCCAACAAAGAAGTGATTCCCTCCAGGTTCACAACCCCGAGGTGGAAGCTAGGAAACTGAGACCATATTTCATAATCACATGCAATAGTGGTGATGACCTCTCATCCCATAAGGACAATCCTACACAGTCCTAGCAAGTCAGGAAGGCTAGCAAAATGTGCTATCAAGCTCAGCAAATACGACACTCAATATCGCATCAAAACAAGCGCCAAGTCCAAAGTCTTAGCCGATTTCGTGATCGAGCTTTCACCTCAAATAATCAATAGAACTTAGCCCAGAAAGATGTGGACACTCCACATTGACTACACCTATTCCAAACAAGGATCCGAGGTCGGAGTGAAACTCACATCCCAAGCTGGAGAAGTGTTAGAACAATCCTTTCGATTAGGATTCCAAGCTTCAAATAATGCAGCAGAATACGAAGCCCTCCTAGCCGGACTGAGGCTAGCTCTCGGGATCATAGCTAGGGAGCTAAGCACGTTTAGCGACTCACAACTGGTCACCAGCCAGTTCCATAGCAAATCCGAAGCAAAAGATGATCGAATGGATGCATACCTAAAGATCACCCACGAGCTGGCCAAACAATTCGATAAATTTGAGCTGACCCGCATACCGCGAGGTGAAAACACCTCCACAAATACCCTGGCATCTCTAGGATCGACTTCAAACCCACTGGTTAAAAGGATAATCCCGGTAGAAGGGATTGAAAACCAAGCATTTACCTAGCCCCAAAGGCAGAAGTGAACGCCGTCATGAAAAGATAAAGAGCCAGAGATTCAGAAACTGTTCCAAACTCCCAAGAAAGACGAGTCAGCCGTGAACTGGACAACCGATGGCCACGGACGAACTTGATAAAAAATCACAATACGAGCTCGACCTCGAAGAATTGAGCAACTCACAAGCAGGAGAACAGGCTGACGAAGCCAATAGGGCCCTAAAACGTCCTGACTGGAGGATCCCATTCTTTGAATACATCATCTACGGAACTTCCCCGCCCAATAAAAACAAAGCCACGAAACTCAAAATTAAAAGCGCCAATTTTTCCATCATCGACGGGAGATTGTACAGACACAGCACCTCTGGACCATGCCTAACCGCCATCCCCGGAGACGAAGTTCACCAAGTGATGTCAACATTCCATAGCAGGTCTTCCGACAGCCACTCTGGAGGTCGACCACTAGCACTCAGAATCAGCAAACAAGGGTACTTCTAGCCAAGGAAGTTACCAGACTGTGCAACATTTGCAGCCAAATGCAAAAAAAGCCAAACACACACACCGATCTTGCATCAACCAGCAGAGCTGCTCTCCCTCAAATCCAGCCCGCACCTATTCATACGGTGGTCGATGGACACAATCAAGCCTATGGTTCGATCATGATAGAAGCAACAGCCTACCAAGAAATCCATTCAGAACAAGTCAAAATTTTCAAATGGAAGAACATTATAAAACGCAACGGGCAACCATACGAGATATTGACCGACAACGGCACTCAATTCACCTCGGCTATATTCAGTAATTTCTGTGGCAGATCAGGTAAATATAATCAATCCCGAGGTATCCATAAGAGAACGGTCAAGCAGAAGCAGCCAACAAAACCTTGTTTTCAACCTCAAGGAATGCCTTAATTCCAAGGAGGAGAGGTGGGGCAAAGAATTACAAGGAGTGCTCTGGGCATTGTACACCACTCCCAAAAAAGCCACCTCCGAAAGACCTTTCTCCTTAGCTTACGAAACAGAAGAAATTATCTTTGCTGAAACAACGGTACCAAGTCTCTAGAGGGTAATGTGCCCATTTAACGAGGAACTCAACGAAAGGATGCTCTGAGATGCCCTAGTCGTAATAGAGGTGCGCCGCGACCTCGCTGCCGCAAGAATATAAAACTACCAGCAAGCTGCAGCTAGATACTACAAATCTAGAGTTAAGATCCGACGATGCAGAGAAGGCAAACTAGTCCTCAGAAAGTAAAACAAAACACGATGGAGCCTGGTGCCGGAAAACTAGGGATCAATTAGGAAGGTCCCTACTCTGTCACCACTGTAGTACTCCCCGAAGTCTACAAGCTAACAAAACTCTAGAATGGGAAACCAGTGAGGAGGGCATGGAACGCCATGAAAAAAAAAATTTCCATAACTAAATTCCCCATCTGATAATCGAACTACGTAATAGCTTGATCCTTTTACCCGGTACGTAGACAGCTCGACCCTTGAGTTCAACCACCTAAAACAAACTTCGTCAACTCGGCCCAACTGTCGTACAATTGACCCAACCATTATCTAAGCTGGGACTTCCTACGGTGAAATCCAATCGTTACAATCAAAGTCGATCCCTAATCTAAATCTACAAATACTTGGGACCCCAAAACACACCAGGGCCCAAACTTAGATACAAACAAGCGTCAGCTGACCTAAAAGTACTTTGCATCGCTATAACGAATCTCAAATCTACGATTTGAGCGATCACATTTCACCACCTCAGAATTTACGTAACGAACCAGCTCGACATCTCAAATGAGATCTTAATCGAACCAGCCAGGCAGAGATTATTACAACGCCGCCACCTCAGCCATAACAAAGCGTATTTAATTCAAAGAAAGTACTTGGCATAAAAAGGCCCACCAGGGAACCGATAAAAGTCTTTAAAAACAAAAAACTAGAAGAAAAAGATAAAAAGTTTAAGGGCAACTATCTGCCCAACTACGATTTCTCAGAGCATCATCAACGACGCTCTTGGTTATGGCTTCCCTCAGAAGCTCCTTATAAAGTTTTTTACGCTCCTGAAGATCCGCCATCTTAGCCCCGATCGATGTCTCCCCAGTTGATAACCTCTAGACCAGCTCCAACTGAGCCTTGACTACATCTAGCTTACCTTTCTTAGCGACCCTCGATACACAAAAGACACCGCATCCCGCTCGCGAGGACCGTTGAACTGTCGAGCTAAATCATCCTCATGGGCAACCATCCTCGCCTTGTTAGCCATAAAAATCTTGTTTTCCTTCCAAAGATGGTCCACGAGATCCTTCGATGCCTTTGTAAAATTCACGAAGCGCACCTCTTGCCGCATGTTCGTAGACTCCAGCAGACGGATCATGGCAGCTTTATCCCGACGGGCTACTTGCAGCTCGGCAATGAAAGCGCTCTGCTTGTTAGACAAATCTGCCAAAGCGTCAATATCGGATTGCCGAGAGGCAGAGCTAAGTTTGCTCTCCGCTTCAACCATGAAGGAGAGAATGGGGCTGGTGATCTACCAACACAAGGCAACTACCACTTAAACAGTCACCAAAACTGCAGCACAAGATAGAAAAGATATAAGTTTCAAAAGAAAGGCGACTTACATCTCCAAAGGCTGCAGCCAGCCAAGCATAATTATCCCGAAGGGTAGAGGTCCTCGGCTGTAAGAAGCACACAATTTGCTGAACTAAAACTGCGAAGCCAAGAGATCAAACCTGCAGCACCCAACGAAGGAGGAGGAGTTTATGGTCTGATAATTGAAGCAAAGGCTAAATCCAACTGATGTGAGTTTCCTTGAGTACAGATCTGAGCCCCCTCATCCGGAACCATTAAAGGGTGAGGTGGCTCAATAACAACGTTCGCTGACTCACCTTTAAGAAGATTGGGTATCTCAGCCGCCACCGCCGATGGACTAACCTCGGCGCGGTGAGAAGAGTTGGACCAGAGCAAGAGATCGACTTCTCTAGCTCCGCCCAGTAAAGGGTTTAGGCCCCTCCACCGTCAGTTCCAGTCAAGCCCGTTTATAAGAATTAGGTGAGGCAGAGAATAACCTTCGCCAGCCAGAACTATCACTGGCAATTCCTCACCAATGAGTCTCTTTCCCATAACTTTGTTAACCACCACCAAGGACCTCTCACCGTCCGACGCAACATTTTCCCCAATCCTGGCAGGGGTCGAAAAGGAAGTAGCAGGAGATGGGACAATTACTTGTAAAGCTGAGGTAACCTCCTCGATCACGTGATCTCTAGGAGAGACCTTAGATGTGACGACACGCTTGATAGGCCTCCTCAACAAAGGTTCCTCAGAGTTAGTTGAGGAGGCAGAAGACTCGCCTGGAATCGCCATCAGGAGCTTGCTTGAGCAAGGAGCATTGGGAGGGATCCCACGCTGAACCAGCGTAGTACGCGATCGGGTGCGATGAACCACCAGAGGAATAACAGAAACTGCAACCACGACAGGGAGCAGGTCAACCCTAGTTGCCGGTGCAATTGGAGGAAGAGGTAATGGAAAGGTCTCCGCAACAGGTTGGAGCAAAAGGACCCACAAGCATCGCTTGCTGCTACCCCCAGCGATAACGATGGTAGGCCATCAGAAGTTGACTGCGATTGAGAGAGGCCAAGTGTACTCTATCTCTACAGAGCAACTGCAACCTAGAGTCGATAACGACCTCTGCCAAGATGGTCTTGAAATTGCCTGAAAATCAAATAAGAATCATAGATCGGAAAGGGTCGATTATAGAAACACTCAGCAACAGCGTTGGTGAAAGCACTTACGAGGATTTTCAGTAAAGACCATCGAAATTTTTTCATACTCCTTCATGGAAGACACCGATGCCTCGTGAACTTCGAAAAAGAAGAATTTTTTATGCCAATTGGTATCCTTCGGAGTTATGCTCGTGACGACCCCTCGGAAAGGACGAGCAGTAAGGTAAACCTTGCCCCGCTGAGCAGGATGATCGCAATTGCATGCTAAATAAAGCTCATATAATGTTTTAGGGGTTAGGTCCATCCCATCCTCATAGCTCCTGACATACGTACCAATAACATAGCACAAGAAAATGGGAGCCATTTGGGAAAACACAATTGCAAAAGTCTTGAGAAGGCAAATAAGGAAAAAAGGGACAGGAGACGTCAGACCTCAAGTCTGGAAGTATGCCAGGTTCACAACGCACCAGCCCTTTTCAACTGACTCCGGAGTGTCACGCCCAGTTGGTACCCAGAGTTATACGGAGGATGGCGCGAGACCAGCCTCTTCCAGAGCAACAAGCTCGTCAGGTGTGACCATTGATGGTTCGTACGAGCCATATTACTTTTGATTTTCAGCCATAACGAGATAGGAGTAGAAACGGGATCGAATGCGAGAGAAAAGATCTGCAGAAAACTGAAAGGAAGAGAATCAAAGATTTCGCAGAGGATGGAGGTTTAACTGATGAAAAGAGAAGGTGAAAACCTACTTTCGAGATAAGAACAGTTAAAAATACCTTCGAGTGGTGGATCCTACGGGGAGTTAAATCGCTAGCAGCTCCGCACACGATTTCCACTTGCTTCTCTACAATTTGACATTTACAATCCTAGCTGTCGGATTTCAAAACGTAAAATTCCAGAGCCGCACAATCTAAAGATTCGGTGAAAATTGCCATGATTTCACCTAGGGAAACACCCCTTAAATCTTAAGCGTATCAGAAGAAGTAACCGCCTATTAATCCTCATCATTAAGTGCTTAATAGGCTAGGGGGCAGCTGTTGGAGCTGGATTTCACCAGTTGAAAGCCGGCTCATTACGCTTAAAATATAATCAAACTAGGCTATATTCGATTTTGAGCCTTAGGCCCAGAACTGCGCTGACACTTAAAGAAAAGCAAGCACACCCTTTGTTCTTGCTGGGCCCGAGTAATCGATTTGTTGACCGTCATAGCTGAAGACCCTTTGACCAAGCAACTCACCAGAGGCAGACCAAGTGAGCGCCGCTCAACGGTCTATGAAGAGGTCTCGATATTTCCGAGAGGCGCATCGAAACGTGCCCGACATCTCTGGCGACGAGGAGGGATTCGCGGAGCTCAACCGTTCAGCTCAGAGGAGTATAAATAACTAGCTTTAGAGTCGAAATGACTAACTTTTTCTCACACTTTAGCTCATCACACACTTGTGCTAGCTAAAATTTTTTGTATACTTGATCGAGTATCAATATAAATCTATTTTCCGTTATTTTTGTCTCGATCTTAGTTAGATCTATAGACATTTCTTAGGACGAAAGTTTCTTTTTCGAATTCACATATAAATTCTTAGTGTGAAATCTAGCTTCCACATTGATACGAAGTGTTGTTTGAGCATTTTAAACAAGTCAAGCTCCACACTGAAAGATGGCCAATCTAGTGGATGCGCAGTCATGGAAATAATCAGACTTGCACAATCTGTCTTAATCTTCACTTTGGATAGTCTTCTTCTGTTCAGACATTCCATCGCTTAAATTAGACCATCAAACTCAACATGAAGTGTTGAAATGTTTCGTCTACATCCTCTCATACCGTAAATGATAAGGCTCATGTAGTTTCTTAAGCACCACCCGAGTCCACTTATCGCTCCATGATCAACCCAAGATGCATCGATCTGATATATCGAGAGTTGGAGATCCTGAGGTGGGGGATCATGTGAATCTTCATGTTGCCGAAGATCCTCCGCTTCTTCGTCCTCTTCTTTTTGGTTTGCAATGCTCCAACACTCCGCTTCGAGGGTCGCCATCTGAAGATTATACCTTTGGGATATTGTTTTCCCGTTGAAAACCTTGTCGTTTCCGACCTTCAGATATACCAGAGGATCCAGGGAAACGAATCCCTTTGAGATTCGGATATAACGATTTTGTTTATTCTCCAAAATAGAAAGTCCATATTTCGGAATAAAAAAGTACTCGGAAAGAGATCCGGAGAGAGAAAAAAATATATATGAAATTACGAAACGGAAAAAAAATTGTTAGAATGGCAAAATAAAATAAAAATCTCTACTATCCTCCAACGTTCAAGTTGGCCTAAGACATACGATGACAAATAATGAATATCGGTTGGGTGAGTATTCGAGTGAATGAGTTCTCCGATTGATGCAAAATGATCCTTGTGGAATTTATTGTCTCGTGAGCTTATAAAGATGAAGTAAAAAGAGTGAGTCTATTTTCTTAACCTAAAATCCTCTTTAATTAAATGAGACCTCTTTATATATATCGTTCAAAATCTCTTTCTACTTCTAATATAAGATAATATTCTTCACACTTTTCTTCAAGATAATTGTCCGTCTAGCTATTAATCTCGACAATATTAATGTCTAGAATTAATTTTAGGTAAGATCAATCGAGCTTCTTTCGATGGGCCGAATTGATTTCGGTCTGGTTCAGGGACCATGTGTTCAGATTCTGATACCATGTTAAATTTAGATTTTATCATGGCTTCTAGCTAATTACCAATTTGCGATTAGTGGATTAACCATAACCTTTTATATATTACTATATTGTTTTTCTAACTTTCCGTTGTCCAACAACGGAAAGTAAAAGTTAGAAGTAATTTGCCAATAATTATTAGTCTTTATATTGATAAGAAAGAAAAAAAACATACTTTTATTGCTCTCGAGCAATGAAATAAAAAAACATAATTATGACTATTGTATTATTTATAGATTGACTCATCGATATAAGCAAGGAACGAACTAACCAAGAACATGAGAGAATCTGTCCAATTTGATTAAAATGTATTAAAAAGTAAACAAACGCGAATAAATGGGTCCCATGTTAACCGGAAAACCGATGGATGAGAGAAACGTAGACAAAGAGAAAGTCAGGTTTTGGTGAACGAGAGAGGGTGACGTGTACGGTCGAAGATGTGTTAGTTGGGGGTGGCGGGAGATATGAGAGAAAAAAGGTTCATTGCACTGACAAAGACAACCCCTTTAAATTCCGTAAATATCTTGTCTTTAAACTCTCTTTTATATATTTATTTTTCTATCTTCTCACATTTCTATAGTATACTTCAATAAATAATAGTATATGTTTTGGTTGTCAACAGAACGATGATAAATATATTATTTTATCTAGTTCCATACGTTTATTGCCACTTGTGCTCTATTCTTTGGACAATGTGTGATAATGGCTCTAAATAGTACCAGTTTAATAGTTCTAACATTGGTTTAAGTTTAATAGTTCTACCATTGGTTTAATGGTTTTACTGACACCATTCGTTTAAGAGTTTTACTGTCAGTTTAATGGTTCTACTATCAGTTTAATGGTTATACTGTCCGTTTTTGTCTCTAAAATGATTTTGCTATTGGTATAATAGTTCTATTGACACCATTTAACTTTTTTTATTCTGCTAGAAATTTAACTTTAATTATTCTCCCAGAAATTTAATCATTCTGCCAATACAATATGTTATATAAATGGAAACGTGAAAGTGGTCTTTGAGTGATGATGGGCAGCAGACAAAATACCCAAGCCACCTCAAATTCAATGAGCCAATCATCTACTATGTATAGAAAATATAAGAGTTAATTAGCTACATAACCAAAAATTATAGTGAAATTATTAAAAAAATATAATAAAGAAAGTTTAGATTTTAAAAATTATTGTTTAGTATATACCAAACATTGATCTTCTTTTTTAGTTATTTCAAAATCTTATTTACAAATTCGACTACTGAATATACTAAAAATAAAACAATCATTTTATATTGTTTTGCCGATTTTATATTCCGCCCTGCGTAGAAAGTCACCTAATTATTTAAGGAATAGCGTTGTACAGTAAAAACTCTATAAACTAATTTATATAGTTATTATTTTATAAATATACTAATTATATGAAAAATCAATTTAGGACCGAAGAAATTTATTGATTTATCGAATTATTAATTTTTCAAGTTTTAACTGTATATTTTTACATCCATTCACATCATTGATGCCTCCTATTTTTGGTGGAACAGATTATTCGAGTTTTATGATATGCAACATACTCTTGCTTCCATTAACAAAAGAAATTTTTTGTTTTAACTTCAACATATATATATATTTATTCATCACACTATTCTTCTATTTAGTTAAAAAGGTAGTAATTGGACCACATCTTGAGTACTGTTTCTATGAGCATCAATTAATCTCAGCGATAATATGTTGTTTTTTCAAAAAATCATTATGCATAATGATAAAAGTACAGTTTAAGAATTAGTGTGTATAAATGCTAGTGTTAACCATTCCTAGATTTCAAGGAATAAGAGCCAGGCTATATATTCCTATGAGTTCATCATCTATTTCAATTCGAATTCCCAGTGTATAATCTTGAAATGAGATTTTTTTTTCTTTAGCAATTCAAAAGGCATGTGAACAAAATACCAAAGCAAAGACTCTTGCAGAGAATCGAAGCAATTTTGATTTGACAATTCAAGTTATAAAAAAGGGAATTCAGTGTCTTAGACATATTGGAATCAAAACACTCTTAATGGGCCAGTTGGTTATCACAAACATGCAGACAAAATTTTGCATGAGTAAGAAAGGTTCATTTGCTACCTGAGTTAGGGCTTTCTTTTAGTAAAAAAAAAATGAAAGATTTGTAAAAATTATATAAATAGAGATTTATAAGATTTATATAAAAGTGATGACGACAATGAAATATATGCATCTGAGGAGGCGGAGGCAGGTGAACCTAACCCCAACGAAAAATGAAGTGTTTTTTCAAAAGAAATCTTTATTTTATTTATTGGTTTAATAATTTTTCTATTTTATTGGTTTTATAGGTTTATGATTTTATTTAAGATACATGGACATTTTAATTTAATTTATTTTTTTCAAGTTGAAATTTTTTATTGGATTTATAATAATATATGGAATGTGTTGGTGTAATTTAATTTATATATGGATAAACCATTTAACCCAATGAATTTCATATTAATAAGTTAGGATACGTAAATTCAACCCATATAATAAATGGGTTGGGTCAAACCCGCCCACTAAAATCTCGAACAATGTGGGTTAAGATCAGGTCGAGTTACTTATTTTGACATCTCTAGAAGAAACAATGTTAATTTTGGAGAGAGAGAAAATCTCATAAAACGCAACGTGGAGATATTTACAAAGTTTGAAAACTAAAGAAAACAAAGGGTAAGCATTAATGGAAACTTGAGAATTCAGAAAACATTTATAGACTAAAAGGGCAACAAGTAGGCTCGAAACTAGGAGGGCATGGGAGAGAGAGAGGTGCTCGAACCAAATGGGTTGATTACTTCAATATGTTAATGATGCACAAATAATTTTTGATATTTAGTATAGGACACGTGCCCCCACATCTTTATACGTGCGTCCGCCAGTGAACTGAGTTATCCAAATCCACTGGTTTCTTGGGCGACCAAGTCACAAAAATCCTATTACCGTTTACTTTGAGATTTAAAGTCAACTCTCTCATATCTTCTCTATGATGAGAAGCAAAGTAAAGAAAGAGCAAGAAATCATTCGAAATGGAAATCATCTCATCTCTATTCGTGGGCTTAGCTCAGATGTTGTGTGAATGTATGAATATGGCAGAGAGAAGAAGACAAAAGACTGACCTTAAGCAAGCCATCAGTGATCTCGAAACAGCCACCGATGAACTGAAGGCCATACGCGATGACCTGAATTTACGGATCCAACAAGACAATCTCGAGGGACGAAGCTGCACAAACCGTGCTAGAGATTGGCTAAGTGCAGTGCAAGAAGTAGAGAACAAAAAAGATTCAATCCTAGCGAGGTTTGAGCACCGGGAAGAGAGGACGAGAACGCGGAGGAGATGCCTCGGTTGTTTCGGTTATGCTGACAACAAACAGTGCAGGAAGGTTTTGGCGACATTGAAAAACATCAGTGAGCTTAGAAAACGATCTGAAGATATAAAGACAGATGGCGGGTCCGTTCAAGAGATATGTAGGGAGATACCGATCAAGTCCGTGGTCGGGATTACCTCAATGATGGAATGGGTTTTGGCATTTCTCAGCGAAGAAGAAGAAGAAAGAGGAATCATAGGGGTTTACGGACCTGGCGGGGTTGGGAAAACAACGTTAATGCAGAGCATTAACAATGAGCTGATCACAAGAGGTCATCAGTATGATGTACTGATTTGGGTTGCAATGTCTAGAGAATTCGGAGAGTGTACAGTTCAAAAAGCTGTTGGAGAGCGGTTAGGTTTATCTTGGGACGAAAAGGAGACCGGGGAAAATAGAGCTTTGAAGATATATAGAGTTTTGAAACAGAAACGGTTCTTGTTGTTGTTAGATGATGTCTGGGAAGAGATAGACTTGGAGAAAACCGGACACGGCACGGGGAAACAAATGTAAGGTGATGTTCACGACACGGTCTATGGCATTGTGCAACAATATGGGTGCGGAATGCAAGTTGAGAGTGGAGTTTCTTGGGAAGGAATACGCGTGGAAGCTCTTCTGCGATAAAGCTGGGAGAAAAGATCTCTTGGATTCGCCATCTATTCGCTGGCTAGCCGAGAGTATAGTGAGTAAATGTGGAGGATTGCCACTCGCGTTGATCACTCTAGGAGGAGCCATGGCTCATAGAGAGACCGAAGAAGAGTGGATTCACGCGAGTGAAGTTCTGAACAGGTTCCCAGCAGAGATGAAGGGTATGGACTATGTGTTTGCTCTTTTAAAATTGAGCTACGACAATCTCGAGAGCGATCTGCTTCGAACTTGTTTCTTGTACTGTGCTTTATTCCCAGAAGAACGTTCTATTGAGATCGAACAGCTTGTTGAGTACTGGCTCGGAGAAGGGTTTCTCACCAGCTCACATGGCGTTAACAGCATTTACAAGGGGAATTTCCTGATTGGCGATTTGAAAGCTGCGTGTCTGTTGGAAACCGGGGATGAGAAAACTCAGGTGAAGATGCATAACGTCGTTCGAAGCTTTGCACTGTGGATGGCATCTGAACAAGGGACTTATAAACAAGTGATTCTAGTAGAGCCTAGCATGGGACTTACTGAAGCCCCCAAAGCAGAAAACTGGCGACAGGCACTGGTCATTTCATTGTTGGATAACAGAATCCAGACCTTGCCTGAGAAACCGGTATGCCCCAATCTAACAACATTATTGCTCCAACAGAACAACTCTTTGCAGAAGATTCCAACAGGATTTTTCACACATATGCCTCTTCTCAGAGTCCTGGACTTGTCCTTCACAAGTATCACTGAGATTCCATTCTCTATAAAGTATTTGGTGGAGTTGTATCATTTGGCTATGTCAGGAACAAAGATAAGCGTTACCCGTTGAGCTTGGGGATCTTAAGAAACTGAAGCATCTAGACTTACAAAGAACTCAGTTTCTCCAGACAATCCCACGAGATGCCATACGTTGGCTGAGCAAACTCGAGGTTCTGAATCTGTACTACAGTTATGCTGGTTGGGAACTGCAGAGCTTTGGAGAAGAACTCGGGTTTGCCGACTTGGAACACATGGAAAACCTTACCACACTCGGTATCACTCTTCTCTCACTGGAGGCCTTGAAAACATTCTACAAGTTTGGCGCCTTGCACAAACGTATACAACATCTGCACGTTGAAGAGTGCGTTGGTCTCATCTACTTCGATCTCCCATCACTCACTAACCATGGTAGGAGCCTGAGAAGACTAAGCATCAAAAATTGTCATGACTTGGAATACCTCGCCACACCGACAGATGATGAAAATGACTGGCTTCCGAGTCTAGAGGTACTGACATTACATAGCCTCCATAAATTAAGCAGTGTGTGGGGAAATTCTATAAGCCAAGACTGTTTGTGGAATCTCCGTTGCATTAACATTTCACATTGCCACAAATTGAAGAACGTCTCATGGGTTCCGCAACTCCCAAAGCTAGAGGTGATTGACCTGTTCGACTGCAGAGAGCTAGAGGAACTGATAAATGAGCACGAGAGTCCATCCGTTACAGATCCAGCATTGTTCCCAGCCCTCAAGACTCTGTCAATTAGGGATCTCCAGGAACTAAGCAGCATCCTTCCATCTCGGTTTTATTTCCGAAAACTAGAAACTTTAGTCATCACCAATTGCCCCAAATTGAAGAAACTGCCATTTCAGGAAAGGGTTAAGATGAAGTTGCCAACAGTTTACTGTGATGAGAAATGGTGGGATGCATTGGAACCAAACGACCAACTTTGTTGTTTACCACGCTTCGTTCCAAATTGATATAAGAGCTAGGAGCACTCTATCTGTCAATAATGTACATGAAAACAAATGAATGTTAACAATTTTCCAAGACAAATGTTAAGAGTTCCTGTAGACTTTACCAACATATTATGTTATAATACTGCATGTAACATGTTGCTTTAGGACAAAGAAGTGAAGGCTGATTCTTAGCAGGTTCTAAGCACGGTAAGTGCAGAATCTAGCTAAAAAGAGGCCATGGAGGATGCAAAACCAAAACTATATAATGGGAATTAGAATACATGGCATAAGAATTACGAGAAACCTGGGAACCGTATTGCTGAAATTTGCGGAGATATCAAATTCGCATTGCCAATAAATTAAATAAGCATTAGTATCCTATGGGGGAGTTGGGGAAAGGGTTCAGAGGAAAATAGATACACAATCAGATGAAAGCAACAATCTTCTTTGAAATCTTGGCACACCACCAACTCCTATATAGCCAGGTGCACGCAGAGCCCAAATTAGAAACTCGTTTGAGTAATTGAAAACCTCAACATAGTTTTGAGCATACATAATCAGACTTTGTGGTCGATTCATAATCAATGCATAGCTAGGACTTTGTTGAATCTTCCGCTAAACTACACGATACGAATATCAATACTAAATCGGACCGATCACAAAACTGAGCATGCCCCAATCATTCGTTTTTCCCATAGGCAAAAGAATTCAGGAACTAACCAGGTAACAGAAAACAAAAGCTCCTGTGAAGAAGAAGAAAGCTCGCAAACCAGTAACGGAGTCTTCGTGACCTGAGATTAGAAAAGGTTCCACCAAGCAAAGGAGAGAGAACAAGTGAGGTGAGGGAAATTGAAACTGCAAAACTTTCCTTGGATATGGTACTATGGAACTAACCTTTAAGCTTATTGCACTTGTGCATCTTTTAAATTTTTTTTTATTATTATTGCATTGAGCTCCAACATTCATAGATATATTTCATTTTAATACCCAGAATGATATACGACATGGCATCCTAGTCAAGACCAATTTTTCATGTAGTAGATCAATTCATATTTTGGTAATGTAATAAAAGAAGAAGAAGAAAACTGACAAAGTACAGAAATTTAATGTATCAGTGGTGGTGGTGAAGCTTGTCGTCGGAGACTTGAAGATTATCGATGCCTTTAATAGCTGATTCGTAGTTTTTTCTCACCGAGGAAGAGGACCTCTTTGAAGCCTCTACTCCCGGGGAGTTCCTCGATATCACGCCTCCACTGCGGCTCACGTCACCTGTACGGCTTCTCTGCAACTCCTCTGCCCCTTGAAAATTGTCTCGGCTGCTACTCACTGCCGTTACTCTTCTCGATGATCCTGCTGACTGTGCAAACAACGAGGAGCTCGGCATCTGCTCCCCACCATAACACATATCGCAATTAGTACTATTTTCACAATACTACTAGTTCCATAAGAGGAGCAATTCATACCATGGGGTCTCTAGCAATTGACGATGTTTGTTGGTTTGAAAGGTTCCCCGAGTTGTCAAGAGCGCCTGAAACTCTCCGTCTAGATGATTCCACATGCGAAAAACCAACCGGTCGCCCTTCTTCCTCGCCTTTCGTTCAACAAGGAAAAACAGTGTTAATGCTATGTTCTGTGCCAAGGAATCGTGATAAGTCCTCATCAAGGAAATTACCTGTGTATCTATCGATGTTGGAAATGCCTGGAGGCAAAGCCGCGCTAGTTCCAACCGCAGGATTCTGCAGCAGGAGACACCATAAGAAAATGTCCAACCAAAGAGATAGATTAACCGAAAACGCAAATCACACTTACAAGGGCACGAGATGGGGGAGCGGTAAGTTGTGATTGTTGATACTTCAAGATGGTCCAGTCAAACACGTAATCAAATTGAAACCCTGCAACAGCGAAATGAAATACTGTAAGAAGATGAAAAATACTGGTTCGTTTAGAGGGAAGGAAATCTTGGACCTTCACGGATGAAGAGATCTCGGAATATCCTTTTGAGATAAGCGTAATCTGGTTTATCATCAAAACGAAGCGATCGACAGTAGTGGAAATAGGATGCAAATTCTGATGGATAGCCACGACACAAGGCCTACAAAAAGTCATATACGTGTCAATTCCGTGAAACAGAACTTTGGGTCAAAAAGCTGGCATACTTGTGGAAAGGACTTACTTCTATGGATGTAGAAACTTTCTTTTCGCTAATCCTCTCATACTTTTGTTTTTTGGTTCCAGCTTTCAGTCCTTGCCACGGAAGACTAGACCACAGATATTCCACACGTCATCACAATGAAGAAGTAAGGCGAACAAACTGAAGTAAGGCATGTAGCATGAACTCACCTTCCTTTAAGGAAATACATAAGGATGTAACCGAGAGACTCAAGATCATCCCTTCGGCTTTGTTCTTGAGGTTCGCAATGCCAAAACAAATAACAGCAGATTAGTGTCAAACACCTTAGGAGAGTGCAGGAACACAAAGGTGAAGCAGGTCATGTCGAGCTTACCGATTCCCAAGTGAGTGTTCATACTAGCATATCTCGCAGTTCCTGTCAAGTTTTTGTTTTCTCTGCAAATAGGAATCATAGGAAAATTAGCGTCGGAAACAGGTTCAAAGAAAGAACGTTAAAGAGCTGATACAACGATATTGTCTCACCTGTAGGGAATGTGCTGATGTGTTGTACTATCCCTGTACTTCTTAGCAAGACCAAAGTCGATGATATATACCTTAGAGAATGAATAAACTTTAGTCAATCCAATAAAAACTAAAAGGTGAACAATAGTATATACAGTTAGGGCATAAGATGAGAAACCTGGTTTGCACGCCTTCCAAGACCCATGAGGAAATTGTCTGGCTTGAGATCTCGATGAAGGAAAGATTTCGAATGGAAATACTCAACACGATTGATCTTAACACAAAACCAAAGGAAGAAAGACGTCAATCTTTACTTAAACATAGACTGGTTCAAACAAAAGAAAAGCTTACCATTTGATCTGCAAGCATGAGGACCGACTTCAAGGAAAGTTTTCTGCTACAGAAATTGAAGAGATCTTCAAGACTAGGTCCGAGTAGATCCATCACTAAAACATTGTAGTCCCCTTCAACACCAAACCATTTCACATTCGGAACACCAGCTACCAAAATTTAAAGGCAAAAGAGAAGTCTATAAGAAAACACAAACTGAAAACAAAGAAATAAATAGCTCACTATATAAACATAAGAAGAATCATTACTTCCTCCTTGTAGAATCCTATATAACTTCGATTCATATAGAAGCTGAGGATGTTTTGTCTTCACAGTTTCCTGGTAAAACAAAAAATATTCAGTTCCAAGCGTTCAATACACTAAACATGATCAAACAAAGCTTATTTTAGCAAATGGATCAACTTAAGAAAATGCCAAAATTTACATACAATCTTGTTCAAATTCAAGAAACTCAACAAAATTCAGCAAGAAGAAGAACTCACAAGCTTAATTGCAACTTCTTCATTCGTTTGAATATTAGTACCTGAAAAATAACAAGAATGTCACCAATGTCAAACCCAGAAGAACCAATTAAAGGAAGAAAACAAAAGAGAGTGTAACGAACCGAGATAGATCTCTCCGAATGAACCACTACCGATCTTCCGGCCAAGACGAAACTTGTTTCCAACGCGAGGCTCCATCAATAACCACGAAACCCTAAATTTACAATCGCAGATTCAAGAGAGAGATTCAACAAACCCTAAATCACAGCCGCACCAGAAGAACCCAGAGATCACCAATAACGAGAAAACAGAGATTTTTGGCGGATTAGAGCTGAGAAAACAAAAACTGGGTTAATCATCTTCGTCCTCTTCATCTCGATCTGGAGAAGAAGAAGAAATCCATTTGAACGGGGAATGATTATCGTCTCTCGCTTCGATGGACAGAAAAACGATTGAAGGATGTTTTTTTACTTTCCTTTTCTCTCTTTTACTTGCGGGGTAAGATAATTTTTATTTACCGTAAAATATTCTCTTTCGGTTTGGTCTGGTCTGTTTACTAAACCACTATGTTACCTCCCGATTTCACCCGGTACTCTATAATACATGAGTCTTTCTTTATAACGGTGTTATATATCCTACTAGTATTATTACCCGGGATTTTGAGTGTTAATTACAATTGCTTTTCCTTGAAAAACAAAATCAACGGAACCAACAAATTTTGTATAAAACTTTTTATGACAAATACACTTTCTACATAAAATTACTAGGCTGGGAATGGAGACATGCGGGTTGCGGTTTTTTAGCATGTGCGGACCAAAATCTTTCTTATGCTTCCAATCACAAAAGTTTGAGGTTGCTGCAGTGCGTATTTCAATTTGTCAAAATTTTTAATAATAAAAAAATTAAACAGTACCAAAAAGTGAAGGAAATCTGAAAATGCGGTACGGTTTTCGTAATCTCTATTTTTGGTGTGGTTCAAACAGCGGTTCACTTTTGCTTTATTTTATTTTGAATTTGAAAAATCTGAAAAATTTATATATGTACACTTTGTTTGACTTATACATTTCTATTAAAAAAAATTAAAAATTAGTTTTAAAAAATGTTAGAAATAAATAAATAAAATCTGTCATTTACAATAATTATCCGCTTAATCACCAATCAAAACATTATATCATCCCGCTTTTTTCACACAAACTGCACTTGTTCCGCAAATACACAAACCGCGGTTATACTATACCGCCCCGCATAATTTTTTTATCCGTACCGCATTTTTTAACGTCACCATTCGGAGCCTTAGTGTATAATGATATAGATTTGCCATATGGTTATACATATTGTAATACATGGTCAAATTTATGACCTGTAAACTATTAGTAAAAGATTTATTAATCAATAATAATTAATAATTAACTTACTAATTTTTGTTAAGTTTAAATATATTTCAAAATTAAGTAATCATCACCTATATAAAAGAGTATTTAATTGTCCACAATATACAAGCTGAAATTATTGTTGTTTTTATAGCATACATATAAAGAGTAAATTAGGTAGAAAATCCATATGTTTCACTTATTTAAGAAACTAACGACACAAGCTGAAATTACAATTCTGTCCTTGGCATACTTTACCACGGGAATAGCAAAAGTCGTGGAGAATCTTTAGCCTGACCGAAAAAATATTTACTAGCTGAGCCTACGTAAAATAGAGTAGCCCTTCCGCTATTGTGAACCACAAACGCGTGTGTCAGGCGGTTTGCATTAAATACGACGTAACGGAAGATGGGACGACACATGTATATAATATTGCATAAATTATATGTACAGTTTTTAACTCTTCCTTTACCCTCTATAAAATCGAGTATTCTGCAGCTATATTCTTCTCCACCAGACAAGTAAAAGCTCCTTCTTCATAAAAGTTACAGACAGAAAGAAGCTTTTCAACTAACCTGACCAGTTACTACTTCTCATACCAACTTTGTAAAGGTTGGTCCCATCCGAGTAAGAAATCTTTTGGATTTATTCAGTTATTCCGTCTTTGTTTCTGCTCACCATTAATTATGTCTACCAAACGTAAACGTATTTAAGTAATTTGCGATTTTCCTGGTTTGTTCCTACTAGAACAAAAAAATGAAACTTGTTATGTTACTTCGTTTAACCAGATGGCCGGCATGATTCGTCTACTCAGAGGTGACTGGGTCATATCCTCTTATGCCAGGTGGGAATTCCGTAGCCACCCAAATGATCTTGGTTACGGTGTCATTATCGGCGAAAACAAAACTGTGGATACCCTTTTAGGACACATACGAAGGCGGTACTTAATACCCACTACAACTCCTCTTGCCCTCACTTACAGGGTTCCAGATCTGTTACCTGACCCTTTCCGTAACACTGGGCCACCGTCGGATGTATTTACTGACGTAGATTTCTCTACATTCATGGCCATTCGTTATTGTTACCCAACTTTAACGATGTGTGTTACGTTTGGGGCTCAACAAGTGGCTACTTACCAATTCCAACGATGCACACCTTTCACTGTAGGGAGAAGTACGTACCTTATGCCTACAAATTCTTATGAAGAATATCAAGCTCAACTTGGCCACTACAACGGTAAAGATTTTAAACACTACATAGGTGTAGAATCAAAATTTGTAATATTTTTCAGTTAAAAATAATTTTTTGTTTACCAGAACTGATCATTGCAAGAATGATCATGGGAGTGCAAAGGGTGTTGGAAACAATCTTCACCGAGTATTAGATGGTGGCATTACACAGAGTTCACCTTGAGATGCTGTATTCCAACCCTGTAGATCATGTTCGCGAAGTACCTACGGTGCTCATATCTACATCAACTCAAATGCCCTCAGTCCCGATAGAAAGGGGTACAGATCTAACCCCAACGTTGTCCTTATCCCAGCCTGGTAGCTCCAACCAAACCAACCTCATCACTTCCCCGACTTCTCCTAGTAAGAATGTGGTCAACTTAATGAGGGGTTTTATTTTAGAAAATGAAATTAATTTTTTCTCATAATTTATGTGTGTAACAGCTCCAATAACAACTATATTCCCACCTTCAATGGCTTCGAATGGATTACCACATACCAACGGAAGAACCCGTTTTGGAGAAGAGGAAAGGAATTTGTTTTTCAACTACGTTGAAAGAACAGTGACCATTGATTACGGCTGGCTAGATGAGTCTCGGTTCTTCTGGGATGGACCAGTTGAGCATCGTTTCGCCCAAGAAACTGATCAATCTGTAGGTGGTAGGAGGGAGATTGCAGATCATCCAATGGCCGAAGCTGAACAAATTCTCTCACCAACAAATAACATTATCGTTTTGTCTTCCGACAAAAGTGAAGGCGCTTCAAATGGTTCTTCTGGTCAAATATGTGTAATGCATGACTTTGACACAGAAAATGATCAAGCCTTAGTACAGGCTACTGTGTGTTGGAATTGAACCTTTGATTAAACCTACAAAAGAGAGCTTCAAGTGAGAAGACATGAACAACATAGAAGAGCTTCAATTGTAGAAGAAGAAATTGAAGAAGAAGAAGATGTCGGTGAAACAAGTCAACGACAAGAAGAAGAGAGAGGTCAACAAGGCTTTGAGTGTTTTGGCTTAATGGGCTACGGTTTGGTTTAGGCCCAAATAATGTGATTACTTAGATTTAGCTAATAAATTAGACTAAAACAAGAAGAGTGTTGTGTTAGCTAAAAGTCTAAGTAGTTGTTGGAGTTGTTAGAGTTGGCTTGTGTAAGAAACTCGAGGATATAGGAGCATGGATGCAAGTGTGTTTGTGTCAAGTAAAACCACTATATGTATGAGTGTGTCTTGTGTAAAAAAGAATTAATGTTAACAATGTAGTCTCAAGAGTAAAAACGTTTTCTTGTTTTCTCTCTAGAACAAGTAAACAAAACACAACAAGAGATAGAGAGAACTAACTTTTGAGAGTGAAACAAAGGTTAGATGCAAGAAATTCAACACTGTGGTTGTGAGTGAAGATCTTGCCCCAGATGGTGTAAGCACGGAGACTGGAACAGATGGTCTTCCAGAAGGTAATATTTATTGTAACCATAACTAGTTTTTGTATTATGCGGTAATTTAAATATATGTAGATATAAGAACACTGTTAGCTGGCTAACCTAAATATTATGGAAACATAATAAAGAATGTCGTTACAAATACATCTAATTTATACAGTTGTTTATCTGCAATTAAATTTAATGGTTGGTAGAACTGCATGTTTCAGGGTCAGCTTTACCTCCACCAGAGCCGGAAGGAGTGCAAACAGACCCAAATGACGTGATCACACAGGCAGAGCGTGTTGAAACAGATTTGGAGCTGAATATCGGTACAACGCAGGCAATGAGTGATGGTGTTGATGGGAGTGATGATGGAGGTTACTCCTCGGAAGAAAGTCGTAATGTTGGTGGGTATTAAAGAATTAAAGAAGTAGTTTAATTCCTATTTATGTAATATATATTTCCTTCTGTTGTGTTTGCTTCTGTTATGTTTTTTGATAATTCGGCTAAAGTGCAATGTAGCAGAAAAGGTCATACAATGATCGCATTTTGTTGTGGAATAACTAATTACTATGGACGGGTTATGTTAAAAAATTGCCTAGTTATATGTATTATTAATCTCTTAACAACGATGAACCATCTACAACATATATCAAATGTCTAATTACAAAAATTGTCATGTAGGAGAGGTCCCAAACAATCAACATGACTTACACATTGGAATGGTTTTCACAGACCGCGATGCATTCAACAACATATGGCTATATTTGCCATTCGAAACAAGTTTCAGTTTTGGAATGAAAGATCCACACCAGGCAAAATGGTACTCAAATGTTGGGGGCACAAGTGCAAATGGAGATTATACGGATCTAGATTATACAACTCCGAAATGTATGAGATAAAAAGGACTCACCTTAACCACTCATGCACGGTTAATGACCGTGGTGGATTTCAAAAGCAAGCAACTTCTTCAGTGATTGGAAGCCTTCTTAGGTCTAAATTTGGAGGTCCAAACAAAGGACCAACACCAACAGAAATTAAGAACATAATGCGCGGAGAGCATAGAGTAAGAATTTCTTACTAGAAGGTGTGGCGTTCTAGAGAAATAACGTCGGACACAGCTAATGGCACATCCGAGAACTCTTACCTTACCCTCCCTACTTATTTAAAAAAATTGGTCCAGGCTAATCCAGGAACTATAATCGCACTTGAGACAACAACTCAAGTAGGACTTGGTGAAAGATTCAAATATCTCTTCTTCTCCTTTGGAGCTTCTGTGGCAGGATACAAGTACAAGAGAAAAGTGATCATAATAGATGGAACCTATTTGAAAGGGAAGTATGCTGGTTGCCTCTTAACAGCATCAACACAAGATGGCGACAACCATATCTTCCCTTTGGTCGCCGCAATTGTTGACGGGGAAAACGATAACTCATGGAGTTGGTTTTTTGAAAAACTTTCTCTATTGGTACCTAATGAAGAAGGTCTAGTTTTTGTTTCAGACCGACACGCTTCCATCTATGTGGGGCTGAATTAGGTAACACTACGAGGACAAAAAATTGGAAACCATATAACTGAAAATGTAACCGTCAAAATTGTCTATTCCGGTTAATTAATAAATAGCCTAGTATAGAATCTATAACCAACGTACATTATTACATTACAAATTACCAAAGTTAATATGTTGTGTAAATTATATGTTAATAGGTGTATATGGGAGTGGATCATGTCGCTTGCCTGTTGCATCTGAAGAGAAATGTGAAGAAGGACTACCATAGGAGCTACCTTGGCAAACTAGTCTCTAAATTAGCTAGGGCTTACACTTTGTCAGAGTTCTATGAACATTTCTCCCACATCAAAGCAATCGAGCCAGGATGTGCGCAATACCTTTCTAATATAGGTTTCAGCCATTGGTCACGGTCGCACTTCGAAGGTGCTAGGTATGATATCATGACTATAAATATAGCGGAGTCTTGGAATGCAGTTCTTAAAGAAGCAAGAGAGTTTCCAACCCAACCCCTTGTGGAGTATATCAAAGAAAAGATGATGATATGGTTTGCTAAACGCCGAACAAAATCTACTAATTCCAAGGAAACATTAACACCAAAGGTACTAGAAATTCTCGCTGCAAACTTTGACAAGTCTACTGGATTCGATGTGAACACCATCAAAGGTAAAAATTACCAAGTCCGAAACACAGATTGAACCACGTATGTCATTGACTTGGAGGAAAAAACATGTTCATGTTATGAATTCCAAAAGCTAGAATTCCCTTGCTCTCATGCAGTTGCAATGGCCATGTGCACCAACGTCCGTATGGATACATTAGTCGCAAAAGAATACACAACATAATATTGGACTAACGCTTATGCAGAGGCTATCAACCCCATGACCAACCTGCAAGGACTTCCTGAAATAACTACTGACCTAACCAGCCTACAACTATACCCACCGACAACCCGCCGCCCCCTAGTTGGCCGCGTAAGAAGCGTTTTATGTCACACATGGAAACCATGATAAGGAATCCCCTATCCTATATTACATTGCATTAGATAATTGCTATCTCACAAACCTTCAAATTGTTCAACGCACAAGGCAAAAAGGATGAAGAAGAAGCAAACCATGTGTAGCCGTTGCAAGCGACTTGGCCACAACAAGGCCACTTGTAAAATGCCCATATCCTAAACGGGAATAAAAGCAAACGGGAGGAGTTGAAGCAAATGTCGACATAATAATGACTGCACCTAGGGCAACAAAGTTCTATGTGTAATATGTATAATATTATGTAATCATCCTAGATGAGACAAAATCCCAACTTGTACTTAAATAATGTAATTCCCCTCTTGCTTAACATAATGTTTAATTACCGTAACCTGGTTCTTTCCACATAGTTATAGTTGGTTATATTACTACCCAA
Organism: Draba incana; assembly: GCA_963576765.1. Lineage (NCBI taxonomy): Eukaryota > Viridiplantae > Streptophyta > Magnoliopsida > Brassicales > Brassicaceae > Draba > Draba incana. The sequence goes on along the minus strand of OY755212.1, from coordinate 24,045,589 downwards.
GTAACATACATAACACCATACAACGAAATTGTGAAAATAACTGATTTTCCCTCTTACCAAACAGCATATCTAAACCATGGTCAACATAGCCAGTAATGTTAACCACTATCTACAACTGAATATGTAAGACATTAGAAGTACAGAAATAAATATCATTTTACACTTAATAGTCAACATATCCACAACATGACCAACTTAGACGGTAATATACTCCAGTAACTACAACTGAATCTGAAAGACATTAAACAACATATCCACAACATGATCTACTTAGCCGGTAATTCCAGTATCTACAACTCAATCTGGAATACATTATTATTTCACACTACTGAAGAACAACCATACCCCTCCAACTCCCTTACAATTGGATTGCCTATATTACTTCAAACTAATGACTAAAACCAAAATAACACTTACGAATCCAACCCAGCAAATAATAAGAAACTCTCGCAGCAGCTTCCCTCTTTCCATGTGAACAACAATGTCTTCAGAAAGTTGCTTGTTCTGCGTTTCAATTTGTAACCAAAATTCAGATTCCGGCCTTCGTGACTCCACCTCTATTTCTTCCCTAGAGCTTTCTCGATCGACCGCTTTTCTTAGATTATTCAGTTCTTCCCTCTGTTGACGAATTAGATCCCTAGCTTCGAGTAACGCGGACTTCTGCCATCCGTGAGGTTTCTCTACATCTAACCAACGAAAAAAACTGCACGAGGTCCAGCTCCGTTTACCTTCACCACATGAATAGAATCTCCTCCACGGGTTATCATCAGTCCATGACTTCCGCACGACTTCTGATTTTCCGCAAAAGCATCACATACCCCCGCCATTTGTACTACTACTATTGTTGCCTGAGTATGTCCCGGACCTCTCACCTCCTTCCATAGTCGTTGCGTACGTTCTCTACCTGTGATACCTCAAAGAAATTTAGGGTTGTAGATTTTTTGATTTGGGGATTTATGTTGCTGCCTCCGATTTCTTTATTATTTGTGGACCATATTAAGTAAGTTAAGCTCTTTAAGGGTTTCATTACAAAAGTAAGGGGTGTATTTGTAATTTTATAAAGGTATTCTATGAAAATAATAACAGGAAACATACATACCATTTTTGTTGCATTCACTCGCAAACATATGCAACACTAACATCGTTAGTTTATCAACACTAACATTGCAATTTTTTGTGTTAAATAGCAAATTTTCCAAAAATATACCCTAAAAGTGAACTTCTTAACCCAAACATAAAGCGTAAACCCAAACCTAAATATGTCAAATAGGGGGGATTTTAGGAAAAAATTTATAAAAATTTCTTTATGCACCGTAAACCCTAAACCCTAAACCCAATCACAAAAAAACCATAACCAACATAGGGTTCGCATAAGTGTTATTTTTTACCGTAAACCCTAAACCCTTAACCCAAATATCATAAAACAACAAGGGCAAAAAGTTTACAAAACGTATTTTTAACCCCGAACCCTAAACTCAAAATACTACACCCAAAACCATTAGGGCGTAAGTCACAATTGCCACTTTCTATAAAATAATGATCTCACCTCCCACCTATTAATCTGAATGCCACTTTTATTTTTAGTTGGATTTAATTAAAAAAAAACAAATGTAACAAATACGATACACTTTTATTTATAAATACACATTCAACGCATTTAAATCAATTCCATATAGTTATAAATTTATAATAAACTCAAACCCTGCCGAAAACACTCAACCTAAACCTAAACAACCTAAACCCTAAACCCTAATTGTACAATGGTTAACCCAAACCCAAAATCATAAATCCTACCCCCAAAATATAAACCCTAAACCTAAACCCAAAACTCAAACCCAAAATCTATACCCTAATTATACAATAGTTAACCCAAATCCAAAATCCAAAATCCTACCCCAATATCTAAACCCTAAACCTAAACCTAAAACACTAACCCAAAATCTATACCCTAATTGTACAATAGTTAACCCAAACCCAAAATCTTAAATCTTACCCCAAAATCTATATCCTAATTGTACAATAGTTAACCCAAACCCAAAATCTTAAATCTTACCCCAAAATGTATACCTTAATTTTAAATAGTTAACTCAAATCTTACAAAATTAATTAATCTAAATCCAAAAAAATTAACTATAAACCCTTGAAAGTTAATTTTTTGTGGGTATTAGTGTAATTGGATTGGTAATTTTAGAAAACTATAGAGAGATTATTTCTCTGTTTTTTGTTTTAAAAAATAAAAATAAAATAATTATTATAAGGGTGCTATTTGGGATCAATTTTCAAGAGAAAATGGCATTTCACCCATTGATCCAAACCATTATCCCAAACATACTCCCTAAGCCCTTAACCCAACCAATCAACACCGACAACACTATACCATAAATTTTATTTTTAACTCCAAACTAAACCATAAATACTAAACCGTAAATTGTAAACCATATAACACTTCCACCTACTAATCCGTAGACTTAACTTCCTAAACCCAAGTTCATAAATGTATCAGTAAACCTTGATTTGGCAACTAACATAAATTATTTACAAATAGTTTCACATAATCGGCTAGCTGGTTCTGTAAAGGCCCATATTTTGTTTACCTGGTCATTATCAACTATATGCAACTAGAAAACAAATTTGCAGGATGAAAAGCAATACTATACTTATTAGAATTTAACATAACCAGAATTGAATGGTTTCCTAAACATGTTTAGACCATAACATCACACGGGGAACTGATTAACAACAACAAGTAAAAACAAAAAAATCACCGCCTCACATAATCGGCTAAACCCTAAACTCAAAATACTACACCCAAAACCATTATCCCAAACATACTCCCTAAGCCCTTAACCCAAACACCAATCAACACCAACAACACTATACCATAAATTTTAATTTTCAACCCAAAACTAAACCATAAATACTAAACTGTAAATTGTAAACCATATAACACATCCACCTACTAATCCGTAGACTTAACTTCCTAAACACAAGTTCATAAATGTATCAGTAAACTTTCATTTGGCAGGTAACATAAATCTTTTACAAATAGTTTCACATAATCGGCTAGGTGGTTCTGTAAAGGCCCATATTTCGTTTACCTGGTCATTATGAACTATATCCAACTACAAAACAAATTATCCAGATAAAAAAACAAAACTGTACTTATTCGAATTTAACATAACAAGAATTGAATGGTTTCCTAAACCTGTTTAGACCATAACATCACACGAGGAACTGATTAACAATAACAAGTAAAAACAAAAAACATCACTGCCTCACAGTAAAGAATGAAGGAGTATCCAAGAACTGTCCAAAAGGTTTTATAACCTAAATCCAAACAGTTAAAAGCAAACAAAGACATAACAGTGTACGATACACGTAAAACAACAAACTGACAAACATACACAAATAGAGTCATCAGACACCACATAGTACAAGGCGAAATAGATAATGACTATAATTAGGGCCGAATTACATTCCCTCGCAATGCTCCTCATACAAAATAACTGCAAGTCTCTGAGTCTCTTTAGGCAACGCATCCACAGTAACTGCCCTACAACCTTCAACCCCAGATATTGCATGCGCCTGCATTAACAAGAGAGATGTTGCGGCAGAATCCAAGTGGCACCCATTCTGGGGAACACATTTAGGATGGTCCACAACAAAAGGCTTTAGGTCTTTTACCATTTGAACCCGTCCCATCTCCTTCAGCAGATATGGAAAAATTTCAGAGAGAGGCTTAAGCTCCTTTGCCATCCCAAAATCATTCCTCAAGCCAACATCAGAATCCAAAACAGATATTGTTGTTGCATTACAATCAACAAAAATCCCTACCCAGTGCATCTTATCAAAGTTAAAAGGGAAATAAATCTGATCCGCCTCAACATTACCAGCATTGTCCCCCATAAAGACATTTGTTACCGTTTTAGGAAATTGGTGATCATCCTTCTTCTCAGCCTTAGAAGACTTTGAATAGTTTCTGAGAAGGCAAGTAACAAACTTCGTGTCCACAAAAACAGACTTCTTAAGTGAAGACAACACAGACTTCCCTAATATAACCCCAGTGTGCCACATCAACATATCAACAACCTATAAAGAACGCAAGAACTACCAATAAACACCTACAATTTAAACCCATACTTATTGAGAAAGAAAGAAATGATTCTTAACCTTCGTCACCATTGGCTTCGTCCTTCCCACAATGTCAGCAAAATCTTTGGCAGACACATTAAATCCCCCAACTTTCAAATTCCTGAATAGACAAAAAAAAAAAAAAAATCATACACCAAACACTATCACAAATTTACCTCTGACCAATATATAACTATTCAAATATTTCTCTGCCATCCAAAGATAACTTAACATCCACTAGAAAAGGTTTCAATCAAATGTAAAACATTACCAACGCTAACAACACTTAACAAGGAAACCAAAAAATTAACCACACTTTAATCTAATGATAAATTATGTTCCATGTTTTTTATAACCGGCCGGTTTGATCTGAATGCTTCTATCATATTTTTCTTTATTTACAATTAACTTATTCCAGATCCATCCAACATATAACATTGCATACAAACCAATAAAAACCCGTATAAGTCTAAATCTATTATCATGATCCAACTACCTACCAATCAACCAAAACACAAAATGAAACAATAGGAACAGAGTAAAGAATACTTACTGCTTGGTCTTCAAAACCTCTACCATCTTTGAATATTTCTCACCATATGAGTCAACGGTTCCATATCCCATGGCAATTAGACAATTTTCACTAGCTCGCTCTAACAGTCGCTTATCAAATTGGTAATCACCAAGTAGTGAAGTCGGAACTGTTTTCGCTCTTTTGCTCTGACTGAAAAGTAGTGTACCTCCAACCTCATCTTCACCCCTATCAACATTAGCCATATACTCAACAACGAGATCATTCCCCATTTGATCTTCCTGCGATAACCCAAGTCAGAATGATGGATATGCCATAAAAACATACTAGCGTTTCATTTGAAAGCTTATGTAAACACAATTACAAAACATACATAATATAATCAAAGGATATATCAAAGAAAGGACAATTACCTTCGCCACATCATTCATACGACCTCCATCAGCCAGTCCAAAACCCTACAATTGCATAAATAAATTTCTAAACATCTACCAAAACAACTCAAGAAAATATACAAATACAGTTTCCAAATGCCCTACACAGTTATTATCCCCAACTGCAGAACAGTTCGCTTCATCACCACGGCCAAGTCCCTACACACAAAAAACACATTTATTAAAGACACCAGAATTGCAAAAACTTAATCAACATACAACATATACATTATCTACATCATCACTGTGAAGGCGAAAAGCTCCAAGAACACCATCAATAATTACACCAGCTCCATCCCTTTCCTTCCCATTTACCTGATTTCCATTCTTAGTGGCAGTAGCCGGCGGACATGACACTTGCGCGTTTAGAGCATCCACAACATTACTCCTACCACCGGGTGGGTACAGCTGCCCTTGTAAATATACAGACTTTTCCAGAAAAGCAATAATACCCTCAATAACAGAAGTTTTCAAATCACTTAGTTGCTTTCCAATAACACCACCTAATTCAATCCTCTCCAAAGTAACTTTCTCCTCTATACTTTTCAAGTCATCTTTCACTTTCTCGGATACCAATTCAGCTACTTTGCAAAGGTCCATCTTACTTAGCCCATTCCTATCACAAGAACGGCCACCTCCACCATTAGTTTCAGACACACCAGTAACCTTCTTCAGTTTACTTTTCCCTTTCTTTGCTTTTTCCTTTGCATGTTTCACCATACGCGCAGCATCCGCCTTCGTTACTCCACCAACAAACATCTTACTGTTGAAATCATGGTCTTCTTTTATTAACTTCAAAACATTATCCACCTTCTCATCTTCTTCATCATCAGACTAGTAGAGCTCTGCCTCATCAAAATCACCCTCTCCATCGTCCGAAATAATACAATCCACCACAGTCTACAGAAACATGTCATGAGAAGGAAAATATTAAATAATGACATAACTGACAAGTATAAATATATATACATTAACCAAAATATACCTTTTCCTCTTCATGTAGTTGCGTAGCATGAGCAGGACTAAGAGTTATTTTTGTGTCAACTGCCACACCAGTGACGTCTCCATCACTTTCCTCTTCGGACTCTGAAGTTGTTGAATTAACTTGCACCCCCTCAAGTAAAGCTGGGACAGCTTCAACTACCACTAACTGCAGAGCATGTACAAACCCCTTCATAGCTATGGTGTTCTGCGACAGGCTAACCACATTCCTTTCCTTAATACTACTTATGAGCATCTCGAATCCAAGCCTACCCCAAGCATAAGCAAAGAAAGAAGCTAAATCCTTAATTTCCTCTGTGTGCTACTTAATAATCTTCGGCTGATGTGTTGTCGGCATAAGCAAGGATGCAAGCAAGGCCAAGCATGCATATTTCACCCGAATATCCCGATCCCTAAAATTCTTCCTTCCCAACATCTTTACTACAGACGATACAGATACCGACTCAAACTTTCCAAATAGAGATGGCCAATATGGTGTCTCCGATATATTATCAGACAATCTCTTCTTCGATTTTTTTGGAAACTTACCACAATGTAAGCCAGTCACAATTGCAAACTCACGAATCGAAAACCTAACTGGGTGACCAGCAAATAGGAACTAAACCTCGTGCTTCTTATCAATCTTAAGCTGTCGAGATATCAGGAACCTCCCCAATCTTCCAGAATATGCTGGTTTTTCGGTTGTACTCACAAACTTCCCAAAAGATGATTCATGAATGATCGTTCTTGAAACAACCAACATTTTAAAAAAAAAAATAATAGCCAATATTTAATTCTTTACAGCTATTAAACAATACGCGGAAGTTCTCATAAAAATATAATAAATTATTAAACTCAGATTCAATTCCAAAATTCCAAACAAATAATCAAGCAACCTAGCACCAGGTTCACTAAACATAAATCATAACATTAAAATCCTATCATCCTCTTCTTACGCCATGATTTTGCGATCCCACATTCTTATACCTACAACACATGGAAATAAGAGTTGCATGAGTATTATCACAAATACTCAGTGAAGCGGTCATCCTGTCTACAGGTTACAAAATAGGGAAAAGAATGCCAAAACTACGCGATTAAACAACAATCAACAATATTCCCAAAATTCACAAACGAACAGCTGGTGTCGATCGACACACCACCACAGTGTCGATCGACACACCACCACAGTGTCGATCGACACTCGAATACAAAAAGCACAAATCACAACTGGGTGTCGATCGATACCACCACAAGGTATCGATCGACACTCCCATCACGAAACAACAATATCGTGACACAAAGCGGGTGTCGATCGAAACTACCACTAGGTGTCGATCGACACTCCTCGCAGAAACCTAAATCGAGTCAATCTTCTTGTGACTCGATTTCGTTTCATCATGCGAGCCGATTTCACACAAAAACCACACAATATTCACAGAGAAACAACACGAGAATCACACAGGTAATCACAAGAAATCAATCATAACTCATATCACAATCATCCGATAACCTAACACTTTTATCCCGTAACCACGATCACGCACTCACCTTGACAAAACCAATGAAAAGGATATGGACACAAAATCAGCGACCTCGCAGCCTCTGGTCTCACCCGAAACCACTGAGGAACACTTCCTCAAAACCTAGAACACAAAACTCAGAATTCAGATTGGAAACTCAATCTGAAAACTAGACCGACAGGGCTTTCCAACGGTACCTAAATCGTCCTCTGGTTCCCTCTGAAACGCTGGGAAAACACTTCCCAAAGAGGCTGATCAAAATCCGAAACTACGAAAAATCACGACGATCAGACCTAATTTGATTGTCCGTTCCTCCTCTCTACCGAAAGAGCCCAGTCTGTCCTCTCCTCAAGAATCCTCCAAACTCTCTCTTCTCAAATCACCAACACTTTCCTCCTCTAAAACTGAACAAAATCCTCTTTTTCCTCTGAAAAATACGGTCATGGCCTTATATAACACGTCCTAGGGTTCCGTACCCTAACCGACGTAAACCGGGTAATTAAAATCAAACTGAAAAATAACCCAGAAATTTGTGTCGATCGACACCACCCCCTGGTGTCGATCATCACCCCTACCAAAATGCAAAATTTTGGTTTTGGAATGTTACAATTTTCTTCCACTACTCTTGATTCGACCTCGAATCCTGCACAATACTTATACCACGGACCGACAACCCTGACCCATCCCGGCCAGAACCCCTCGAGATCACCATACTCGAACTCCAAAACCCGCAAAACTGTCTATCATAAACCGCAACCTCCTTGCCCACTAGCCAACTCCACTTAAGACCAACACATGGTCCAAGAGGTTCAATTCCAGTCTCATGCATATGACCACGTCTCCAGATATTTATTACTCTTAACTCATTTTACAGCCCTCTCATTCGTAGGAACACCATCCTTTGAGCAATCGATAACACAGGGTCCACTGACCCAACACACACACATGGGAAAAACCATCCCAAATAATATACTGGAGAACACAATCTCTAAAAGTATACAGGAGAACACAAACTCCATAAATGAGTTATTCGGAAACAACACACCCCTAGAATAATAAATTCTGAGACGCTCATAAACATCTCCCGACTAGGATTACCTCTTGTGGTCTAAACAGGATATACCCAACCCGGAATATCATCACAAAGGACAACCACTGGTCCACACTAACCAATAATGAGAACACACATCTCATCTCCCCGACATATAAGGAACCTCATCTTATAAATCTCAGAAACGTATAGTTGTTACCACAGAACGAGAATACACAAAACTACACAGCACCCCGCTCGCACAATCGAGCTAGAACCACAAGAAAGTGAAGCTCAACTTGAAACCTCTTTGCCGAAAAACTTCCTGAACTTCAACTCCATCCTTGCCTCAGGTTCCCAAATCTCCTCCTCCAAAAACCACATAAGCTCGCAAAGCTTTTAACAAAACAAATTTTCCTGACGCAGCACCTTAATTCTCCTCTCGAGAATCCTCAAAGGTCTCGTCGTTACCAACAATTCTTGCTGAAGTTCACTGTAAACTTGGCCACCAACTTCACTGAAGCACGCATGCACTTCCTCAACATCGACACCTGGAGATACCAACGATCTCGTACTTTAAACTCCCATTCTGAATCCCTCTTATCAACATCACTCCGCTGCCAAAATTGAGCCTCCATTTTGCTCAACTTACAATCACTGATGCTTTCCGCCATTTCCTGCCTTAACCTGCACCCACCATGTTCCTCTCCCCCACTTGGGTTCAACATATAGGTGACTCATATTACCTTCCATACAAAGCCTTGTATTGAGCCATCTTAGTATTCATCGGAATCCATCGAAACCATAATCCATCGTCTGATGCAGTCCACTAGCCGATATTACCAGGTTTACACACACGAACTCTAAGATCCATGTTCCGCCTCATACTTATGCCACGCTCGGACTTTGATTACTCATACTTTTACCGACATCATCATACTCTTAGGACGTCTCCTTCGAGGTAACGATACCGATGCCACTCCACTCTCAAGACGTCTCCCTCAAGCTTTGGTTATACATAGGAAAAACACTTCCTATGTCAGTCGTAGGACGCATCCTATGAGCTATCAGGAATATACCGCTCGCACTCTAAGGGACGCATCCCTCGAGTCAACGATATCTAGGGAACACATCCCCACAAGAGAACACCATCCCTCAAAAACATATCGCTCGCACTCTCGGGACGCATTCCTCGAGCCAACGATATCTGGGAAACACATCCCCGCTGAGAGAATACATCTCCCCCTACTTATACTGGGAAACATACTTCCCAAATAAGTAAGTTTAGGACCTTTGTCCCTACACGAGAGAACACATCTCCCCCTACTTATACTGGGAAAACACAATTCCCAAATAAGTAAGTCTGGGACCACGGTCCCCTAGAGCAATAAATACCAAACGCCTATAAACATCGAGATTAGAACTGCCATGAGATACCCGCATAAGGCTTACCCCACCCAGATTCGCCCGGAACAACCTACATGCATCGTTTCTTAATCCGAACTAGGTTTGCCAGATTAATCGCGCAATAATCAAACAAGAACATAAACAATCAACCGTAGACCCAGAATTAGATCAATCGATCATGCAATAACCAAACAGGAACATGCACAACCATAAGGCGATATATCCATTACCAGGGTCGTCTAAACCGATTTTCCAACGCAGGATCAACTCTAGGCTCGATGCCAACCAAAAGTCTATCGAAGACCAACACCTGACCATAACCTGGTCCACAACACTCGAGATCTCCACTCGACTCTCATAACCCGCCTGACATAGGCCCACATCCTGACCATACTTAGCCACTACTACAAGAGATCCTCACCTGATCTCAGAGGCTCACCTCTAATCATCTATTTATATGCACGTTCCTAGACATTTATTACCCTTAACTCGTTATCACACACACACACACTCTCAGGAACACACCCTTCGAGTCAGAACAATCAGGGAAACCACCGTTCCCTCGAGAGTACCACGGTCTCTCTGTACTTATACTAGAAACCACCGTCCCAGTAAGTACACAGGGAAACCACCGTCCCCTAGAGAGAACCACCGTCTCTCATTACATACATTGGAAACCACCATCCCAAGTAAGTACTCTGGAGTACCACCGTCTCCACCTAATGAGTTATTAAAAATAAATTCTAGAACGCCTATAAATATCTACGATTAGATTGCCTAATGGGCTCCACACCTGATATCCCCAACACAACCGCCCACTAAGACCATCACACTGACCCAGCCCGGTTAAAATAATCGGAGAACAACTCACGATCTCCGAGGCCTCCATCTAGTCTCAAGCTTACTTACGTTTTCAGACATTAATTACTCTTACTCATTCCCACCCTGCCCCACACAGGACGCATCCTATGACTTATCAGGCCAACATACCGCTCGCACTCTCAGGACGCATCCTTCAAGCCAACGGTATCTGGGGAACATACATCCCAGCGAGAGAACTCACAACCCTCGCTACTTATTCTGGGAACTCACATCCCAAATAAGTATACAAAAGAACTCACATCTCCGATAATGAATGAGTTATTCGGACCGCCGCCCCTAGAGTAATTAATTCTTAAACGCCTCTAAGCACTTATTCACCAGACCTATCTCATATGGTCTAAGGCATGATATTTCCTACTCCGAAATATCGACATTAATAATAAGAACAACATATCTTATTAAACACATGAAATAAATAAGGAACACTCCATCTTATAAATTTCCAAAACGTAGAGTTGTTACAACACACAACAAAACTACAAAATCCGAAACACCAAAGCCAAGGCTAAAAATTCTGAACCAGACAATAAAAGAACGATAACTGGATTAAAAGAGCCACAGCTCAATCCTCGTCCTGCTCTCTCAGGTTTTTCTCCATTCCTGCAGCTGCCATACCCAAGTCCTCCAACGAGGCAAACTTGGAAGCTCTGCATGACATCCTTAACTCCGACCTAAGTTCTCCCGCGAACTTCCTCATCTGAGCCTACTCCTCGTCCATGCCTCTACCTGTATAAACCACTAATCTGTCGAACTCACCAAAATACTCATGAACCGGCCTGTCTCCCTAAACCAGTTCCCAAAACTGCGCCTCTAACCGATCCACCGCCTTTTGAGGAAAATACCTGGCGTTAAACTCAGCCACAAATTCTCCCCAAGTCCACAATGTCCGCCTCTTCCGGGCCTCAACACTCTTACACCAGAGACGTGCATCACCCTCCAAGAAGTGTACTACAAAATCCACTCGATACTCATCAGCACACCTGATAGAGCAAAACCTATGCTCTACCGTCATCCTCTACTCATCCGCTACCTCAGTCGCCCCCCCACCCAAGAAGGACAAAGACCCAATGCTCCTGATCCGCCTCAACATCGCTCGATAAGCCAGATGCTCCTCTGCCTCGGGGATCTGCCCTGGTACCGCACTCGGTAACCGCTCCAAAATTTGGGCTAACATCCTCGCCAAACAATCATCTGGACCCTGGGCCACACAAGTAGTAGCACCCCCACCTAGGCCTCCTACATCACCGTCTGCTCCTGTACCACCACCGGCACCAACAGACCCCCTGACACTGCCCTCTGATCCCCCATGATACGTCTGCGGATCAGCCACAAGCTCTGGCGACTCATTCTGAGCCACCCACTCAAAAGACACATTCACACGTCCCCAACCACAGCCACCACATCCACGACCTCTACCACGACCTCTCGGAACTCTAGCCATTAGACCCTGCACTTCCCAAAGCACCACTAAGATACTAGAAACCATAAAATAGAAGGTCACACCAACAGTCTAAAACACACTTACCGCGGAATCTCTTTAAAGGCTGAAGAGGATGATTCTAAGACTACTTACTGATTAACCACACATAAACACTTAAACACATAGTCTCAGACTTCCAATTACATTGTCCTAAATACGTCTAGGCTCTGATACCAAAATGAAACAACTAACATTTTTTTTTTATAAATTAATAGCCGAATTAATATTCCCATAAATATTTAATTTTCTACAGCTATTAAACAATACGCGAAAGTTCTCATAAAAATCCAATAAATTATTAAACTCAGATTCAATTCCAAAATTCCAAACAAATAATCTAGCAACCTAGCACGAGGTTCACTAAACATAAATCATAACATTAAAATCCTATCATCCTCTTCTTACGCCATGATTTCGCGATCTCACATTCTTATATCTGCAACACATGGAAATAAGAGTTGTGTGAGTATTATCACAAATACTCAGTGAAGCGGTCATCCCGTCTACTGGTTACAAAATAGGGAAAAGAATGCCAAAACTACGCGATCAAACAACAATCAACAATATTCCCAAAATTCACAAACAAACAGCTGGTGTCGATCGACACACCACCACAGTGTCGATCGACACTCGAATACGAAAAGCACAAATCACAACTGGGTGTCGATCGATACCACCACAAGGTGTCGATCGACACTCCCATCACGAAACAACAATATCGTGACACAAAGCGGGTGTCGATCGACACTACCACTAGGTGTCAATCGACACTCCTCGCAGAAACCTAAATCGAGTCAATCCTCTCGCGACTCGATTCCGTTTCATCATGCGAGCCGATTTCACCCAGAAACCACACAATATTCACACAGAAACAACACAAGAATCACACAGGTAATCACAAAAAATCAATCATAACTCATATCACAATCATCCGATAACCTAACACTCTAATCCCGTAACCACGATCACGCACTCACCTTGATAAAACCAATGAAAAGGATATGGACACGAAATCAGCGACCTCGCAGCCTCTGGTCTCACCCAAAACCACCGAGGAACACTTCCTCAAAACCTAGAACACAAAACTCAGAATTCAGATCGGAAACCCAATCTGAAAACTAGACCGACAGGGCTTTCCAACGGTACCTAAATCGTCCTCTGGTTCCCTCTGAAACGCCGGGAAAACACTTTCCAAAGAGGCTGATCGAAATCCAAAACTACGAAAAATCATGACGATCAGACCTAATTTGATCGTCCGTTCCTCCTTTCTACCGAAACAGCCCAGTATGTCCTCTCCTCAAGAATCCTCCAAACTCTCTTCTGAAATCACCAACACTTTCCTCCTCTAAAACTTAACAAACTCCTCTTTTTCCTCTGAAAAATACGGCCACGACCTTATATAACACGTCCTAGGGTTGCGCACCCTAACTGACGTAAACCGGGTGATTAAAATCAAACCGGAAAATAACCCAGAGCTTTGTGGTGTTGATCGACACCCCTACCAAAATGCAAAATTTTGGTTTTTGGATGTTACAGTTCTTTTCTCCTCCTCCAAAGCATCCATTATCATCTGTATACCACAAGAACGACCATACCCCGTCACCCGTACACCAACGGGTTCTTTCCCGGCGGTGAACATCCTCTCCGGTAATAACATTGACGAATCCATCCTGAAAAAACACCTAACCAGTTAACAAAATTGTTAACCCTTCAACCACAAAAATTTAAATAATTAGTGGAAAAAACCTTCACCTTCAAAAAATCAAACTAAAGATATTCGAATTTGATAACGTTCTGTGACCTCAATTTCTCCCAACACAAAGCTCAAGCTTGAAAACTCTCCCTCTTTACTGAAGACAACTTTTCAGCTTCACTCTCTCTCTCTTTCCTCAACACAAACTTAACACATTTCGAATTAAAGCGTTACAACATTAAAAAAATAAATAAATCATTAAAGGCTACGCTACAGTTGCTTGTAGCTGACAGACACAGTTTTGCTACGCTATAGTAGGTAATAGCTGACGTACACAGATCTACCACGCAACACCTAACTACCAGAGCTAAAGATAGGGTTGTTCATGGCATTTTGAAAAATCAAATAGTGTCTATGTCATTGACCAAATTACACAAAACATCGTGTTTATCCAATGCAAATACTCTACATATAATCCTTTATTTCATATAATACTATTTATACAAATGCATTTAAAAACATATGTACAGATTTACACAATATAGTTGTAAGTCGTAACACATTTTGTAGAAAATAGAAATTTGGCATATGATTTCTTGTATTTGACAACTCTAGGATTAAAAAAACGCTTTCATGTTTGGCTCTTTTTCTATTAATGAGAAATAATGTTACACTTTTTTGTTATTGAAGTAGACGGTGGTGGTCGATAACCATGGTAACTGGAAAGCTCTTTTGGCAGTTTGAACAAATCAATAGTCAATTGCTGCCGCTTCCATGACCCGATTATTTTGACACACCATTGAGTTCGCTATAAACTACAAAAAGAAAGAAAGAGTGAGATTAAATCAACTATAACACAATCATTCTAATATACATGATCGATATATGCACTTTACGAATATGATCAACGGAGATGCTACCAACATGAGTTAACAACGATTGACCACAAAAATAAGTGTGTGGCTATAATTTGACTTGTTTTGTTGGTACCGTAAAACTCAAAACCCATACTTTCTTTGTAAGCCTATAGCATGAAAATATAAGGGAAATGAGTTTGAAAGTTAGTGAACGTGAGAAAGGGGCAATAAGTAGTACAAACATATAACTCTTTGAGTTGTGATGACATACTAAAATACAGAGGGGAAACAGAATCACATGTTTTACATAAAAGTGTTGTTGTAACTGGGCAAACAATGAAGAAGAAAAACAATATGTAACTGTAGTGAAGAAGAATCATACCTCTTTGCTGCTATCGTTTACTCTTCTAGTTTTAACCACTAAATCACTAATCTCATCTTCTTGAATTCTCTCATCAATACCGCTCCTTTCGATCTCATGACCTTCAAGTCCTTCAAAATCAAATACCTACTTGGAAGAAGAACATGAACTAAAAAGTACATATCATCAAAACACGAAGACTAAAACATGGAATGAGAGAGAGAACAATGAGTAATTGATCCTCGCAGATAGAACCGTCGGCGAATCCATGCCCATCCTCCAAAGAATTATGAATCCTCGCCGCCGCTCCGTCATAGTCTTGAACCCATTTTTTTGCTTTGACTTTCCCCAGTTGAGATATTGTGTTAAATAGAATAAAAAGAAAAAGGTAAGAAGTTGGAGAATAAGAATGAAAAAATAACGATGGAAAAGGAAGCTGTTTTACTTGTAAAATACATATGGTAATTTGAAGATGGTTAGTGGTGAAGGTGGGGAAGTTGAGAAGGAGATCGTGTGTTTTTTAATTTATTTTGGCGATCGTGGGTTTCCTTAGGTTTAGACTTTTAGGTTAGGGATAAATTATTTTTTTTTCTATACAGAACGATTAAAAAATATGTATTTAGCAAAATGGACACGTGTCACTCCCAGAATTGTCGAGTGACTTCTGATTTAGTAAGTTAAGGATAGTGAGAAGTCGGAAGAATAGTAGCCTGATTTTAGTGTAAAGCTCGTGTTGCGTGGACTGGACCGGATGGGTAAGGTTGGAGTTGAATTCGAATGTATAAAGATCAAAATGTTTCGAGCTGGATGATCGTAAATTTGAGTTGAGTCTGAGCTATTGGTTTAGCCGAAAGAATTGAAATGATCATAGTTAAAATGAGCTATACAAATCCGACTAAGCGAAAAAAATTCGGGTAGATGGTTAGATTTGGACAGGATGGTTACTCAGATAACTTGGTCTATTTCGGATATTACTTGGTAGGATAATTGACCCAGAGACTAAAGTGCGTGTGTGACAGTGGCTACATGTCTAGGGTCATTTTCTTTTATAGATTCACTTAGTCTTTATTGTTTGGCTTGTTCCGAATGTTTGCTTATATTTATTCTACTATCTACTTGCTCGATTTTGCATTTTGTTTATTGAGAGTCTACATTAGGCACCACGTTTGGGGGACAATGATGCTCGTTAAGCCTTGTATGGTTACGCTAATACTTTCGGAAACTTAGGAAAATCACTTTTGATGAATGTTTGGATTGATAAGCATGATTGACTGTTTGAATGCGATATTTATTATGTCACTAAGTGGAATGAGATAACCGCTCTCAATAAGAAATTTTGTTGCTTATGTCTTCTTTGTCGATGTAAGAAAACAAATTACTCATGAAGGTAATTTGAGGCCTTGAGCCGCTAGTCTAAAGCAAGAAAATGAAGGGATTTGAGAGAACTTAGGTCAACTAGTTGACAATGTACTATCTTAGTACCGTTATACTTGAGTTTAGTTTCTAATCTAAGTTATGTTTATGCATGAAATGACCTTTTTAAATCAAACCAAACACGAAAAAATGTTAATCAAATAAAAAGTTAAATTTTGTCTAAAGTTTGGTGGAAGTGGTCGAGCCAGACTCTCACCGTGGAAAAGAAAATTGGACTGGGACGCATTAGTTTCAAAAGGCTTGTAGTACAATTTCAAATGGCAGAACTCGATTTAATTTCAAATAGTTTCATAGGAATACTTCTAAAAAAATTTGAAGCTGATCAAAGATTTTTTTGCATACATAACTCAATACGAACTTAATAAACCAGGCCCGGTTCTAGACCTGTGCCAGTTGTGCTTAAGCACAGAGCCCACTTTTTTCCAGTTTTGTTTTGCAAAAAAGCCCTAAATTTCTGTATATTATATAGAAAGACCCTAAATTTTAAAATATAACACATGACTCCTATAATTTTGAAATGTTTTTTTATTGAGCACAAGGCCTATTAAATGATTGAACCGGGCCTGTAATAAACTAGTATCATTTTATGATTTTTACCACGATTGGAAGCATGATAAAGCAAGATTATATTTATAGCTTATAAATGATGAAAAAAGTGAAGTGACCTTAGTCTAGTGGCAGGAGGTAAGTCCGCTGAGAGCAGACACTATCACACCCGGGATCGAGTCCCTCTGCCTACATTGTGTAGAAATTAGGCTAATAGACCGACTAATTGTGGCCAATATTGAAAAAAAAAATGATGAAAAAATCATCATCAAAATTATAACCAAGAAGTCAATAACTCTCACAACTCCAAGTAAGCAACCTGAATTTGGAGACTAGTATGAAACAAGCCCAAAATTGACTAGCATGATGTCATGGATGAAGATTATTGGCCATGCTGAATAATCACTAGACTTTTTTTTTTGCAAACGTGTTTGATGGAGAAAAAAATGACTATCATTTTATTAGGAAACCATAGTAAATGTTTATGAAGACAATACAAGTTACGAATTTGCATAAAAGAATATGTCTTCTATATGCTCTATTTTTTTATTAATGAACAATCTTTAGTCTTGCAAACAGTAACTTATAGTACATTCTAACGAATTTCCATATTATACATTGTTTGGACAGTTTTAGTCTTGTAAGAAAAACGTTTCGTTGATCGTTCTGATTTTGTTGACTGAAAGAGAGTTTTCCATGACTTATTTTGTGACATGGACCAGCTAGTTCTGAATCAAAACTTTTGATTAACCATTATTATTGTATTGGTAGCAATATATATCTTTTTGCTTAGAACATTCTATTGTCTTGGTTTTTTTTTTCGTTTTTCAACGTCGACCATTTTATTCTTCAACTC
Organism: Draba incana; assembly: GCA_963576765.1. Classification (NCBI taxonomy): domain Eukaryota; kingdom Viridiplantae; phylum Streptophyta; class Magnoliopsida; order Brassicales; family Brassicaceae; genus Draba; species Draba incana. Next base: position 24,027,442 of record OY755212.1, on the reverse strand, counting down.
TAAATCTGTCAAAATGAGTTCACCTAATTCCTGAATTACCAAAGGTAGACCAAGCAGACTGATCCGCTCCCATCACAATATATTCATCAATTTCATTTTTCATTTTCGTCTTTTAGATTAACAAACGCATTGCATGCACATTGCGCACCAAACGAGTTTTGGGATAGTAACGTTTGATAGTCCCTTCAAAAATGATTGAACATTGGATTCGTAATTGAAATTTTGTTTGGGAAGTAACTTGGCAATTAAAAATTATGAATTTCAGCCAAGTTCTGATTTTTCTTTTGGTCGAAAGGCCAAGTTCTGATTTAACCATAACAAAAATGCCAAAACAAACAATCAAACGTATTGGACTGTAACGGAATATGGAGACTTACAAAGAAGGACCCACCCACAATAGAATCAAAAACCTCGTTCAATTTTTGTTCTTTCCATTAAATGCACTAGAGAAACCGTTTTCTTTTAGTTTATAAGTAAATCCGATCATTCATCGGACGGTTAATGGCCAACATAAGCGGCAAGAGCTGTTTCTTCGCCCAGTCATCTATTGATCAACCGGTGGAGTTTCGCTCAGCACCGGAGGAGGTTTTGCCGTTGCAACTGCTCTCCAACTGCTTTGAGTCCGTGTTCGACTCGCCGGAAACGTTCTACAGCGACGCCAAGCTAGTTCTCTCCGGCGGCCGGGAGGTATCTTTCCACCGTTGCGTTCTCTCGGCGAGAATACCCGTCTTCAAGACCGCGTTAGCCACCGCCGTGAACCAAAACTCCACCACCGTGAAGCTTGATCTGAACGCGATCGCTAGTGATTATGAAGTCGGATTTGATTCGGTGGTGACTGTTTTGGCGTATGTCTACACCGGCAGAGTGAGGCCGCCGCCAAAAGGAGCTTCCGATTGCGTAGACGACGATTGCTGCCACGTGGCTTGCCGGCCGGCTGTTGATTTCATGTTGGAGCTTCTCTATTTGGCTTTTGCTTTCCAAATTCCAGAGTTGGTTACTCTGTATGAGGTAAAACCATTCAAGTTATTATCTATACTGAACAATCTCCAATTTGATTCTACGTCTACTCTATTTGCAATTCAGAGGCATTTCCTGGATATTCTAGACAAAATCGACATACATGACATTTTGGTCATATTCAAGCTTGCTATTATCTGTGGTGAAGCATATAAGAAGCTTTTTGAAAGATGCATAGATATAATTGTCAAGTCTGACATAGAATTAGTCACTCTTGACAAGGCTTTACCTCAGTACATTTTCAAACAAATAACCGACATTCGAAAACATCTCGGTCTAGAGCTGCCTGAACCGGAGAAACATGTCACGAATATACACAAGGCGCTCGAGTCAGACGATGTTGAGCTTGTCAAGATGCTTTTGAGTGAGGGACACACCAATCTAGATGACGCGTTTGGTCTTCACTATGCTGTTGCGCACTGTGATGTGAAGACCGCATTGGATATCATAGACTTGGAGCTTGCGGATGTCAACCGTAGAAATCCAAGAGGATACACGGTGTTTCACGTTGCTGCTATGCGGAACGAGCCTAAGCTGATAGTATATTTATTGACAAAGGGGGCAAATGCATTAGAGAAAGCTTTTGATGGTAGAACCGCTCTTGTGATTGCGAAAAGACTTACTAAAGCGGCTGATTATAATACTAGTACTGAGCAAGGTAAACCTTCTCCGAAAGGCAGATTATGCATAGAGGTATTAGAGTATGCACACAAACTAGGTCCATTTCCTAGGGAAGCTTCACCTTCTCTTCCCGCGACTCCCGATGAACTGAGGATGAGATTGTTGTATCTTGAAAACAGAGGTATGTTTTAGGTCCGTTATTTGCCAATCGAATTCCATTGGCTCTCATGATAACTATAATCTGCTTTTCAGTTGCATTGGCTCGAATTCTCTTTCCACTGGAAGCACAAGTTGTAATGGATATCGCCAAAGTGGAGGAAACATTCGAATTTACAGCTTCTAGTCTTGAGCCTGATGATTACACTGGTGCAAAGAGGACACTGGACCTAAACATGGCACCTTTTACAATCCAAGAGGAGCATATGTGTAGACTAAGAGCGCTTTCTCAAACCGGTATCAATTGATTCTTACTTTCTTGCCTCCTTTCTTACCAACAAAGAAGCAACCCAAGATGTTTTTTTTAAAAAATAATTTTTTTGTATCATCAGTGAAACTAGGAAAACGCTACTTCCCACGCTGTTTGCTTGATCACTTTATGGACACGGAGGACTTGAACCATCTGGCTTGCGTAGAAGAAGACACCCCTGAGAAACGGAAACAGAAGAAGCAACGGTACATGGAACTACAAGAGAATCTGATGGAGACCTTTAGTGAGGACAAGGAGGAATTTGGTAAGCCTTCCACATCAAACTCAATGAAGTCTAATGGTAAATTCTCTCATCGGCGCCGAAGGGGAGACAAACGAGATAGGAGATGCGGGAATGAAAAATCATATCCCATTTCATTCAGGCAACAAAAATGATGTCTCAAATATGACAGGCGAATTTCAAATTATATTGAAATTGGAAGAGAGTTTTGTACACCTTTATGGGCACGGTGAGACTCTTGGGGAAGACTCATTAGCCTAGTCATCTGTTTTTTTTTTTTTTTTTTTGTTGTTGTTGTTCACATTAGCCTATCATCTGTTATTATATTTGTTATCGTCTATGTAAGAACATGTTCAATGGGAGTCTCTCACAAGAGTTTCTCTTCTACTAAAATGATGGTAAAATAATAAATTTGAGATGAGAGACCCACTCATTGTTTCTCAAATAAGAGACTAAAGAGCATGAACAACGGGCGTTTGTAAAAGAGTCTTTAAGAAATAAAAAATTTAAAAATAATAAAAAGTTGAACTTTTGGTGAGATACGTCTCTTCTTAGGGAGACGGAAGAAGCGTCTTTTAAGTGGAGTAGTGGCACATGGTTGTATATGATTGGTTCAGTCATCTTTATAATAATTTAGTTAATTAAAGAAACTAAATAAAAATTATTAAAATACTATAATTAAGAGATTGGATAAAGTCTTACCGATAATCATGGTCTAAGAGATTTTCTTCACCTTTATTGAGAAACTCTTATGATTACGAATATTATTATTTAATATTTAATTACTTCTTTAATACTGTAGATAAGAGACTCTTTTAAGAGACTCGCATTGAACATGCTCTAAGTTTTGTTCATCGCATTGCATCCTGTGTATTCTAGTTGCAGGTGTGTTTCAAACAAGTATTCTAGGTTTTTAACTATAGTGATAGATATATACATATTTGTTCACTGAATTCACTCAAGAAATTTGTCTATCGGATTCTCTTTTTCCACATGACTTGGCTAATGTATGAAATCTATTAGAGCATTCATAAGAATGCCCTATCCTCTGTCTATTAAAGTCCAATAGCCCATGTGTTTAGGGTTTCCAAAAAATTAGTTCATATGCATGCTAATTATGAAAACATTGTTTGTAATCTTGAGAGTCGCCGTTTTGAGCAACTTTCCTTATTCTTCTTTTTTTTTTTTTTTTTTTGTTGACGACAACTGCAATTCATTAAAAAGGCCCAAAAGGCCTGGAGTGGTACACGATTTGATTGCAAATACAGATCCAAATTTGGCAACACTTTTGAGTAAAATTATATTGAAGAACAATTGAAGTGCTGGCGTGTTTATATATACAAGAATGTATGATAAAATTTTAAGATTTTATTACTATTGTAACTTTTTTTGAAAAAATTGTCTTAATTGTCATTTTTTGGAAAAACTCATTCAAAATCTGTCATAATTTTATTTTTTAGTGGAAGGAAAATGACTATTATATCATTCACTTTAAATCATGATTTTGTGTCTGTTTTAGTCCACCACCACAATTTGTCTCCCGGCTCTGGTTCTGTCTATACAGTCGGAGACATTATGTCCGTATAGTCGTAGACCATAGTCTTCGTCTCCGTTGTCCACCGTTTCGCCACCGTCTTTGTTTTTGTCCATCGTTCATGGTCTCCATTTCGTCCACCGTTCACATCCTGTCATCTTTGACTATGTGTGTCAGCGTTTCCGGTTATGTCCACTATTGTCTCTGTCATTGTCGACCACCCTTTTTGTTTTTGTCCACTGTTACGATCTCCATTTTTTGTCTTTTGTCCTTTGTTTCTGTTTTAGTCCACAATCATGTCTTCGTCTCCATCACAGTCCCGACTCTGACTCCATTGCCGACCACCACCATCCACCATCTTGAGAGAAAGAAAGAATGAGAGAAGAAGAAAGAGAGAGGTGTATAGAGAAAGAATGTAATTTTGCTTCCATTAGAAATCATGGCAAAAATAGAAAGAGATAAAGAAAAAGAAAGGGAAAAAAAGAATTTGTGGTATAGAAAAGAGGGCAAAAATGTAATTTTGCTTCCACTAGAAATTATGGCAATTGGTGAAAGTAATTTTGAGAAATGAAATATTTTGAATGTAATTTCAAAAAAAAAAAAATGGTACATTTTGTAAATTTTTTTATGTTCTATTTATCTTTTTAATAAAATTGTTTTATAATATTGTTCTTCGGATTAAAAAGATGTTCGTGGATTTGCCCTTCCTGATTTACTATAACAAGAAATTCAATTGGTGAAAGTAATTTTGAGAAATGAAATATTTTGAATGTAATTTGAAAAAAAAAAAAAATGGTACATTTTGTAAATTTTTTTATGTTCTATTTATCTTTTTAATAAAATTGTTTTATAATATTGTTCTTCGGATTAAAAAGATGTTCGTGGATTTGCCCTTCCTGATTTACTATAACAAGAAATTTATAGTTGTAGGCTTGTAGCCTTAACGAGTCGGCTACATTATGTTTGTAAAATTGTTACACAAATAGAACCGAATAAAATATGTTCATATTCATACAAGAAAATACACATCATTAAGATTTATCTTTAAAGAGATGCATGGTGGTCACTGATATTGTAAGAAAAATTATATTCACATCACACTTTTTCATAGTGTATGAGATATTGACGAAAAGAAAAAGATGTATGTTTTTTCCTTTGCTATGAAAAATAGGTCTGGGCACAGATCGGATATCCGGAAAAATACAGTTTTTGTGATTCAATTTGTTTTTGCTTCGGAAAAATTCGGATATTTGAAGATATGGATATTCGGATTTTTTCCGGATATTTGTGGATATTCGGATACTCGCGGATATTTGTTTTAAACAGAAAAACGAAAGAATATATATATATATATATATTTTTAAGTTATTTTTTAAAATATAAGATTTAAACTAATTAGTGAAAAAATAATATAAGCTATATAATATTATTCGATATAATTAAAAATAAAATAAAAAATGAAAGATAAAAATGGTGGACAACGAAACATTTATTATTATTTTTTAAGTATGAAAACAATAATTTTCAGTTAAAAAATTAATAACTACTTAAATTTACTATAAATATATCCGTTCAATGTATTGAAAAAGTTAAAAAATGCAAATATATGTTGTAGATCTATCATAATATATGTATATATATGTAATTTACGGATCGAATCGGATATTCGGATTTTTAAAATTAGTATTTGTGATTTGCTTTGTTTTAGACGGATCGTAGATTTTACTATTCGCTTTGTTTTGATTCATAACGGATATCCGAATTTTACGGATCGAATCAAAACGAATCTCGGATCGGAGCAATTCTAACGGATAATTTGCCCAGCTCTAATGGAAAATATATGTTTTCTCATAGACTCTTGAACGATATCTCTATGAGAAATATCTACGACCTTGATCCGTGAACATCAGTCATATCTCAAAACGTCCCTTTATTAGTTTCTTGCTTTAAAGTTTAACCACACTTAATGATATAACTCGAGACTTTTTTTGTCTTTTTCTTTTGTCACTATATTTTGTGTGCTAAAACAGAAGATATGATCGAATTTCTAGTTCCATTGTAATTATCCTGTCACTATATATTTCGCAAGATATTTAATAGATTCATAATTTTTTGTCGATAACAAGCGTGTATCACGAGAGTGAGAATCGTCATTGTCATTAGTGGTTCAATAAATAGTGAACCGATAGCAACTACATACCCTATGATAAAAATTTGTGTGACACACAGCCAATAAACATCGAAGATACTAAATGACAACAGAAAATAACAGATAAACTACTTTACCATCGATTAAAAAGGTAAAAAGTAAAACAGTGCATTACAAATCCGACGTCCAAATCCAGAAATTACGCACACGACACACACCTAATTTGTCATCATCAGTCATCACCAAAATCTACAAACAAGTGTTGAAATGACGTAAAAGCCCTTCAGATTATTTTAACATGAAGCCCATAGGGAAAGTCGAATTTCGATGAAGGGCAAAAAAGTAAATTTCTTCACTCGTTCTTAAGCATCTCCCTGTACCGTAGAAAGGAATCTAGCCTCTGCAGCTTAAGCTGCTGCTTAAACTTATTGATGAAATCGGAGGCTTTATCGTCGACGCCTTCTTCTCCGTCGCCGATCGACGTCGTTCTCTCTACTTTTGTTGTCTCCGGCCGTCTCTTCTCCACGGCCTCAACTGTCTCCTCCTCCCGATCCATGTATCCCATACCACCTTTTTCGCTAGCTGATTTCGTCATCTTCTTCGTCGCTGCCTTCTTCTTCTTCTTCTTCGTCACCGGCGTACTCGATTCCGACTTGGTCCTCGCCGGTTTTTGCTCTTCGGAGTTCGGATCTGGGTCGGATCTGTATAAGGAAGGGAGCTTGATTGATTTTACCCGCTGCAAGAGAGATGGAGCTCCGATTACTTCATTTTCGGGTATTCTGTCGATCGGGTCGACCCGGCTTGTCTCATCGGGTCGGGTCATTGTCGCGTAAGCAGCATAGTCACCCTCGGAATTGTGCTGCGGGAACTTAAAGTAAGGAACGTTGAAGGATTTGACCCGATCCAGGAGAGAAGGAGGCGGATTCTGGTGAAGATCCGACCCGGAGTAGTGGATCTCGGATTCTGGGGAAGGAGAATTGTAGAGATGGAAGTTGATGGACTTGACTCGGTCTATGAGCGACGGGGCTCTGGCTAAAGGAGCCGGAGCGTGGCCTTGACCCGACCCGTAAGCATCTTGATGCGGGTGATGTTTCCAGGAACCGTACCCGAACCGGTTGGTGAAGAAGATGGTGCCGATGGTGAAATTGAGGAGGAGGAAGAGAGTCGTCGGCGTAAACCAGTTGGCCAAGCTTGTGACTAGCTCCATAGTTGTGTGTCGCAGAGTGAAGGGTGATGAAATGGATAGTAATATTTATATATTAGATATTTTGTTTTCGTTAATCATTAATGAGCTCTGCTTAAGATTTTTTTTCTTTGACTTTTCTGTATTGGTCTTTTTTTTTTTGTTAAAAATCTTCTGTAAAGTCTTTTTATATTGGTTATTATTTTTTAAAGAAAGTCAGATAGTTAACAGTATTTTCTAAATTTTAATCATATAGTTAACTTGTGAGTACAGACTTTTTATAAGACAAAATATTATGTTAAATCCATTTTTCAAAGCAAAACTAGCCTTCAAGTTGTGCTTGATAAATAATGAGGTATATTTTAAAGAGACAAGTTACTTTTTTTTTTGGTCGAAAAAGAGACAAGTTACTAAAGCACGGAGTCAAGTGACAAGTAGAGATGGGCTAGCAAATAAAAGTTTGGAATAATAGCCTCTCCTTGAAAGATGTTCGGTTAGACAACTTCACTTTGTAATAATAGCCTCTTACAACCGTCAGTCGTCACCACTTAAGGTGCAAGAACTATTTATTACAAGAACCCTAAGCAATGGGATAATTCTAAGTTCTGAACCCATCTTCTATTATTTTATGCACATTTTAACGAACTTTTTTCAACTTCTAAATTGTTGTAAGAGGCTATCACAAAGAAAATATACTATCTTGCTACTTCTTGATGGAGATTTTATTAGTGTATTGCTGACTGGGTTAAGAAACTTTTAGAACGTGAAGAGAACATGGTCTGAAATAGAGGTACGATAATAGATAAAACTGAAGCATAATGCTGAAATCAAAGCTAAAGCAGGACGCTGAAGCAAATGTTGAGAAAGTATTTGATACAGGTTTTGATGAGATTGATTGCGGGCCTTGAGATCATGGGTCTTGATGGCCACGTGACTTGGAGAGTCTTTAGGATTTAGAGACATGAGTATATATACAAAGAGGCGGTGACAAGAAGACTCACGCGCCTAGAGTTTATTTAGAGAGGCACACATGTGTGTGCGGCGTCGTCCCATCATATAGATTTGTAGATCTATTGGTGGTTCTCTATGAAGATCGCATTCGTTGAGAAGACGGTGATGCACCGGTGCTGCTGGTTGGTTGGTAGTCAAACATACGGGCTTAATATCTTCATAGTAAGTTGATTCATTTAGAAAAAAAATGGTAGACATTGTGGTGCTGGATATCATACGCAATTGTAATTGCAATCTTGTTCTCATGGATTATTTCTGGACGTGGTCCCGGGGAGTAGGAAACAAATCCTAGTTAACAAATCTATTGTGTCGATTAACTTTTTATGCTCATACATACTCATTACACAAACAAGTGTATAGATGTAGCCACTGCACTTTTAGATTTCATATCTCCATCCCCTTTGGTCAAGATTTTCGATCAAACTCCATCTTTTATCTACTTTCTTAGATCATGTCTTCTTCATTGGTTGTTTTTGGTGATTCTGTATACATATGTAAGTAGTTATTTTCGTGTCATGATTTTAATGGATTAGGATAATTAATGGTTGATTCATGATGCTTTGAAATACTTACCTCTCATCATCTAGGTTGTGTTTAACGCTAGATTTGTTTTGTTATTCAAATCTAGATCCTAAGACTATATGCAACTCATTACTCTATTTTTCACTCTAAAATACAGTAATTTTATTTTAAATTAAGGGTTTTCTCGAATCCATTACTCTATTTTTAACTTAAAAAAAAAATATTCTTAGTATATTCATTTTCAGTTTAATCATTAATTTATCAAAATTACACATTTACCCAACTATTTTATAATTTGCAATAATTCACTAAAATCATAATATTATTTTAAGGAAAATTAAGGAAATACACTCAAAAAAATTTATAATTAATAGATTACACCATCTATTTTATAATTAAAGAAATACCCTTTATTTGTCATTTTTATCCTTCGATTGAAACGATCAAAACCAGATCAACATTTTGATGGTGATCGGGAGAAAACTCCAGTTTTTTTTATGTCAAAAATTGGTTTTTTGGTGATCGGGTTTCATCAGTCTCTAAACAGCTCCATAGTTTCAGAGAGAAATCGATCTCATCACAGTGTAAATTGAAGGACATAAATCTTTCGTTAAATCACAGTAGAATGGAAAAATTGATTTCCACCAACACCAATCAATCACAAAATCCCAAACCAGGGTTCATGCGATGTATACAGAATCAATTCACAAAAATCGCCGTAAGTGCAACGAGGATCGAACGGAGAGATGATGAAGCAACGGAACTTGACATTACGAATAGCTCGAGAATTAACTTAGAGAGGAGGAAGAAAACTTTTACTGAAGCTATAATGACTCGTTTTACCTTCAATCGATAAATGCTCCGTCGTAATATCCCCCGCCTCTTTGATTACTCTTCCGCCGCCGCCTTTGCCGTTGTGCTTTTCCGGCCAAAACCACACCATCTTTTTCTTCTTTTTGTTTTCCATTCCGATCGTATTTCCGGCGTATGAACAAACAAACCTCAAACAAATTTCAAATCCGATCACGTTTCGTTGTCGAGAGAAGATTGTCTTACACATGGGTTGTCTCTGTGTCAAAAATTGGATTGGCTTGATCGTCTCAGGTGAAGGGTAAAAAAGATAAATAAAGAGTATTTTTTAATTATAAAATAGCTAGAGTATTTTATTAATTTCTTTTGGTGTATTTTCTTAATTTTCCCATTATTTTAATTGAAATTTTATTATAGAAATACAATTACATTACACAATAGGAAAGAAAAAATAATATAATCTAAGAATCAGTATTACTGAATTTTTCCACAAATGATCAACTAAATCATTACAAAATGGAAAATGAGCTTTTTTTAATATTTGATTCTTCTAAATCGCCCAAGAAATGCTTGAAACCGAATAATATCATCGCCCACTAATAAAATTTTCTTGTTAACTAACATCACACTGAATACAAGGGAAGAGGAATATGAGCGCCGCAGAAGAGTTTAGGGTTTCGGAGGACGCAACCATGACAGACTTCACGGAGAAAGGACGGCCGCCGGGAGAGCCACCGGATGGTTCAACATCATGGGCGTCGAAGGTAATGGGTACGAGTGTTGGAGGACGGATGACACCGGAGACGGTTCTAGAGGCAGAGTTTGTGAAAGCTAGATTGAGTGTTGACTTCCCGAATGGGGAAAATGGTGAGCCGAAAATCACAATTGGAGAGGAAGTCCTAGAGGCGATGAATGGATTTTGGAAAAGGTGTATGATTGTCAAGGTATTGGGGAGACATATATTTATTACCGTGTTGAGCAAGAGATTGCGTGAGATGTGGAAGCCGAGAGGGGCAATGCACGTAATCGACTTACCTCGTCAAATTTTCATGGTCCGTTTTGAAGAAGAGGAGGAGTATTTGGCGGCGTTGACAGGAGGCCCATGGAGAGCTTTTGGGAGCCATCTCATGGTTCAGGCATGGTCTCCAAAGTTTGATGCGATGAGAGATGTTATAGTTACGACACCGGTTTGGGTTCGATTATCTAATCTCCCTATGAATTTCTATCATAATTCTATTTTGATGGGTATAGCAAAGGGATTGGGTAAACCTTTGAAAGTTGATGCGACCACATTGAATCTTCAGAGAGCAAGGTTTGCGAGGGTTTGTGTTGAAGTAGACTTGAGGAAGCCGCTGAAAGGGTCAGTGCTGATCAATAAAGAAAGCTATTATGTTTCATATGAAGGGTTAAATATGATATGCTCCGGTTGTGGTCTATACGGCCATATGATCCATAAGTGTCCGAAATCAGTTCTGGTTCCAAAAGAGTCTACGGCTCAGGAGACGAGAAACGCTGAAGGGGGATCTAGGGATAAGAATATTGATGGGTTTACGCCGTCACGGCGGACAAATCGGCAAGGGTGGCGCTCGGAGAACCAACCAGCCGCTAATTCCGGGGAATCAAAATCAAATCATAGGAGGAATCTTCGGGAAATCTCACCACCGCAGGAAAAGGAAAGTATCTTAGTAGCAAACAGTTTTGGGAAGCTGTCAGAGGATATGATTGAACTAGAATCAAGGGATGTGATTGTTTCAGGTGAAGCAAATAAGGAAAATGATTTGAATATTTTGAAGAATTTGGTGGCTTTAATGAAACAGAGAGAGAAGGATGTAGGAGGCGGGAGATTGGGATTTAAAGCTCAACGGGCCGAAGTGAAGAAACTTGAAAGGTTTACTGAGCCGAGAACAAAATCAAGACAACACAGGCCCATGAAGGGTCTAATATTTGGTCCAGCTCAGTCTGAAGATAACTTATCTAACTTCGGTAAGAGACTAAGGACAGAAACAGGGTCGGTGGGAAGAACAGGTGGAATTTTCACTCGGGAGGATGGTGAAAACTCAACGAGACTGACCTCGCCTCATAGTTTGGTGGCGAATTCGTCGAATGCAAACTTGCAGTTGATGGTGCTAGAGAAGCTCCCGACGGATGAAGATAAGAGTGTCCAATCAAATCTGTCGACGGGAGCGATGGATTTGGGAAGTGCATAATGGTGTTCCCCGGTGGTTCAACGGTGTGATTTTGTGATGTTTATGATGAATTTTTTATTATGGAATTGCCGGGGGGCTAATAAACCTAATTTTCAGAGAGCTATTCGGTATATGTTGAAGAAGAAGAAAACGGATATTTTGGCATTGTTTGAAACGCATGCTGGAGGTGAGAGAGCAAGAAAGATATTCCAGGGGCTGGGCTTTGAGAATTCTTTCAGGGTTGATGCAATTGGGCAAATCGGAGGAATTTGGCTTCTTTGGAGAAGTAGTGTTGGAAGTGTGTCGATTGTTGAATCATCTTCTCAATTTGTTCACGCTATGGTGGGAGAAGGCATAGACATTATGCACTTGGTGGTAGTGTACGCAGCACCGACAGTAAGTCGTAGAGAGGGGCTGTGGGAGAAACTCGGAGGAATTGTGCAAAGTATTAACGAGCCACTCCTTGTGGGGGAAGATTTCAATACCATTTTCCGTTTAGATAAGCGTATATGGGGTAATGGAAGTCGATCCCAAGACTCACTTGCATTCGGAGAATGGGTAAATGACTCTTCCCTAATTGATATGGGGTTTCAAGGACCGAAATTCACATGGCGGAGAGGTCGCATAGCGGATACATATGTCGCGAAAAGACTGGATTGTGTTTTGTGTAATGCGAATGCAAGGTTGAAGTGGCATGATGCTTCGGTCCTTATTCTTCCATTTCTTGCGTCTTATCATACGCCTCTGTTTGTAGAGCTTGACCCGAGTCTGATTGGGAACCGCAAGAGAAGACCGTTCCGGTTCGAGGCTGCATGGTTAAAACATGATAGTTTCAAGGAGTTAGTAAGGAACTCGTGGAGTGTTTCGGTCAACACGCAGCAAGATTTGAGATCACTTCAAGAAAAATTAAGGGTATGGAACCGCGAAGTTTTTGGGGATGTTAACAAAAGGAAAGAGGATCTCCTGTTGGAAATCAAGAAGGTGCATCAAACCACACGGATGCATTGTTATTACGAGAACAAGGGCTAATTAAAGAGTTGGAGGTAATCATGGAGCAAGAAGAATTGATTTGGTTCCAGAAATCGAAAGAGAAATATATAGCTCTTGGAGATACAAATACAAGCTATTTCCATACCTCAACGGTAATCCGAAGACAAAAGATCATTAGGTTTTGGACCAAATTGAGCTTGAGAGGTTAGCAATTGATTACTACTCGAGATTTTATTCTATGGAAGATATTAACCCGGTATAACGCAACTGCCACATTATGGTTTCGTTACGCTGAGTAGTGAAGATGTGAGGGGACTGTGCAGATCTTTTACGGAAGATGAAGTGGAGAAAGCGATGAGAAGTATGGGGAAGTTCAATGCTCCGGGTCCCGATGGTTTTCAGTTGGTATTTTATCTGGAATGTTGGGACTTGGTAGGAAATTTGGTGGTGAAATTTGTTCTCCAATTCTTTAACACGGGACAAATTTCGAATGGTTTGAATGATGCTTTGGTAGTTCTCATTCCTTAAGTGGGCAAAACGGAGAAAATTACTCAATTCCGGCCTATTAGTTTATGCAACGTTCTTTTTAAAATCATTACAAAGGCGATGGTGTTACGTATGAAGAGTATAATGAAGAAGTTAATCGGACCAGTGCAGTCGAGCTTTATCCCGGGACGTCTAAGTACGGATAATATTGTTGTCGTGCAAGAAGCGGTGCATTCAATGCGTCGTAAGCAGGGGCGTAAAGGCTGGATTTTGTTGAAATTAGATTTGGAGAAGGCTTACGATCGATGGGACTTTTTAAAGGATACGTTAAAAGCGGCCCGTTTCTCGGATGTGTTGATCAACTGTATTTTAAAGTGTGTATGTGACCCATCGATGCATATCATGTGGAATGGCGAGAAGACAAAACCATTCAAACCACAACGAGGACTTAGACAAGGTGATCCTTTATCCCCTTATCTTTTTTGTGCTATGCATTGAAAGACTTTGCCACATGATTGAGAATCCTATAGCGGTGGGTGATTGGAAACCAATTCAGCTGTCTAGAGGTGGTCCGAAACTTTCGCACATTTGCTTTGCCGATGATTTAATTCTTTTCGCGGAGGCTTCAGTAGCACAGGTCCGGATTATACGGCATATTTTAGAACGATTTTGCGAGGCATCAGGACAGAAAGTTAGTTTAGAGAAATCCAAGATATTTTTCTGTTAGTCGGGATTTGTAGAAGTTGATAAGTGATGCTAGCGGTATAACAACAACAAGAAACTTGGGAAAAATACTTGGGAATGCCGGTGTTGTAAAAAAGGATTAATAAAGATACTTTCGGGGATATTCTTGAGAAAGCGTCTTCAAGATTGGCCATTTGGAAAAGTTATTGTTTGAGTATAGCAGGGAGGTTAACCCATACGAAAGCGGTTCTTTCTTCGCTTCCTGTTCATGCGATAAGTACTATATCTTTGCCTATATCGGTAATTAATAAGCTTGATAAGTTAGCGCGGTCTTTTGTTTGGGGAAGTAGCACCAGACAGAGAAAGCAACACTTGCTGAGTTGGAATAGAATTTGTAGTCCGAAAGGGGATGGTGGACTTGGAATCAAATCGGCAACAGTTATGAACAAAGCTCTCTTGGCTAAATTGGGATGGCGTTTGATTCATAATCAAGACAGTTTATGGGCGATAGTTTTGCGCAGTAAGTATAAAGTAACGGAGGTGGGTGACCCAAACTGGTTGGTTAGTAAAGGTCATTGGTCTTCAACATGGCGAAGCATGATGGTTGGTATCCGGGAAGTTATTTTACCGGGGCTTAGTTGAGTCCCTGGAGATGGCAAAGTGATCAAGTTTTGGAGTGATAAATGGTTGATGGAGAGACCTTTGATGGAGGTTGCGACGAGTGGTGTTCAGTTTAATGAGATTGACCGGACCGTTAATGAATTTTGGTGCAATGGAAGAGGTTGGGATGTTGATAAACTTGGTTCAAGGCTTCTGGAGAAGTATCTTTTACAACTATATTCGGTTGCGATTGATACGGTGACCGGAGCACGAGATAGAGTTTCTTGGAGTGGAAGCAAAGATGGGCAGTTTCGGTGAGCTCTGCATATGCTTTCCTTACTTACGATGATACTCCGAGACAAGATTTAGGAGACCTTTTTGGCCGGGTTTGGAAGGTAATTGCACCCGAGAGAGTTAAGGTCTTTATCTGGTTAGGGGTTCGTCAGGTTCTTATGACCAATGTAGAGAGACAGGGAAGGCATCTTTGCACATCCAGGGTCTGTTCGGTGTGTAACGGAGGAGAGGAAACTATTATTAACATCCTTAGGGAGTGTCCAGCAATGTCAGGTATTTGGGATCATTTTGTTCCGCAAAATAATAGGGATGCCCTTTTCTCGAAATCCTTGATGGAATGGTTGTTTGAAAATCTTGGGGATTTTAGTCGGATTGGCAGTACAGTTTGGTCTACTTTATTTGCGATGGCTATTTGGTGGGGCTGGAAATGGCGATGTGGAAATATATTTGGAGGTAATCGGAGGTGCCGAGATAGGGAGAGATGTTTTGGAGGAAGTGACCTTAGCCCATTCGCATACTAATGAGCAGGAGGGGCGGAGTATAAGACGTGTTGAGCGAATGATTGCTTGGTCTCGACCACAAGAAGTATGGGTTAAATTGAATACTGATGGTGCGTCGAGAGGGAATCCAGGTTTAGCAACTGTAGGAGGTGTCCTTAGAGATTCCAGAGGAATGTAGAGACGAGGTTTTGGTTTGAACATTGGTATATGCTCGGCGGAGTTAGCTGAGTTATGGGGGGTTTACTTTGGTCTGGTGATTGCGTGGGAGTGTAGGGTCACACGAGTAGAAGTGGAAGTGGATTCAGAGTTGGTAGTAGGGTTTCTTACGACAGGGATTAGCGAGTCAAACCCGTTGTCTTTCCTGGTACGTTTGTGCTATGGCTTTATCTTGAGGGACTGGATAGTCCGTATTTCTCACGTGTATAGGGAAGCTAATCGTCTCGCCGACGGGTTAGCGAACTATGCGTTTTCTCTTTCGTTGGGTTTCCATTTATTTCCTGTTTGCCTGGACATTGTTTGGCCATTGTTTTTAGAAGACGTTGAGGGAGTGTCGTTTCCTCGACGTGTCATTGTATAATTTTATTAAATAATAAAAAGGGGCTTCGGCCCCCCTCCGACCAAAAAATAAAATCATCTCCCACTAATCCACTAATTTAACAAGCTCCACTTTTGTCTTATTCATTTGGCAATATTTTGATGATTTAAATTATTAAGTCATTAATTATAATATTTAAAATATGTTATTTATCTTAATTTCATTATTTTCCATTAATAAATTTCATCATATTGGAAAATTTTTGTTGCATTTTAATTGTGTTGGTTACAAGTTTGTTTTTAATATGAATTTTGATTATCATTTTTTAATTTTGTTAAAAGGCCATTAATCATTTAATAAAAAATTTAAAAACCAATACTAGAAACATATTTTTAATAATATATTTTAGGTGTAAAAGTAGAATGAGTAAAAAGTTAAAAAAAAAAATTTATTAATAAAAAAATTTAACTCTAGAATAGAGTGAGAAATGAGTTTACTCTATATGTAGAGTAAAGATTGTAGTTACCCGGTTTTGGTGTAAGATTTAGAATGGGTTGGAGATGATTTTACTCTAAAATTTATTTGAGAGTGAGATATAGAGTGGGGTTGGAGATTCTCTAACTGAACCAAAAACTTTTATGAAAATTGATAAAACTGAACTGAAACCGGCTAAAAAACTCTTCACGTATTTAATGACTCTACTAAAATTATTTTTCATGTTACATATTCATCTAGGGGTAGGGGAATAACAAATATGACACATTTGAAAATAATTTTTTCAAATATGCAACCCTTGAAAATTTATTGTAAACATGACCACCTTTAATTGAAAAAGACAAAATCATTTTTTTTTCTCTCTCTCAAAACCTAAATCCTAAACTCTACCCCAAAAACTATACCCTAAATACAAAATAGTTAACCCATACTAAAAAAAATATAAAAGTTAAGTTGAAAAAAATGATGACATTCTTGCAAAAATTTTCAAACGATGACATTATCGTAAAGTGACATGTCAAGAGTGACATATTATGAAAATTCTCTTTTCTTTCCACAAAACGAATCAATTTCCTCAGACATCCAGTTCCAGCGATGGCGTTGGCGGAATTCAGAGAAGGCCTAGCCCGCCCTTACTAGAGATGTGCGACACAACAATCACGGAAGATGAGACAACTCTAAGGAATTGCTTGAACGAGATCACATGCGCTCTACTTGACATTAATTTTCCTATATTACGTGCGAATGAGATGTAACGGAAAATCCACGAAATTATCAATCACTCGAACAATGGCAGATTAACCATCAGGTGAATGTTATTAGATTGTAATATGTGTGTCTCCCTTAGGGTTTTGTTTAATTTAACTAGAAGTTAAAATTTTAAGATTCAGATTAGCTTTCTAGTATGCTAGATCCAGGAAAATCTGCAGTTAGTCAGGCAAAACGTGAACCCAACATAGCCATGTTCATAGGATTACGAGTTCAATCCCTTTATTTGTCTCACATCGGAAGTTGGAAGGGATCCTAACTAATATATAAGGGATATGAGTCTCTCCACTCATTGTCAATTGATTTTGAGTCGGAATTATTCTAACACTGAAATACAGACGTTGGAAAGATCGAAATGTGTGCTAAGTATGCTCGTTACTGTCGAAAGAAGGGATTCAAGCCAGCTTTGGTTTGCGCTGAAACTTACAGAACCTATGCTTTTATTCGCCTAAAGAAAGCGGTCAACGATGAGGTCCTAGTCTACGATAGGTATTACACAAGCAAATACTCTCTTTTCTTGCTTCTTGCTTCTTCCTTCTGTATATATCAGCTTTGTGGGTCGTTTTTTTTTTGTCAGCAACATGCCGGATCCTACAACAAATGAGAGAGAAGAAATTGAAAAGTTCATGAAAGCATGATCTTATAATTATAGACACCAGTAACCGCCACAAACACTATCCTGCATTGTTTCAAGATATGCACCAATTAGCTCAAGCAATGGTGTTTCCTCTTATCTCTAGCTCTCTTCTATATCTTTGTTTGTTGTCCTAATTAAGTGCTTGATTACTAACGTCCCATTTTTTTCTGTCAGCTACCGGATCTTGTTGCATTCGTCATGGATTGAGTATCAAGGTCAAGCTTTCAAGCAAAGCTTCGATGTTGGAGTTGTCATTCTTGCTAATATCAACGGCAACTCAAAGGCTGGCGGTGTTTTCTGCGCGTAAGCATTACAAGTTTTATCCTTATCACTTTCATAATGAAACATCTTGTACTTTTTAATCTTTAAAGGGCTTGATTTGTTTGATATAATCCACATTTTTTTTTATGTATTTAAGTATTGCAGCAGCAAAATTAACCATAATATTAGAAACAGGAGAGAAGATGAAGGAGTTTGAAGCATTTGAAGTTGAACCTTTTGTCAAGCGTCTCTTGGGTAAGCAACTTCATTTCTCTCGGTTCTTTTCTGTCTTTGCTTGGTCTCTCTCATTGATTATATTATGTGTAATGATTTGTCCGCACTTGTGCAGAAAACCCGTGGCTATCACCAGAGGATTAACAAGATGAAAATGTGGAATATACGTATGCTTTGAGAGAAATGTATTACTTTTATAAAAATGAACTCGGATGGGATGAAAATAAAAAAGGTAGTTCATATCTCATCAGTCATCCCTTGTTTGGTTATTATAGGCAATATAAAACCTTGTGTGACTAAAACGACGAGAGATATGAACCCTTATTTTAATTTTTCCCCCCAAATCTAAACAAAACGATATCACTTTACTCATAAAACAAATCTAAATCTAAAACGATATCATATTTCGGTTCTCTAAACCGAATCAAACCCGAATCGGACTCTCGTTTGCCACGTGTGTATCCGTTAACAGTAAATTAACTCCGTTGACGGTTCTGTGTACAACGACCGCATTTATATATATCATGTGCTAAATTCAAATAAAAATGGAGCTTACGGGGATTTAAGCCGATCTCAATAGTTCATGGGTACATAGTCAGGAATCCAAGAGTTCATGGGGAAATTGGCCGTTTTTCCGACTCCTACATATCTTTCAAAGTTGTCTGTTGTAGTATCGCCGCCTTCCTGTGCTACACGTATCTTTTTTACCCTCGAGGAGATGTTGCTGTACATAAAAATATTGGACTCCATGACGGATGAAGGTAATATAAGTTATGAAAATGGTTATCGATCAACATTATTTTTTGGATTAACCATTGATTGAATCTTCATGGTGTTTGACAGAGCTTGATAAATCAAATCTAAAGCAATTGAGCTATAAACGAATGATGGAGATAGCTAAAGAATCCAAGGTAGATGTGAAAGAAGTTATGCTAATGATGAATGTGTACAAAGTGAAGGCTAAGGGGGCCCTATCAAACCACCTTTTAAACCGTTTAGAGGATGGAAAGCGTGTGATTCTGGTCGGGTCTACAAGTGGAAAAATTACGCAAATTGAGGGAGAAGAGTGAGTTTGATCGAAATCTTTGACATATATTAGAAAATGAAAATGATTTTCAAAGTTTATATAAAATATTCTTTATACAATTGTTGTATATTTAATAGGCAGGATCAGTGATGAAATTTCATCCATATGAGCCAATATGATTTCCAGAATATAGTATGTACATACAATCTTGTATTCTTGCAATTTTACTCACTCAAAGAGTAATTTCCAACTATGTCTTTGTTTTGTTCAAATCAGAGGCACAATTAAAGAATGGTGTCAGAAACTATTTTCTAGAGTTGTTCTTTTTACAAAAGAGATCTCAATGGGGTCACCACCCAGCTCTTCAAGTACAACTATAAGGTTTTGAGCAGCCGGCTTCAGCCAAGAACGAGGGACATGGTACCTATGAATAACAAGAGAATCAGAATCCCCGGAAAAATGATAATCCTTTGAATCATATTTGGCATCAAGAAGAAGGTTAAAAAAATTTCCTCACCATCTTTGAGAAGCTTCTCCACAGTTACTTAAACATTTCTTCTCGGTGTAAGTTCCAGGGTAGCTACAGCGCTTGCAGTTCCCACGAGCTGTATATGCAGGCCAGTGGCGTCCGATGTTCTGGCCATTTATCCAAACTTGGCCTTTCCCCATTGTGTTCATGTCCAAAGCCAATGGTTCATTTCCTACTGGTGTAGCAAAAGTAGACTGCAAATAGAGATGGTAAAAATCCATCCCCGTTGTTTTCAGTTAACATTATACTAATCTAACTTTGTTTGTAAGCATCATTACCTTGTACCAGGTCAAGGGTTGCTTCTTGGCCACCATTGATCCTTCTTTCCATTTCACAGAGGAACTCCCGGCTACGGTATGAATACTCAGAGCCTCACCTTTAGTACCAATCTGCTTAAATCACACCCATGAAAAAACTTCATTCTTATGATGGTTCATGAGATGCAGTAACAGTGAAGTTAAACTCGTTTATATTGATTTTTAGAAGGACCTTGTAAGACCATTTCCATTTAGACATGTCCCAAGTTCCGGAGTTAACTCCCTTGAGTGTGACTGGTCCAACAACCCCAGTACTCCGACTCTCATAATGCACGCCAACGTTCTGTGAGAAATAAAGGACCACGTCAGAACGTAATCACGGAGAGTAAATAGATAATATTCATCGAAAGAACTAACCGGCAGACCCGCTGCAATACTCAAGAGAGCAAGTTTGTTGACCCCCGCGTGTAATTTAATCTTCTGGCTAAATGTAACCTTTGGATTCTCGAGTGATCCGTAAACATTTCCTGAAACAAAGAAGAGTATGTCAAGAGAAGGGCAGAGAAGGTACCATGAGGATGAGTAATTGGCAAGTTTTAATTTTACCTGCAAGCTGACCATTAACGAATACGTGAAGTGCGTGTCCAGCTGAGCCGATAGTAAGAAGAGGGTCATCGCCACTTGTCAAGAACTTCTCATCAGTACTGATCGTAATGCTAATTACATCCGCAAACAAATCCAACTTTAAGTTCTTACATAGAGTCTGTAAGACATTGAGATTTCAGATAGTGAGGAGATTCAAGTATTACTCACTCTGTCAGGTACCAAAAATAGTCCGTCTTGTCTCGTGTTATGCTTATTTGTTCCACAAGCCCATCTTGTGAAAATGTACCATTTTCATTTGCAGATGGAATCTCTTCGTTGTACGAACCCCAAGAGATTTGTGTGTTTGTTGGAACCATCTTCATGTGTATGCTTGGTGCACGAACCTGTACCTTTGATAATACAGAGGTCAATCTCAGTGATACTATCAACCTTACCATATCACAAGGTATGATAAGCTTTTAAAGTTGATTTACCTTGGCAGTGTTGTAATACTCGGTTTTGCAGTTAGGTAGAATACTGACAGACCAAGGAGGCAAATCGTATGTAGATCCCCCAAACAAGACTCTTGCAGCAGAACTAGCGTTGTAATTTGCGAGAAAAGCAGCACAAGATGACTCGGACTTGAACACATGAGCCTGAAAAACAGAACAAGGAAAAAAAGATCAATAATGTTTAGAAACCTTTTCTTCTCTTCTCATGTGTATTTGCTGTGTACTGCATCCATTACTTCTTGTTTATCGCCGAGCGATGTGACTGTAGGATCAGCAGAGACCAACGCCGGTTCGCAAAGTTTGATGACCTTGTGCAACATTTTCAAGTGACTATACTTGGGTTCTCTCGGTAACCCTTTTGAACAAAACAACCGAAAAAGCGTTAGAAAA
Organism: Draba incana; assembly: GCA_963576765.1. Taxonomy (NCBI): domain Eukaryota; kingdom Viridiplantae; phylum Streptophyta; class Magnoliopsida; order Brassicales; family Brassicaceae; genus Draba; species Draba incana. Next base: position 24,005,918 of record OY755212.1, on the reverse strand, counting down.
TGGTTAAAATCGATTGTTTTCGTTTAGTTTTTTCAGGTGAAATTACCGTATTCATCAAGAGGAGCGTCGTAGTCATAGCTAGTGGCGATGAATTCACCGGCTGTTCTGTCAAAATTTGTTCCTCCATGGTACTGTTTAACAACATTTCCTCACCCTCTTAATGTTTTTCATAATAAAATCTTGTAGATAGATATATTACTTCAACATTAATAGAGAATAAGAAGTTACCATATAGTAATTGATGAAGGAGCCGCCGTTCTGTATGAAGCGAGCCACGGAGAAAGCAATGTCTTCGGCTGGTCTGTATGGTACCGCACCTCCAAACTCCGTAAACCTGGTAAATTACAAAATGTTACTTTATATTTGTAATAATTATATATTTTGATTTGCATATTTGTATTGAATTGTAGTAATAATTTGTGTGACTTACCAACCAGTCCAGTTTTCTGTCCACATTTTCGGCTTATCAATGGAGTTTGGTTTGAAGTTCTCACAATAAAACCCATTGCATGTGTTTATCTATCGAACAAGTTGAAATAACAAAAAAAGAATTATAGTCTTGATTGGATTTTGACAATAGTGTGTTTTTGCTATTCACATATTCTGTTAGAAAGATGAATATAATATAGTAATATGAATGAAACATGAATTCCATTTATTTTCACTTTTTGTTTTGGTAGATCCTTGTACTTTATACGGAAAAATATGACGAAAAAGGGAATCAAAGAAATTGAAGAAACGTTATTTCCTACGTTAGACAACATAAATATAAACGACAACATTTAACAAGAAACCAGAACGAAGAGAATTTTTTCTACATCAAAGGACAGAAAATAACGTCGATGTTAAAATAATAATAGTAACCTACAAAGTGAATAAATAAGTGCTTAACAAAGAAAAAAGACAAGAACAATAGGGAAATATGGTTCGAGCTATAGAACACAAATACAAAAGGAGATTCGAAAATTAGAAAAATAGTGAATAATCAAGCATCTGCTTTCGCTGAAAAAACAACAATATATATACTAATTATTAGGTATATGCATTCTTAATTCACAAAGAATTGTTAAACAACCATTCCTCTTTTGCTGAAAAATGAGAATAATAATTAGGTATATAAAAAATATATATATATTTAAGAGAACACAATAACATATTTCAAAATTTTACGCAAAAAAGCAAGTAATAACAAAAAAAAAAAGTCTTCTTTTGCTTAAAGAAAATATAACCAGATAAAAGCAAATATGTAATAATGAAAGGGAGAAGAAAAGAAAGAGAAGCATACAATAGAGTTAGGAGCATCATCTTGCTTGCACATAATCCATGGGACACCTGTGGAGAGTCCTTGTGCCGTTTGTGCTGCCCATTTTGTGTATGCCTTTCCTTCTGCTCCTATCTCCCACTCTATTGGTCCATACTCATTCTCTATCTGCCCATTACTTTTTCATATTCATACACATACCATGAAATCTCAATATATTTAACAACAAAAGATTGTCATTTTTGTTGTATGTAGTAACCTGTGACAGAATGATGGGTCCTCCTTGAGTCTCAAACAATTTTTCTTCTTTCATCATCCCCACTATCTTCTCTGTGAATTTTTGCATTGCAGCCTTTTCATTATCACATCAATTTTGGTTAGTTAATAAAAACACACACACAAACACCTAAAACTGGAAAAAAATATGAGGGGAAAGATGAGAGTTTTAGACCTTGAAAGGTTCATTGTCAGTTCTAAAAACCATACCGGGAACATATTTGAGCCAAACAGGAAACCCTCTGAAATCCATTAAACATACTTAAATAAATATATTGATAACAAGAAAAATTGTTATTTATATTAAAACATCAATTTTTACCCAAAGTTCCATTCAGCGCAAACATAAGGACCAATTCTGAGATGAACGTAGAGACCAGCTTGTTGTACCACCTTGATGAACTTGACCAGATCATATCTGTCCTCGAAATAATACTAAACAAAAAAAAAAAAAAATAGAAAACATTTTAGTCAGGGGCTATGTAATATATTTTGAGTTACTAATAATATTTTGTCTAAAGTTTTGTAAAATTACTTGTCCAGGAGAAGGTTCATGCCCATTCCAGAAAACATAAGTTTGTATAACATCCAAGCCTCCTTCTTTGGCTTTCTGTATAAGATCAGGCCACATCTGTATATAGAACAGAGCATTCACAAGAATTTTAATTCTAATATTATCTAATACAAAAAAAAAAAAAAATTTATAATGAAATAGTGCACACTATAAGTAAAGAATCCCAGGAAAATCCATATAAAGAGATTATTGTGGGAACGAAAATTTAATTAGAGGACATAAAATATCCATAGAAATAAAAATGAAAATTTGCATTTAGATTCTGCATTACTATACAAATATTGAAAAAGAGATTATTATTTTCTATAAATTAAAAATATTGAAGATTACCTCAGGTGTGCTTCTTGGGTAGTGAATGGAGCCAGAGAGAAGGATCCTTCTCTGCCCATTGATGATCACAGCTTTACGATCGTAAGTAACCATCGATTTAACTGTGCAAATCAACGATGAACAACAAAGAATCCCAATAAAAATACATGCTTTGTCCCTAAAATTCAATCCCATCTCTTCCCTTATTTGCAAAATCAACTTTTGGATATGAAACTTTAAGTATTGGGTATTCGTGTGGGTTTACAATTGTGAGGTTCTTGAAGCTATTTATATATTTATAGGTTGACACACATGCTTTCTTATTATTATATATTTATGAGGAGCGCCTCCTTTTTTGTTTGCCAACCAACTACACAATTCTCCTAGAGTGTTAAGTAGTTTAAACAAACATTTTGTTTTCATCAAAGTTTCAAAAAAAAAAGCTCCTCCTTTTTTGTTTGCCAACCAACTACACAATTCTCCTAGAGTGTTAAGTAGTTTAAACAAACATTTTGTTTTCATCAAAGTTTCAAAAAAAAAAACATTTTGTTTTTTTAATAATCTGGAATTATTATATAGATATTACAATCATCGTTAGACTAATTTGATCAATTTGAAATAATTCTATTTTGATGATAGTCTTTATTTTTTAGAAAAACATTTATATTTTTTAAATGGTGACCACTAATAGGGAACAAATTGGAAAGAGACATTGAGCTTCTCTCCATGCCCTGAGCATTAAAGATTTTATTACGGATTACTATATTCCTTCTTTTTTATTTTTGTGGTACACTTTTTTCTCACCTAGAAGTTATGCTTATGAAAAATAGATCGAAAAAGATCAGTGTTTGCTTTTTAAGTTATGGATGGGATCCAAAAATAAATAGCCGTCAACTGGTACTTCTTAAGTTTTAGGGTTCTTGAATCATCGTATTTGAAATGCTATTGAATGGACTACAAATTGACATTTCTTTTTGTGGTGTTTGCTTTCATTATTTGGTGAATATGTGAGATAACTAAAAGAAATTATAATCTAAAAACTAACCAATTGGTTCGAGAGACAGAAAGAAGAAATGTAGAAATTCGTTAGTTTTTAGATTATAGTTTTTTTGGTGTTATTTTTCCTACTTTTCCTTTATTTATTTTATCTTGTGTTTTAACTTCTCTGCTAACTGGTTTTAATAAACATTTGTTTACCAAAAGAAAAAGAACACATGTCTATGTTTGTATAAACAAAATGTACACGGTATTATTTGTCACAGTGGTTAGTTGGTAAACGTTGGGGGTTTGGATAGGTTGGGAGTAAGATTTGGTTCATATAGCCACGTGGCATTCTTTGGATGGTTAGTTTGTCCGTGGAAGGAACAAGCTTTGTAAACAACGAAGTTACGTCATTGGATGCGGCAGCTTGTTCCTCAACGAACCACAAATGTCAACTAAACCTGAATTACCCAACTTCAGTTGTTGGATTTAATTAACGTATTCGAATACCAAAAATCCCCTTTCTTCTTCTCTAAATTTGTTGCTAACTTTACAATACGGTTCCAGTAGACTTGTTCATCCAATTAAAGAAATGATATCAATTGGGATTGGGTGGACCAGTTTAAGAAGGGATAAATCATATGATGATTCAGAATTTAATCCCGTGTTCCAAAAATTAAAAGAATCTAAATTTCTTAAATATATTTCTATTTAATTGAAAAAGGAAAAAGAAAGTTTGAAGAAATTTGAAGAAGTAGAAGGATGTTATTGGTTCTCTCTCTAGAACTCTCTCTTTTCTTTCTAACAAAAAGAAGAATCAAGATTTCCGGTGATTAGCCCGGCGTTTGGCTTGTGCCAACGTCGTGGCTTGTATATACAGATCTATGTTCGGCTTGTCTGATTTTTGGTTTCGGCTTTGTCCGATAATTTTCCGATTCGATCGGAATAGTTTTTCCGTTTAGCGGATCATATCTTCGGCTTGACCGATTTTAGTTTCAGTTTAAGTTTCTCTACCTTCCGTTGTGCGTATTTTATTCGATTAATCTTGATCAGTTTAGTTAAGTGGCCATTAGGGATTCTGGAAATATGTGGCTTAAAAGTTCTACTTAGCATAGGTAATATTATGTTCTATTACCTGACCTCTGATTCACCCTGTTAGAAGCTAAGAAATTTGCATGGCTAATGGCGGCACAGAGTGTGTGGCTAAGATCCCTAAGATTTTCAGAGTCTCTTTAGTCTAAGCTCCTTAATATGAGCTTTGAAGGTTGGAATCAAGTAAATCGATATCATTATGGGATTTGAGGAAGGTTTAATTCTTGCTATGCGATGATGATTGGAGAAGCTCTTTGATGGTTGACGGCGGTGAATTCTCCGGTGGGGTTGAAGGTGGTGAAGCAAACTAGAAAATCTGATTGGTGGGAGTGAAGGTGGAGCTTCTGCATGTCATCCACGTGCATCCTTATTTTGGTCAACACAAGTCATGTGCTTTTATGTAATATTATTTATTTTGTGTGTCCAAATATGGATCATAAATGTGTAACAAGTCTTTGGCCTTTGGGCCTTTAATCAAAAATGCAGTTGTCGTAAAAAAAAAAAAAAAAATGTTATTGGTTTGTGTATTTTAGTTGATTTGTAAATCTCACATGATTTAGAAATATAAAAATTTGTAAAAATGCCCCACATTGAACTTCTCTTTGTCACACTACAAGTTTTTCATTTTTGGTCATTTTTTTTTTCCAATACTAACCTTAGGTAAATATTAAAAATTTAAAACAAATGGTTTTTAATATTTTAAAAAATCTGAAAAATAGAAAAAACATTTTAAATAGTCTGGAATTATGTTGTGAAAAAAAAATCTTATAAACTAAATTTTTTAAAAGAAATTTTGTTTCCTTCTACGCCTTCATGAATTTATGTTCTGCATCTACGAGGCGGTATAATATTTGTTCTTTATTTTGGACACTATATACCATCCGTATAATGTTTGCGTTCTACCTTTCCACATAATGTTTGTTCCACGATTTGGTCTGTTATCTACTGCATGCAGAACATTCAGTCTACCATTCTCCACATCGTCTACCATATCCAGAACATAGAATCTACCATATTTACTACTTTCTACCTGTGTGGTAGAATATATTGTCTGCAAGTTAGTTCAAAATTTGCATAAATCTAGGAAGTGAATATTCTAGTTTCCTAATTTTTAATATATTATATATATAATTTTTTTTTTTTTTTTGCAGTTTCTTCATCGTCGTTCTCTCCTTCGCTTCTTCATACTTGTTTTCTCTTCTCTTTTTGGACGTTGAATTCTTTGTTCATTTGAATATCTTCTAACACAAGTTTTTCTTCTTTGTTAGATATGTAACATGTGGTGAATGGATATTTTGTACCAATAAGGGATGGAGCTTTCTTGTAGATGAAGCAAAAAGAGGCAAATTACTTGCTTTGGAATCTACAACAGGCAAATTACTTGCTTTGGAATCTACAACTACTCTTGAAGAGTTAAAAGCTATGGTTGTAGAAGACTTCAGAATTGAGCAACGCAGTGTAAAGATCGAGTTTAGTTTTTTACTTGGCGAGTTTATCAATAAGGTTGTATCTCCTCTAGTCGTCATTTCGAATGATTTTCAAGTTAGAAATTTTGTTGGGTATGTGAAGAAAAATGTGTCGATACAATTTCGTGTCACATTTACAACTACAATTCACAATCAAAAGAATACGGTGAACATTGGTTTGGAAGACGATGATGGAATAACGTTTCCGGTTACAGAGGCTCCGGTAAGGCAGCGTGCGTAACTGGAGTTCGAGTCTTCGTGTTCCTAAGCGTGTGCTCTTAGTATTGTAATCTCCTTCTAGTTCTTCTTACAAATTTGTAACACAAAGAAAACGTCGATAGTACGTTGTGTTAATCCTTAATTGATAGTGAAGTTGAGGGGCAAAAGATCCCCTCCCCAAAAGTACCGTAAGAGAACTGGGTGAAATTTTTTCTTGTGTCTTTAGTTTGCTAAGTTCATCTCAAATCTAGTTAAGATCAAAGCACTAGGTTAGATTAAAATCCTAACAGATAAATAAGGTTTTCAACAAGGTAAAAGATAAAGCGTAAAGGATCAAGTCACAAATTAAACATTGTTGCGAGGAGTCAGAGAAGGGATAGGTGTCTCATCACCGAAGGTGTGGAACAAGCCAAGCAGCCTACAAAATGGGGAAAATGTGTATTTGAACAAGTTACACTTAGAAGATATAATATTATAATAAAAACTCTCTTAACAGCAATTTCGTTTCATCTCTTTCATCTGCGTTCTACGTGATTTGTATTTAGAGATCTCCCCTTCCTTTAACAACCCTTCACAAATTCAACTGTATGAATTTCAACACCCATATGACGAACAAATTTTATTTGTCCCTATGACACTTTTGCTTATTGTAGGATGCCATTCAAATTATTTAATGCTCCAATCACATTCCAAAGATGTTGGCATTCTTTACAGACTATATAAAAGATATAATGGAGGCATTCCTAAACGTTTTTCCAATTTATGAAGGTTATTCGTCAAATCTTAGCAGGGTTATACAACGTTGCAAAGACTACCACCTCATTTTGAATTGAGAGAAGTGCCACTTCATGGGTAGAGATGGAATTGTTCTTAGACATAGAATATCAAATACATAATCGAAGTGATTGTTAGTTTGCAACCTCTATCAAATGTTAGATCAATGTAATTATGCTACGACAGAGAAAGAGCCACCTCAAGTATATATATTATCTAAGATGGATACAAAGCCACATATTTAAGGTGAAAAATCTTGTTTCAAGAGTTTAGTTGAAAGATAAAAGATAAAAAGCGCAGAAAACGGTGTAACGGATCATCTTTCTCGAATGAGAATAGAGAAAACGGTGTAATGGATCATCTTTCTCGAATGATCATATCTTCAGAATTGTTGTCTTTTTCTTTTTTTTTAGGGTGGTTTGCTCAAATCCCACAGTTATTAGGTGATATGACTAAAATCATATAAAACTTTTTTTTATTACTGGTATTTTTTTAATACCAAGCGTGCCCTTTTGTTACGTTGTAATAAAAAATATAATTACAAAAATGTCATAGCCACGTAAGCAACCACGTAGGAAACCGCTGACGTGTATTATGAACTCAGCCGTAAAGAGAAACGGCTGAGTTATGGTTACGTTGCGGCTGAATTATGGTTACGTTGCGGCTGAGTTAAAAAACGCGGCTGACTTATGAGAGATCGCCTGACTTACGAACATAAATCAGCCGTTAGTTACGGCTGATTTATAGAAATCTGGCTTACTTATGAGATAACGGCAGACTACGAACATAAATCAGCCGTTAGTTACGGCTGATTTACAGAATTCTGGCTGACTTATGAGATAACGGCTGACTAACGAACACAAGTTACGGCTGAGTTATACAACGGCGGGCTGATTTGTGGAAAATTGGCTGAGTTTTAGATAAAAGACGGCTGAGTTATGTTCGTAAGGTTGGCTGACTTATGAGAGGCAGTTACGGCTGACGTACGTAAATCAGCCGTAATTGGCTGGGTTAACACTAAGTTACGGCTGACTTATTATCAAAAGATTAATTACTAGAATAGTATTCATTTGACGGCTGATTTATTTGACAATACGGCTGACTTAATATTTCCTAGGCTAATTACGGCTGATTTATTAGCGAAAGATTAATTACTGAAATACTATTCACATTGCGGCGGACTTACGTTATACTTGATGGCTGATTTATTAATGGTTGAGTTATGTGTTTGTTTGGCGGCTGACTTACCGATATTTCATGTCATCAGTTCTGATTTTCCATGTCATCAGCTCTTATTTTCCATGTCATCAGCTCTTACAAATCAGGGTCTTCATCTATGACCTTCTTCTTATTTTTCTTCATCTACGTTTTTCATTATTTTCATTCATCAGAGATCTTATGGATCCGGTAATTATTGTTTCCGGTAACTGGGTTAAGAAACACATATATGTATTCAAAGCCAACGGTAGAGGGTGTAGAGTTGTGCATATAGATGAGAAAACAACACTAGATGAACTTGCGAAGATACTACTCGATGATTACGGATTGAAGGAGTCGAGCCATCAGATTCAACTGAGCTACATGTTCTCGAATAAAGCTTTGAAAACAATGGCGCACGATACTCCACCAGTTTACCTCTCCAATACTCGACAGTTGCAAGTTTTTTTAAGCTTCAGAAAAATCGAACACTTACGTCTTTGTGTGGAGATTACGGAGAATGAAATTAGTCGGAATGACGGAGCGAGAGAGAATAATAAAAGTTTATTCACTTATAGCTCAGAAGTTGAATCTAGATCCGAAGATTACGGTGGGAGTTATGATGCTTTCAATTTGGAGGATGAAGTAGAAGAAGATGAAGTGGGCGAAGAAGATGAAGTAGGCGAAGAAAATGAAGTAGTCGAAGAAAATGAAGTAGGCAAACCAGACAAAGAAGATGATGAATTTGACAGCCGATTTGATATGTTCGACGACTCGGATGGTGAGTCATCTCAAGATGATAACTTCAGTTTATACGAAGACGAAGATTCACCGACACTACCTCCTAAGAAGAGACCGCATAACTTGTCGACGAGCGGATCCAAAGGGAATCCAGAGGTTCCAAGGTTAGATATGTCTTCCCTAAACCTCTCGGTAGGGCAACGATACGAGAGTAAAGCCGATTTGGAGAAACGACTGAAACTTCTTACGGTGAGGGATCGATTTGATTTTGATGTAGACGTATCCGATTCGGATACACTCGTTGTTAAGTGTTGGGTTGGTGGATGTCTCTGGAGAGTTCGTGCTACTACACTAGGGGATCCCCCGGCATTTTATGTTCGTATTTACGATTCGGATCATTCATGTTCCGTAACTGAGCGTTCTGGTCGATCTCGAAAAGCAACAACGGCTATTTTAGGAGAGTTATACAAGGACTTTCTCGACGACGTTGGTCTGCCAGTTCGACATAGGAGTGTCGGAATATCTATCCAGAAGCAATTTGGTGTAAAGGTAATTATTAGTACGTTGCGGCTGATTTATAGTTATATTACAGCTGAGTTATATTATAAACTTAACGGCTGAGTTATTTAATATCAACGGCTGAGTTATTTAAACTTAACGGTTGAGTTACTAGTACGTTTCGGCTGACTTATTGTTACGATGCGGCTGACTTATTTGTATCATTTTCCATGTGGTTAGATGGATTATTGGAAGCCACATAGAACGCTAAGATTTGTAAGGGAAATCGAGATGGGAACTCCTGAGAGTGGGTTTGAAGACTTGCCTTCTTACTTATACAAGATAAGAAGGGCAAATCCGGGTACAATTACGCGTCTTCAAATCGATGATCTTGGAAGATTCATGTATGTGTTCCTTGCATTTGGTGCGAGCGTAAATGGGTTTCCTATCATGCGCAAAGTTGTCGTTGTCGACGGTACGTTTCTTAAGGGTAAATACAAAGGGACGCTTCTCACAACACTAGCCCAGGACGGTAACTTTCAGATTTTCCCAATTGCCTTCGGTATGGTTAACACTGAAAATGATGATTCGTGGCACTGGTTTTTTACTCAGCTAAAACTTGCAATTCCTGACGATGAGGGTCTTGCGATAATCTCGGATAGGCATAACTCGATAGGGAAAGCAATTAGGAATGTGTATCCATTGGCTTCTCGGGGAATTTACACTTATCATTTATATAAGAACATATTGGGAGCGTACAACGGAAAAGATGTCTTTCATCTGGTGAAGAAAGCGGCAAGATGTTGTAGGATTGCTGATTTTACTGCGATATACGAGGATATTCAAGCGATTAATCCTGAACTCCATGCCTACCTCGAAAGAGCTGATGTCCGACTGTGGGTGCGTGTTCATTTCCCGGGTGAAAGGTACAATTTAATGACTACGAACATAGCGGAATCAATGAACCATGCACTGTCAAATGCTAGAAGTCTTAACATTGTTCGACTATTAGAATCGATACGGGTTATGATGACAAGTTGGTTTGTTGAACGGAGAGAGGATGCTAGAAAGCAGCTAACAACGCTTTCGCGTGGTGTCGAGAAACAACTACATGTAAGTCAGCCGTAATATTGCATAAGTTAGTCGTAACATTTCATAAGTCAACCATAACATTTTTTTATTCTATATTTATAATAGGGTCGTGTTACTGCCGCCACACTTATGACGGCACAAAGGATTGATGATTATCACACTGAAGTTATATATGGATCTTCTGGGGATTCTTTGCATGTTGTGAATTTGGACGGAAAAACATGCACATGCCGGCGTTTCGAAAGGGAGAAATTACCATGTGTGCATGCAATCGCAGCTGCCGAGTACAGGGATAAATGTCGTATATTCCTGTGCAGTCCTTACTATAGCAACAATTATTTTGTAAACACATACGGTGAGTCGATCATGCCGAAAGATTCAGCGCTCCAAGTTCCTGATAACGTAGCTAACCAACCGTGCTTTCCCCCGGTTGTTCGGAGACCACCAGGACGGCCTAAGAAAGGTAGGATGAAATCTGATCTAGAAGTTGCACTTGAGAAGAAACGTCCTAGGAAAGAACACACATGTTCTCTTTGTAAACAGGTTGGACATAATGCAAGAACTTGTCCAATGTAGAAAGTTTGTATAAGTCAGCCGTAACATTGAATAAGTCAGCCGTAACATTATGTTTACATTACGGCTGAGTTATTGGTTTTGTTTACATTACGGCTGAGTTATGGGATTCATGCCCCAATTTGAATTACGATTGATTGTTTCGTCGATATTCACGCCCAATTTGATTAACTAACGGTTCTGAAGAAACTGAATCGTAACATTGCATAAGTCAGTCTTAACATTGAATAAGTCAGCCGTAATATTTCGTAAGTCAGCCGTAACAATTCGTAAGACATTACATTGCATTATAAATCAGCCATTTTAGTATTATCTTATCTATATAAATCAGCCATCATACATTCATAAATCAGCCATCATATATTCTTAAATCAACCAAACAACGAATTTTTTATTCATAAATCAGCCAGTGCATTATAAATCAGCCATCATACATTCATAAATCAGCCATCATACAACCAAAAGAACTCTGAAAATTTTCTACATTTTCATCATCATATTGAATCTCACAGCAGCTAGATCCTTCTTCTGGTGTAACTTCAACTATTTTTGGCTACGGGGATGGTGACCGGGTTATCCGGGATCCTGTGTGACAAGGGACATATAGCTTGCTCTTCTTGCTGTACTAAACTGTGCTACTGTCCTGCACAGTTCAGAGCCGGCCGTCCCAACATTCGCTTGCAAGAGAAATTACCCAAATATGTGTTAGATTAAGCGCATAAGGGGAATGGAAACCACACTTATAACTTTTAAATCTTAACAAGTTTAAAATAAAATTTTCAAAAACTTTTTCAAAACCCAATACTCCAAATCACAAACCCAAGAGCATTGCTCTGATATAAAAGAAGAACAAAGACTTTTCTGATTTTTATTTGATAATTGGATACATACAAATGAGCCATATAACAAGTATATATAGGCGCAAATGTAACTTGCAACATTTAATCCGGGTCATTTACTATTCAACGGCACTGTTGGCCGGTCAACTTGCAACATTTACTGTTCAACATTTACTGTTGTATGTTATGGCTGAGTTATGGTATTACGATACGGTTGAGATATGGATTTTGTTTACTGTACGGCTAAGTTGTGGATTCATTATTATGGCTGAGTTATGGATTTTTGGCGGGATTTTTCCCGCCCAAAATAGAAACACGAAACATCGTGAAACGTCGTGACACGGCTGAGTAATGGTATAGAAAGACGAAACATCACAATACGGCTGAGTTATAAGTTATCACGGCTGAGTTATTAAACTTGGCGGCTGAGTTATGTAAATCACGACTGAGTTTTATTATAATTGACGGCTGAGTTATGTAAATCATGGCTGAGTTATTATACTTGACGGCTGAGTTATGTTTTACATTTTAAAACTTGTAAAGAAAAACAAAAATTGTTGTAAACGGCTGAGTTATAAGTTATAAGTTATCACGGCTGTGTTATGGCAGTCCATTATAAATCAACCATTACAGAATTACTTAATCATTATAAATCAGCCATTACATTATAACTCAGCCAATTACATTTATAACCTATTCCTACTTAGAAAGCATAGACTGCATCATCCGCACTATCTCCTTTATGCCAGCCTTCATATCAGCAATGTCCTCCTTAAGTTAATTAATTTCGTCGGACATAGTCGTATGCGTCTCACCGATAATCTCCAATTCTTCATCGTGAGCTTCGTCGACCCACTTAAGTACGTGATTTGGCCCAGATCCCATGGCGCAACGATAAAACTTTCGTCCCGGGTTAGATTTTGTCTTAGACATTAGCACAATTGTAACCGACCCACATCCACACCTTCTAGGTATTCCCCTCCCCAAATCCATATTATTTGATAGTTAAGAACCCGATTAACAAAATAAATAGAGATTTTGGATGGACTTTGGTTTGATTATTTACTTTGTACTCTTTAAGACATTTGGGTGGGATTTTGGGCGGCTCTTCGGCGAGTGTATAGGTCACTGTCAAATCGGCGCATTAAATACATTTAGATTCGGGATTTTAGGCGGGATTTTTCTCGCCCAAAATAGAAACACGAAACGCCGTGACACGGCTGAGTTATGGTATGGAAAGACGAAACATCACGACTGAGTTATGGTATAGAAAGACGAAACATCACGATACGACTGAGTTATGGTTAAGCCGGCTGCGTTATGGTTAATACGGCTGTGTTTTGGATTTGGAGGGGATTTTGGGCGGCTCTTCGGCGGGTGAATAGGTCACTGCACACCTACGCTAGGTTGGGCGGCTCTTTGGAGAGTGTATAGGTCACTGCACAACTACGCTAGGTTGGGCGGCTCTTCGGAGAGTGTATAGGTCACTGCACACCTACGCTAGGTGTAGCGGCTCTTCGGCGAGTGTATAGGTCACTGTCAAATCGACGCATTAAATACATAGATTCGAGATTTTTGGCGGGAGTTTTCACGCCCAAAATAGAAACACGAAACGTCGTGACACAGCAGAGTTTATGGTATAGAAAGACGAAACATCATGATACGGCTGAGTTATGGTTACGACGGCTGAGTTATGGTATAGAAAGATAAAACGTCGCGACACGGCTGAGTTATAAGTTATCACGGCTGAGTTATTAAATTTTACGGCTGAGTTATGTTAATCACGGCTGAGTTATTAAACTTGACGTAGCAAACCAACCGTGCTTTCCCCTGGTTGTTCGTCAACCACCAGGAAGGCCTAAGAAAGGTAGGATGAAATCTGCTCTAGAAGTTGCACTTGAGAAGAAACGTCCTAGGAAAGAACACACATGTTCTCTTTGTAAACAGGTTGGACATAATGCAAGAACTTGTCCAATGTAGAAATTTTGTATTACGGCGGAGTTATGGCTTTAATTTTTTGTTGTATTACGGCTGAGTTATGGATTTTGTTTACATTACGGCTGAGTTATGGATTCATGCCCAATTTGAATTACGATTGTTTACATTTCGTCGATATTCACGCCCAATTTTATTAACGATTCTGAAGAAACTGAATCGTAACATTGCATAAGTCAGCCGTAACATTTCGTAAGTTAGCCGTAATACAACAAATTACTTAATTTAGTCAGTCCATTATAAATCAGCCATTACAGAATTACTTAATCATTAGAAATCAGCCATTATATTATAACTCAGCCAATTACATTTATAACCTATTCTGTTAAAGATTCGGAAACAAAGCATGTGGCGAATGTGCAAAATGATTCGTCTGATTTGGATCCTCTAGTTCTGGCTACTCCAAAAGAATCCACAGCTGTCCCTGAAAAGGAGCTACTAGTAAATGTGAAGGTTGAGAAGATCTTGAGTCTTGGTCTGATGATTCTGATATCATTGCGGTAAGTGATTGAGGCTTACCACCATGATTGAGGCAATCATTCGCTTGCAAGAGAAATCACCCAAATGGTATGGTTGTTCTGTGTTATAGAGGATTTTCTCTGCAAACCCAAACCCCGTAAATGAGTAATTTTATAACCTATTCCTACTTAGAACGCATATAAATCAGCCATTACATTATAACCCAGTCAATTCCTTCACCAGTTCTTCAAGTTTGGCTACGGATGGTGAAAACTTTTCTTCCCCAATGGGTTCCGGTGTAACTTCAACCATGTATGAGAACTTGGGGGAGTTAACACCATGATTGAGGCAATCATTCGCTTGCAAGAGAAATCACCCAAATATGTGTTAGATTAAGCGCATTAGGGGAAGAACAAAGACTTTTCTGATTTTTATTTGATAATTGGATAAATACAAATGAGCCATATAAAAAGTATATATAGGCTCAAATGAAACTTGCAACATTTAATCCGGGCCATGTACTATTCAACGACACTTGCAACATGTACTGTTCAACATTTACTGTTGTATGTTATGGCTGAGTTATGGTAGTATTACATTGCATTAGTCAGCTGTAACATTGCATAAGTCAGCTGTAACATTGCATTAGTCAGCCGTAACATTGCATAAGTCAGCTGTAACATTGCATTAGTTAGCCAAAGCAGTGAACTTACATGGCTGAGGAGGGTGAGGGATCTCGGCCTAGTTTTGTAAACCCGGATTACCAACAAAGGATTTGAGAGAATCGCGACCAATCTCGACCAATCTCGACCAAAACCAATCCATTAGAAGAAGCTCGATAAAAAGTAGGGAGATTCGTGGGATCTGGGGTGAGATAAGAACCTGGAGAGTTGGAAATGTTCCATAACTCGCAACACTGGAAACCGAAGAGACGGCGGAAGTAGGGAGATTCGATTAGGGCTTTCCATGGTTTGGAGACGCATTTGAATCTGGCCAGGGTTTTCAGAGGTATACCGGTAAGTATCATAGTCAGTAGCTCCTCTGGGAGTCTTCCTCTTGGCGTCGCCTCCATTATTATGGATGAGTTATGGATTTTGTTTACATTACGGCTAAGTTGTGGATTCATTATTATGGCTGAGTTATGGATTTTTGGCGGGATTTTTCCCGCCCAAAATAGAAAGACGAAACATCGTCACACGGCTGAGTTATGGTATAGAAAGACGAAACGTCGCAACACAGCTGAGTTATGGTATAGAAAGATGAAACGTCGCGACACGGTTGAGTTATAAGTTATCACGGCTGAGTTATTAAACTTGACGGCTGAGTTATGTTAATCACGGCTGAGTTATTATACTTGACGGCTGAGTTATGTTAATCACGACTGAGTTATGGTTTACATTTTAAAACTTGTAAACAAAAACAAAGTAAGACGGCTGAGTTATGGTTAAGACGGCTAAGTTATGTTTAAACCAAAAACATTAATAAATAATAAAAAGAAGAAACAAATCACATCCACATTATCCTTATACAATTTCTAAAAACAAACCTATTTCATAATCCCAAAAACAAATCTCACAAAATGAAGCAGAAGAAGTACTTATGTCTTCGTTAATACCATAACCATTCCAAGCACAATTGCTTTTCATGAAATTCGTCGTCCCACCATTGCAATTGCAACCTCCATAAGTGTAACTTTCTTTCAGCTCTCTCATCTTCCGATTGCCACCCCACTCAATCTCATCACGAAATTTTTTTCGAAGTTTCGGCATCTCCTCCATTGTCGTTGACATCATAGGTTTTAATAACGAAGACAATATTTTTAGACCTTCCACTTTTGTTGCTCCTTCTGCTATGCAAACCATTCCATAGACATACCGAGCTTTTTTATTGCCTTTCTTTGCAGCTTTAGCTAAACATGCCCTGCCTTTATCTCCTTCTACATCATCTAGACAAAGCACATTTTGGCCTATATCAAAATAGTTGTAGACACCTTTGCGGTATAGAGCCTCAGGGTTTCCATTCCTTAAACACCTATCGAAGAATTTGGAAAATGCTTCAAAATTGTGAGGAAACCATGGAAGGAATGGAACGTCACGAAGTGTTACTCTTTCTACAACCCATTTTTTGTCGCAACAATTTCTGAAAGCCTTTGACACTTGATGGAGATTGTCGATGTCGGAAATGGAAGAAGACCCAACAATTGCACATATCTCTTCGAGAATCTCATTTGGCAACGAGTTCAGATACACTGTTGGTTTGGCGGAATTTTTCCTCGTCAACAGAACTATTGCTAGAATAGGCAGTATAAGAACAAACCAAAACCAGACCATGGTTCCTGCAAATTTGATAGGAAAGAAAATTCTTTTTGGAAGTTTGGAGGATATGGATGATGGTAGTGGAAGTTAAGAGGATTTGGATATATATATAAAGGACTGTTCATTGGCTTTGTAACTGTTTCTTGGCACCCGTTCAAATTTTTGGGAAGTGTTCATTGAATCCTTGCGTGTTGTCTTTAGTTCATTGGTTTTGTAACTGTTTCTTGGCACCCGTTCCTAAATGACTGTTCGTTAACCCGCGACTACTACCAACTTCGTTGGAAGACGAAACGTCTCAACTTAAAATTTTACACTTGACGGCTGAGTTATAGGAACTTCACGGCTGAGTTATGAATATAGGGTTTAGGGTTTAGGGATCATGGTTTAGGGTTTAATGTATAACATTTAAAAAGTATATGATTTATAGTCTCAACTGAATCAAATTATACACATTCAATTGAAAAAATTGTATATGCTTTATTGTATATGATTTTGGGTCTTAATAATCTATAGGTAATGTTTGAAGTACTTGTAAGACAATATATATCTCAAGATCAAGTTAGATCACATTTTCGATTTCATACACATTCAGTTGTATAAATTGAAGAAACTATACACATTCAGTTGATTTATATTCATTTTATATTAATAAAATGAGCTTAATTATAATTTTGTAAGTCTTAAATCTTATATAAATGGTTTAGGGTATGGCTGAGTTATCTAAATAACACGGCTGAGTTATCTAAACATACCATAAGTTTTCAAATTACATTTTCGATTTTGGGGTATGGCTGAGTTATCTAAACGCAATGGCTGAGTAATATATCATAAAAACCATAAGTTATACACAACAAACATACCATTTACAGTCAAATCCTAATACCAAAAACAAAAATTGTTGAGTTATGGTATTACGATACGGCGGATTCAGGGCCAAAGATAGATGATCTCGGAATCTAACAACGGGAAAAGCCGCTTTTGACTCCATACACCCGAGTCAGACGAATACACAAAAACTCTCCATTCCTTCATCTCAATAGCACTAGTCTCACAAGTTCTAACCAACCACCTTAAAGCTCGAGGCTTGACCGTCTTCCTCAACAGGGGTTACCAAAGCATTGAACTTACATGGCTTTAATTGACACGGCTGAGTTATGGTATAGAAACACGAAACGTTGTGACACGGCTGAGTTATAGTATAGAAAGACAAAACGTCACGACACGGCTGATTTTTGTTTATATGATGGCTGACTTAGTCTTATGTTTATGTTATGGCAGACTTATGTTTATGTGATGTCTGATTTATGTTTATATTATGGCCATTACACAATTACTTAATCATTAGAAATCAGCCATTACATTATATCCCAGCCAAATACATTTATAATATCTTCCTTCTTACAACGCATATAAATAAGCCATTACATTATAACCCAGCCAATTTCTTCTTCAATTCTTCAAGTTTGGTCCTTGGCCGGCCGTCCGTCCCAATCTATTTTCTTCTTCAATTCTTCAAGATATTTTCACGGCCGTCCGTCCCAACATATTTTCTTCTCCGGTGTAAATTCAACCATGTATGAGAACTTAACACCATGATTTAGGCAATCATTCGCTTGCAAGAGAAATCACCTAAATATGTGTTAGATTAAGCGCATAAGGGGAAGAACAAAGACTTTTCTGATTTTTATTTGATAATTGGATACATACAAATGAGTCATATAACAAGTATATATAGGCTCAAATGAAACTTGCAACATTTAATCCGGGCCATTTACTGTTCAACGGCACTGTTGTGGATTTTTAGCGGGATTTTTCCCGCGCATCTACATATTTACTTCTTCTGAGATTTAAATTTAGCATAAGTCAGCCATTACATAAACATAACAATAAGTCATCCATCACATAAGTCAGGGACTAACTCATCAAACATTTCGATACGGCTGAGTTATGGTATAACTTCATGGCCGAGTTATGGTATTACGATACGGCTGAGTTATCTAAATGACACGGCTGAGTTATCTAAACATACCATAAGTCTTCAAATTACATTTCCGATTTTAGGGTATGGTTGAGTTATCTAAACGCAATGGCTGAGTAATATATCATAAAAACTATAAGTTATACACTAAAAACATACCATTTACAGTCAAATCCTAATAATAAAAAAAATCAGTTGAACTGCGCATACATATCAAAGCCATCTTCATCGAAGATCTCTGCTGCTATCTTCACCCGTAAACCCTGAATATTTACATCGCATATCCCATCAAAAGTTACACCAAGCGCTAGACATTCGACAAACTTCAGTGAATACACCCCACAATCGCCAACTTGGGTGTTTTGGGGAATGTTTTTGCCGCTTTTCCATCTGAACGCAAATTGTTTTTTGCAAATGGTTTTTTTGCCAGGAATTACAGCATTGATCATTGAAGGGATCATTTCCATCAGCGGCCTAAATGCATCTAGCATTTTTTGTTGACTTTCAGGAGTTACCTGTCCAATGATGGGATCGTAGGCATCAAACTTCTCCTTCAGAAGATCCACGTGAAACGCCACCCAATGCTCGCCTGCAGTAAGAAGAACTCCGTACAAGTGATCAACATCTTCTAACCACTTTTTGTTTGTCTGAAGGTCTGAGGGAATCGCACCGTTTATGAGTGACTCATAGCCTGAGTCTTTGAATTTGAATATCTTTGGCTTCATCTTGAACTGATTGAAATCCCCAATCCATGATCCTAGGAACCATTGGTCCACAAAGGCAATGCGCTTGGAACAAAATGGGCTGGGATCTTGCATGGACCTTTTGATGAGGACTCTGATATACGAAGCAATATGCTGTACACAGAATATTAAGTCAGCTATTATCATAACTCAGCCATTATTAAAAATAACTCAGCCATCAAACAACCATAACTCAGCCATCAAACAACCATAACCCAGCCATCAAACAACCATAACTCAGCCATCAAACAACCATAACTCAGCCATAAATAAACATAACCCAACCATTAAATAACTAATAACTCAGCCATGAATAATCATAATTCAGCCGTAACTTATACTTACAGTGTCAAACAACCATCCATAATCACGCTTCGGCCACTGCGCTCTTTCACTGATGAGTACTCTGTAGAAATTAACTTCCTCGTTACTACCATCTGTCAGTAGAATGTCCCTAACAATCAAACACAAGTCAGTTTAGGCAAATATTGCTAATAGCTGTATAAAATTAAATAAAATGGTGTAAAAGTCCATACTCGAATCGCCTTAGATGTTGCATAAGTTTAGCCAATTTATCCGGGTCAACAGGTGAGAAAGGATCATAGATTGCTGATGAAGGTTCAACATCCTTCCTCATGCACATCGTCCCTTTGTCTCCAAAAAGATAAGGAAAAACTGCTGATAAAGGACGGCTTGTCTTCGCTGCAAACCCAGTTGGACCAAATTGAACATCCCTCGTCCGATAAGTCTTAATTTCGCTAACCTAAGCTTTTCATCTTCGTCCTCATCAGACTCCGGTAACAATTCATTTCCTTTTGCGATCGCTTCCTCGGTCACATCCTCAAGATCAGTTTCACCTCCAATCTTCCCCTTCATCTTCCCAGGAGTAGGTGGAATACCGTCACGTAAACCCTTTGTTTGGACCTCCTTCTTTAACTCAGCCGGCTTATTCTTTAACTCAGCCGCTGCCTTCTCTTCCTTGTTCTTTAACTCAACCGCTTCCTTCTTCTTTAACACAGCCGCTTCTTTCTTCTTAGCAGCGTTCTCCTTCCTTTTAGCAGCAGCCGCTTCCTTCTTCTTAGCAGCATCATCAGCCTTAGCAGCATCATCAGCCTTAGCAGCCTCATTTTCTTTTGGTTTTTGCCTCCTGGAGCCGCATCGTACATATGGTTGCTAAGCAGGAGAATTAGTAGGAGAAATAGAAACGAAATCTGGCAAACCACTACCAGACAAATTCTTTTTCGCCTCAGGAGTACCCTAGTAATTTCGGCCTTCAATTTTGGAAAATACTGCTGCAGAGTTCGACTTTCGGCCTTAGCCGGCTCATCAACAACATTATCAGGGGTTTTAGATTCCGAGTTAAGAACCGTTGGTCTATTAACTGACTTATGCCGTGGTAATGTTTGCGTTTTTGGGCTGCGAACAAAGTTTTCAGCACTTTCCGATAAACCCAGAACTTTCAGACGCTCATCCACTGCATCTTTGGCATAATCACCAATTTTCTTCTCCATATCAGCAAATTTTCGGTTTAACTCTCCATAGTTGGAATCAATGGCCTCAAACTTCAACCCAAACTTCTCAAACATAGAGTCAACCTTCCGAAACATAGAGTCATGGCTCTCAAACTTACTCGCAATTTTGTCCAGCGTAGCGACTATGGTATTCAGAGCCGCCGTATCCTCGCTTAAACCCTTTCCCTTTGCATCCTCCTTCTTCTCTATATCAGCAGCTTCACCCTCGTGTTTCTTATCTTTCTTCTGCTTCTTTTTGGGTGGCTCAGACTCAGAGTCATAAAGAACTATAGCCAACTTGGGTTTTTTCTTCTCCTCCTCCTTCCTCTGCACATCCCAATAATTACCTGCTACATACCTACCAAAATGTAGGTCTCTTATCAGGTTATTCAGTTGTCGGTCATCGTCTTGACCTGGCCACTGGGGAAACATGTCTTCTACAAACTCCTTTGAAACCATATGCCTCACACGCACCTACAACAGTAACTCATAACTCAGCCATCGAATAATCATAACTCAGCCGTAAAAAGAATAACTCAGCCATCAAACAAAGAATAACTCAGCCATCAAACAAACAAATCATAACTCAGCCATCAAACAAATCATAACTCAACCATCAAATTACCATAACTCAGCCATCACATAAATAATAACTCAGCCGTAGAATACATAATAACGCAGCCATCAAATATAGAATAACTCAGCCATCAAATAAAGAATAACTCATCCTAAAACCTTACATGACCATGGTCTTTAATCTCCTTCTTCAGGACACTATCAAAACTTACACGTGTCCGCGTTGCATCCCATCGAAGAAGCGGAACTTCTTCTTCCTCACCGACTAGTTTGCCAAAACGCTCTCGAAAGCAACTGACAGATTCATATGACCAAGCCAATAAAGCGTAACTCATGCCGTTGATGTAGTATGTCTTTCCTGTTGGATTCAACGACTTAATACTACCAACAAGAGCTTCAAATGCAGGCCGACCCCATGGATAAGTCATCATGGCTTTATCATCAAATACTCTTATTGCAGTTTCAAACGGTATCCTAGAATTATGATGCAAAGCATAAATTCCCATGGCTTGAAGAACTAACAGCCCTAACCATTTACGCTTTTCTAAACTCCAGGCCTGACAACCTCTTACTGCTGCCCTCAGTTCATCAGGCTTGGGTCCAAACCCATGCGGCACATTCAACTCCTCCCAGAACTCTCTGTATTGGTCAGGTTCAATACTTTCTGTTGGCACTGGATCTGTGTTTAACTCAGTGATCTCACCAAACTCGAGTAAGCTAAACCTGATAGGTTGATCACCAACCACACACCAAATCTCCTTCTTCTCTACATACAGCTGTCTACACAGTAGATAGTGTACAGTCCTAGCAGACCACCCACATTTTCCTTCAAATAGCTTAGCAATTATTCCAACCGGAAACTTCTTCAGTTCTTCCCACACCTCAAGTCCTAATTGATCTTTAACAAAACCAAAATCTCCCATATATGAATAGTGATTAAGCGCTCTATTTTCTAGATTGGCAGCGCATCTTGATCTTCTAGGGTAATCAGGTGCTTGATGTTGTTTCATCTGATCACACAAGACTTAAATAATTCAGCTGCAATACTAACTCAGCCAAAACATAATACATAACTCAGCCGCAATATAACCATAACTCAGCCACAACATAATTTATAACTCAGCCGCAAAAAACCCTAACTCAGACACAATTTATAACTCAGCCACAACATAATTTTTAACTCAGCCGCAAAAAACCCAAATTCACCCAGAATATAATTGATAACTTAGCCGCAAAAAATCCTAACACAGACACAACACAACAACCTACCTTTCGAAGACGATTACAGCCGATTAGAGAAGACGAATACGAGTACGAGGGAAGACGATTTCGATTGCAGAGAGAAGACGATCACGAGGGAAGACGATTTCGATTGCGGAGAGAAGACGATCACGAGGAAAGAAACAATGTTGATTTCGAAAGAATCTTAAACGGAGAAGTTAAACGGAGAAGACAGTTGAGAAAGTTTGTGGTTTTTTTCTTTTTTTCCTTTGAGTTATAACACTTAAACGTTCTGAGTTTACACATTCAGTTGTATAAATTGTATAAATTGAAGAAACTATACACATTCAGTTGATTTATATTCATTTTATATTAATTATAATTTTGTAAGTCTTAAATCTTATATAAATGATTTTAGGATGAGTTATCTAAATGACACGGTTGGGTTATCTAAATGACACGGCTGAGTTATCTAAATGACACGGCTGAGTTATCTAAATGAGATGACATGGAAAATAAGAGTAGATGACATGGAAAATCGGAATTGATGACATGGAATATCGGTAAGTCAGCCGCCAAACAAACACATAACTCATCCATTAATAATTTCAATTTAAGAAAAACTAATCAAAGGTAAAGTTTGAAGTACTTGTAACACTAACATATATCTCAAGATCAAGTTAAATTACATTTTCGATTTTATACACATTTAGTTGTATGAATTGAAGAAACTATACACATTCAGTTGATTTATATTCATTTTATTAATATAAAATGAGCTTAATTATAATTTTGTAAGTCTTAAATCTTATATAAATGATTTTAGGGTATGGCTGAGTTATCTAAATGACACGGCTGGGTTATCTTAATGACACGGCTGAGTTATCTAAATCAGCGGCCATGTCATCAATTAAGAAAAAACTAATCAAGGGTGTTTATCGTAATTTACTAGGGGTGTGAAAAGATTTGAGTAATTTTTTAAAGATATATGGTATTCTAGTCATATAACCATAGTTCCATGGGATTTGAGTAATTTTTTTTTTTTTTTTATATATCATATATGTCAAAAAGTTCATAGAAAATCAAAAGAACTGGAATACAAACATAAACAAGACAAATGAGATGTTTTTTCTCTTCCTATGTGCTTCTTCTTGAACCGAAACACAAACATAAACGAGTCAAAGGAGATGCTTTCTCTCTTCCTATCACTACAACAATTAGTCGATATACCCACAATTTTTGTTACAATTAATATTTGTAGCAAAAAATAGCTACAATTTGATACAATTATGTGACTAACTTATTAAGTTTATAAAGTGTAGCAAATTTGTAACAATTTGTGGATAATTTGTTACACGATTACTACAAAAATAATGTTGTAGCTAATTTGCTACAAAGAATAACGAATAAGGCGTAGCAAAATTTGCTACTAACACATTCGAAGATGATTGTAGTGAAATTTACTTCAAAAATATTGTGAAAAATGATGTTATTAAAATTGAGAAAAGAATAGAAAGAAATTTTTGGAATGATGACAAATAGCTACAATTGTAATCGTCCCTATGTTGCCAAAATTTTCCCGGTTGAATTATTTGACCGAATTCAAAATATTTGGGCCCAAACTTTAGTATTGTTTTGCCCAAATTAACTAAGGGTAAGTATGGATCTCTCTCATTCACTTAGATCTAGGGTTTCTTCTTCTTCTTCTTCTTCTTCTTCTTCTTCTTCCCCTGCGATATTTCCCCCCTTCGATCCCTCTACCAGTCTCTTAGATCTAGGGTTTTTGTAGGAATAATCAATCTCATGGAGAGAAATCGCATGATCCCTAAATCCTTCTTAGCTAGGGATCATGATTCTTCCCCTCATACGATTTCTCCTCCATTAGATGGATTATTCCTCCTTCTCTCTGTTTCTTCGGCTACGGCTACCGGCACCAAAGTTGGCCAAGAAGAAAAAGGATATTTGAGCTTGTTCGCGTTTCGCATCCACTCGGTAGATTCTCTGGTGAATCGGAACGCTCTCGTATCACCGCCTTTACAAAAGTGTGTGATTATGTCAAGCTTCACAATCTCCAGGTTAGGGTTTTTAATTCTGCTCTATTATCTCCTGATTTTGGGGTTTATCTAGGTCTTTTCGTTTGCTTTTACTGTTCACTAGATCTCTTCTTCTTCTTGGGATATCTCAGAACCAGCCATGACTCTTTCAAAGTAATCGAAATACAGATTCTTAATCTATATGTTTCTTTTTGGTCAGTTTTCGGAGTATGCAAAGAGAGGAAGTGAAGATCGCAGGTAGGAAAATATGCAGAAGGCGAAACAGAATCCTCATTAGGAAACTTAAGGTTCTTCTCTGTTTTAAATAAGCTCTTTACAAACCAAAACATATCATGAAATTGAAGTATCTTTTGGTTTTATCACAGGTGAACCTGGAGAAGAAGAAATTAACATCAATGGATACGATCATGAACAGCCTTAAACATCTAATTTGGAAGTTCAAGAGATGAGGAGTTGAGTATCCAGTGATCAAGAACAAGCGATTCCAAGTTGAAAAGGTTCGCAATGGTTTCCTCTGTTTAGTCTCAATAGTATTTCATTTGTTAGATCTTTTTATGACTTTTCTTAACCCTTAGAACTCTAGCTGCCCTGATCAGATTGCCCCAATCGGTTGACAATGTAGGCAGTATTAAGCACACATCATTCTATTGCTTGTCTTATTCTGGTTTTCAGTCTGGTAAACTAACCATCTTCTATGTGTTTGTGTTTTTACCCAAGATTGAAGTGCTTTGGTGTGAGCGGATACATAAATGGCCTTGAGGCAGGTGAGTTTCTTGGAAATGTTATATTTTTTACTTACACATTGTGTCATGAGTTTTGCATGTTTCATATGCTTATGAGTTGGTTTCTTCATTGCTTATTGTAGAGATGGACTTACAAATAAGATAGAGTCAAAGTTCTGTCTGAAAACCATGGCCATGGTGCGCAGCAAGAAATGTTATAAGAGAAACGAAAGTAAGGTCAGGCTATGTAACCAAAGGTGAGATGTTTTATTCCTCTTTGTTTTAGGAATGTTTATACACAATTTATAGATTAGAGATATCTTTTAGCAATCTTTTTGTGTTGTCATCAAAAGTCAAGCTACTCACGTAAAGTTGGAAAGGCTACAAGACTATAAGTTAGGAACATCTATTAGTAATCTTTCTATATTTCATTTTCATTTATACTTTATTATTGTTTTTTGTTTGTAAATAGAATTTTATTAATTGTATTATATATTACATAATATTTATACTAATAATTTTTTTTTTTTTGTTAATTATTTTGGTTTTGTAACAATTTGTAGCATTTTAGATTCAGAACTTTTGAAGCTTCTTGTTGTAATTGAATATATTTGTTGCAAACTCGTGGGTTTCTTGCTTCAATGGATTTTGTGTTATTTGTATCAAATTACCACAATGTTTTTTTGTAACAAGGTTTGTAGCAAGTAATTGTGACACATAACTTTGTGGATATTTGTGGCAAATTTGCTACAACTAGCTACAAAAATGAATTACCGACCAACACATACTCAGAAGACACATTTATAGCAAATTTGTAGCAAAATTCATATAGCTACAATATCATATGCATAGCCACAAAAAAAATTGTAGCTATGTTCCCATTTTTTTGTAGTGTATGTGCTTCTTCTTCTTCAGGTAATTTAATGAGTGATCACAAATAGTGCTACAATTTTTAACGGTTGAAAAATAAACTGTCTTTGCATCATACCATAGAGGCCAAAGAAGTGGTAGTTTGTGGACAATATAACCCGGAGTAGTTTAACACCTTCTTGGAGATCATGTGTCATTCCCCTTCCTACGAGCTCGGCCGCTGTAGTGCCAATTGAGTCCAGTACCACTCTTGTCATGTCCTCGACTATAATGTTCTGCGTCAATTAGATTCCAGAAACAATGATAGTGGTAAACGTAAAAGTCGGTTCTTGTGTTCCGCGGTTTTCAGGAAATGTGAGAGATTCCCTTGCTGTATTGAGAAGTTCTTTGTAGCAGGAGGTCAGAAACTCCCATGTCAGATTTAGAGGCAAGTCAATAAAGACGGGAAAGCAATCAGAGGTTCGCTGTTTGCAAGATCTCTTAGGCAATAAGCAAGTTGCATTCACAAAACATTGCTACTGAATTCCATAGACGTGACTGAGGAGGCAATCATTCTAAGGAAAACCACGTCCAATTCCCTCTCGACTTGGTCCCTGGTTGATGCAAATCTGAGGCAATCGAGAAGAAGCAGGTTGAGCGTTTCGAGAGCACAATGTGTCAAGCTAAACCTTGTCAGAGTAAGAGAGAGTTGTATCGCTTTCGACGAAACGTGGATCTTGCCAGATAGATAAAGTCTCAAAAGTCTCAAAGCCAAGATGTTCAGAAATCTGTGGGTCCAAAGCTGGTACATGACAAGTAATACGTATTAAAAAAATAAAAACTCGGTTTGATTTACTTCTTACTCGTTTATATAGTTAATATTTAATTTACATAGTTTTAACTTTTGGTAACTTTTAAAATAAATGTAATACAAATTTAAATTAAATTTGAAATTGATTAAAAATGAGACAAATAATAACGAGTTACATTCAAATATTTGTAAGTAACTCCTAAATAATTTACAAGTATTCGCAAATAGCAAGTTATTTAGCGGAATAAGTTACTCACAAGTAAGATATTTTTTGGCAAGTACTTGAAATTTCGAGTTCTCAATTTTAAGAAGCCAATTACAAATGTAAAATTTGTAATTAGGCCTGGGCATTCGGTTAACCAATCGGTTTTTGGTTTGGGTAATTCGGTTTTCGGGTTTATGAATATAAAAACCATTCGAGTTTTCTAAAAATTCGGTTCGAATTCGGTTCGGATAGTGTCGGGTTCGGGTCGGTTTTTGGATTTCTGCTAAAAACCAAAATAATCCAGATAAAATCTGGATTCGGTTTATTTCGGGTTTTTGCAACCAAATAACCCGAAATATCCGAAATTAACTTCAAATACCCGAAATTGACCTGAAATAACTGAAAATCATATACAAAATTACAATAAAACTAGAAATTAATTGAGACAAAACTTGAAAGAAAACCCTAATCAGAACTCTAATTGAAATAAAAATTACACCAAAACAAGAAATCAATTGAAACAAAACTTGAAAGGACATAGGTGCTACTTTAGGAATATTAGGTGTTATGAATTTTCGGGTAATTCGGGAAACCGCAGGTATTTTGGTTAAACCCGAACCTGTTCCCGAACTCAATACCCGACACCTATGGAAACCATTCGGGTTTTGACCATACACCGAAACCGAACCGAACCTTTTTTTCGGATTGGTTTCGGGTTCGGTTTTCGGTTTCGGTAAATATGCCCAAGTGCTATTTGTAATACTTAAACAAGGCAAGAAAAATAACAAATACACCTAAAATAGTCTACATAAAATAAGTGCAAAAATCACCAAAACTGAAGGGGCTGTTTTGCAATTAATTTGATATCTGGGGAGTGACAGCGAACATATAATTTTCAGGGAAAGTTAGAAAGCAAACTGAACAGAAACAAAAAAAAAAGGCCAAGTCATTCTCTTGCGAATTATGTCTCCGACGACCTCTTTTTAGCTTCTCGCTTTACGCTTATGCTCCGATTTCTCAACCAATCGATAACAGATTCTACGGTCTGTCCTTTTCGAGTTCTTCCTCCTTTACTTCTTCTTCTTCGATCGCCCCGGAAAATCTAGTTTTCTCATCAAGGAACAAGTATCTCTCCGTAAAGGAATTAAATTTCGTAACTTTCTTGTGCTGGGTTTCAATTTTATGGATAAAATTCGAGAACCCATGTCCCAATTATTAGGAATCTGCTAAATCTAGTAGTCAACTTGGAATTAGGGTTCTTTCTATATGTGTCACTGATTGAGATTACTCTATATGTGGCCTTTAGTTGAAGCTAAGTTTCTTCAAACCCAATTATCTTGTTTCGTAATAATCTCTATTCTTGGTATGTTGGGGATTAAGGGCTTTTAAATGACATATTTTGGGGTGATTCATGAGTGTTTGGTGTTGTTGTATTAGAGAAGGTCAATGTGTTTAGGTGAACTTTTTGCTTGCATTGTGGGGTAGGTCAAAGCGTTAGCTGCTGAAACCGAACAGCCGAAATGGTGGGAGAAGAAAGCAGGGGCAAATATGATTGACGTTAACTCAACCGAACAGTTTCTCAACGCTTTAAAAGATGCGGGAGATAGATTAGTTATCGTAGATTTTTATGGAACTTGGTGTGGTTCTTGCCGAGCTATGTTCCCAAAGGTAACTTCTCTTTTAGATACTTAAAAAATCTATCTCTCTATGTGTTTACTTTAAATTTAAAATCGAATCTTGAGACTATCTTTCTTGCTCCAGCTCTGCAAAACGGCGGAAGAGCACCCTGAAATTTTGTTCCTTAAAGTAAACTTTGACGAGAGCAAGTCTCTCTGCAAAAGCTTGAACGTCAAGGTGTTACCGTACTTCCACTTCTATCGTGGCGCTGATGGCCAAGTCGAATCCTTCTCATGCTCCCTTGCCAAGGTTAGATCCTCTTGTCCCTTTCTCTCTTTTTGTCTATCGCGAAAGTAGAGTATAGCCACTGCATTGTATTGTCTTTATGGCGTTCTCTAAAGTCTTATATAAGTTTCTGCAAACATTTCTGCAGTTCCAGAAACTGAGAGATGCTATAGAGAAACATAATGTAGGAAGTTGCAGTGACTACTCTTCTTTAGCTTCTGAGAAAGTTGAAGATTCAAGCATATAATCAATCTCTGGATCAAATTGATCTAATATTATTTTGTTTAATGGTTTCCTTGTGTGTATATATGTTAACTAAATTATTTGTTTCTTCCTTGTATATATATGTTAACTGCAATTTGCATCATATTTTTTTCAATGTATTGTCTTACAAATCGGCTTATCTTAAAACCAGTCTGAAAATAAAAAAGGTCTAAATCAACGAATGAAAGTATTTAAAAGCATATAACACTAAAACGAAATCAGCAAAGTTTTAAGGAAGTGTTCTTACATCCCCATGCCTAATAAGCTTGAGAACTAGTAGATTAGTAGTATTCAATAGCAAATTCTCAAGTAGAATTCAATAGCAAATTCTCAAGTAGATACTCAATTATATAAGATATTTAGTTGAAAACGATTTTTAATAAATAAAAAATTAATATAAAACAAAAATTTGGAAAAAAAAAATAGCAAACTATATAATTAAAAATAGAAAAGACCATGTTTCTATCGTTATATAAAAGCAGAGGTTTAACATATGTTATATTTATAGGGAACACAAAATAATTGCCCATGGATAATTATAGGACTAGATCAATGAGAAAAAGAAAAGATAAAGAAAATTTGGTTAGTGGTATGTTTCTACATGTTTAAAGTTTACGAAATAGCATCAAAAAAGGATCGTCAAAACATGTAAGATAGATTTAGTTGTTATATCAAATAGTTTAATGATTTAAACCATATATACACATATCAAGCCTATATACTTTATTGATTGGGATTTCCAATTTATTCAAATTACATATTAAATTATAACTTTTATCACTACATTATCTAAGTTAGGATTTGAATTAAGAATATAGTATGTTTTTCCCTAAAACATTCTTTAACTATAACCATTTACTATAAATCAAGTAATCCTCGTATCGCGAAGATTTTAATCTAGTTTTAAAATAAATCAAGGTCTATATTTTATGAATGTTTAAGTAAATTATGGTTATCAACCGATGATTGTTCTCCTATCCGATGATGCGGAGATGTCACTTGGTTTTCGAGTTTAGAAATATTAGAATAGTCGTTCTACTTGTAAAAATTAGGTTTTCTGTGATATCAAATGGGGAGAAAAACATAATTATACTTTTTCAAACTGACAATGATATGAAAATTTACTACCAAAATATTTCGATCAAGGGTATAGTGGGTTAGTGGTTTAGCACATGAAGGTTGTTCTTTTGTGTCTTTAGTTCAATTTCCCTTGGGAAAAGGAGTATTCTCAAAGAGAAGAGACTAAATGTTGACTCCACGAAAATTAATGTTTTGGACAGAACTTCAAAGTTATTAAAAAAAATATCGATCTTTCATAATTGTTGCTAAAAAGATCAAGATTTGTTATGCATACAATTCGCAGCAGAGCGAAACAATTATAAAAAAAGAAAAGAAAAACTTGAAGATCCGTTAAGGAGTAAAACTTGTCTTTGAAAAATATCATAAAATTCACTTCTTTTGGTGTATTGAATAAAACTTATCCATGGAAAATATTCTCAAATTCAGTTTCCTTTGCAACTTTTTTCCTAAATGGCATATAAGTAAAAACTTGGCTTCTAAAATATATACCGATGTTGTAATTAATAAATTAAAGAGAAAATTACTTGAGTTCTCGATTTTAGTTCAAAATAGACTCCTAAATATCCAACCGGTAGTCAATTCAAGAACCACGCCAGTGAAAGTTTTGCCTATTCATTCCAACGGTAATACTAAAATTTCCTGCAACTATTCATTAGCAGTGACGATTGACAAACTAATTCAAATTTCAAAAAAAAAAAAAAAAAAACGAATTTTCTCTTAATTCTCCATCTCAATCCGATCAGTTAACGGTCAATTTCGGTCCGATCAGAAGAGAAAAGAGAAAAGAGAAAAGAGAGATAGATTTGATCTCGGCAACTGCCTTTCCTTCACCGTCGTGTTCACCATGTTCAAGAGAGACGATTACTTTCGAACCAAACACGACGCCGTTTTCCCCAGGTGGCAGGTACTCTTTCTCTTTCAAGAAGCTCCTCTCCGATTGATTCTGGGTTTTGCTTGATTTGTTCTTTCCGGTTGTGTTTGAGTGATTTCTCTTGAAATTTCGTTGAATTTGATCTGAAGGTCTCATTTTTAACGCTTATCTTCAACGTTTCTTTGTTAGATCTATGAAGAATTTGAGTAATTTCATTTGATGCTTCTGGGTTTTTTTCTCCAGGGGTTTGGCCGATCCATGCTTCTGCGTAAACCCTTTTCAGAAACTGAAGAATTAAGGAAGACTTTCGCAGACTACTCCTCCCTTTCACGCGATTTAGGTCCAAAGGTCACATTTTGTCTCCTTCATCACTTTTGCAACTTGTATTTTTGTTGTATATAAGTTAACTAGGTGGCTTAGTCTCAAGCTAAGCACTGTCTCTTTAGTAATTAAGTTGGAAAACTAAATCTTTTTATAACTTAACACAGATTCTGGTAGGGGCTAACGGTAGCAGAAAGGGAAAAGATTGTGTAGGTAGATACAGAGTTCAAGGATCCTTACCGGGGCTGTCTGAGCTCGGTGTAGCTGTCGTTGGTCATGACCAGGGCCGAAAAGTTGATTCGGATGACGATCTTTTGGCTTATCTTGGTCAAGCTGAAACCATTAGATCTCGGCTCCAGCCTGCTTATTGTACCCGTCATGGCTTGCTTAAGAAACTTGCCGAAAACGAGTTTATGAGCCAGAGAAAGGCGGGTTTGTCTCAAACGAGTCTTCCTTCAATTCAGAAGAATATTAGCAATAGAACCGGAGACAAAAAGCATGATCCTGCAGAAGGGAGAGAGAGAAGCTGTGATGATGACATTGTTGATGGTTTTGATTCTGCATCTTTTTGTGGAGTCTTACTACACACGATGGTACGGTTTGCACTACAACTCCAATAGAAGGAAGAAAGAGATGCACTGAGCATAAAGGGCAGAGAATTTCAAGTGTTCCCCTCGAAAAACGCTTATCGTGTAAAGTTCCTACCACAAGGGAGCGTGAAGAAAATGAGAATATATGTGGAGTCATTTTACCTGACATGGCACCTTGCAGAACAAAACCTGTTTCAAGGAGAAAACGATGTGAGGAACACAAGGGAATGAGAACCAATGCCTTTTTCTTTCTGTTCAACCCAACAGAACACGATCAAACCGTCAAAGCGGAGAAATCCAAACCCGAGGCATGTACAGGCTCAATGGACAAAGAGAATTTGGGTCCAGGTCTTTTCTGTGAAGCTACAACAAAGAATGGTTTGCCTTGTACGAGAAATGCTCCTAAGGGAAGTAGAAGATGTTGGCAGCACAAAGATAAAACTTTGGACCACAAATCATCCGAAAATATTCAGTCAAAAACCGTAAGGCAAGTAATGTGTGGAGTTAAGCTGTATAATGGATCGGTATGCGATAAATCTCCAGTAAAAGGACGAAAGAGATGTGAGGAGCACAAGGGGATGAGAGTCACATCTTGAGTTCAAAGAAAGCTTTAAGGTAACTGGTTTTGTAAGTACCTAACATAAATGTCATTATTCATGTCGGAATGGTGATTACATCGACTCTCTCGTAAATGCATAAGGAAACTACCATAGGAATGTGTTCAACTAAATTCCTGAATCAACAATTCCTTATCTACATACAAGTCCTAGAGTTTTTCATTGGAATACTGACACTGTCTATTTGGAGGAACCTAGGGGCATCAATTTCCTCCTTCCAAAAAATGGAATGTACAAATCTTAAATAATATCATGTGATTTTAAACAGCACAAAGAATCAGCTCTTAGAATTAGTTGAATACATTACTTCACCTTGTCGTCACAGCCTTTTTGATTCTTCTGTTTCCTCACGCGACGGGACTCTTAAGTGCAGCTTCATAACATCATACACTGTGAACCCGATTGCCACAGACGGCACAACCTTAAGGTAATTGATGCTTAGCCCCGAGAAGATTTGCTTCCAGCCTTCTTCTCTAGCGATCTTGAAAAGGGTTTGCATTGTTCCTCTTCGTCTTGTTTCTTCCTTAACGGCTGCAGAGAGTCTCTCAACCTGCACGGAGTTTCGGTTATAAATACTAAAGATTCAAGGATGGGTTCAACAGAAGCAGAACCATATCACACCTGCATTTGTCTCCTGACAACATCAAGAGGGTACGTTAAGGTCTGACCCAGCAAACCAGCGACCGATCCACATACGAGTTTCAAGGAAATGTCTTTCTTATGTTCTGGAGGGACATGGCGTTTCATTTCCTCGTAGAAGTAGAACTTCAAACCAGCATAGGGGAAAATCCCATACATAGAAGGAGCTAATCACATGAAACCAAACAAAGATCAAATCTTTTTCATTCTTAAACAAGGAGAAGATCTAGCAACTCCAAATATGTACCTACACCACGATATAGGCCTCGGAAACCAGATTCTCTATATGTCCTCGAGAAACAATCGCTAATTCCTCTATACACAATTTGTTCCAGCGGAATAATAGATTTTGCTTGCGCCTTTGTTGAACCAACAACCTGCACTGCTGAATCCTCTATGAGCCTTACTTACCTTTAAAGATCAAGTTGTGACATAAATCACAAAGAAAGATTTACCTGATAAGCGAGCTTTGTCCGGACAAGGTCAAGAGGATACGTAAAGAGAACCGCGGTTCCACCAGCGAATGATCCAGCTACAAGATCAAGCAACGGGCCTCGAGTAGTGTCGGGAAAACCGAAAATGATCCATCTCCGGTATTCCTCATACGCCATGTAATGAAGCCCTGCGTAAGGAACTATCCGAGCAACACTTGCACCATTCCCACTGTCAAAAACCCGAGGTTAAGAATCTAATGACTGAAGGTAAAATCTTTTTTACCCGTAATGCTTACCGGTAAAAACCCATTAAACCTTCAGTTCTACCAATCTTATTGATAGATCCTATGAGTCCAATTCTCTTAAACTCGTCCCTTCTCGTCTGAGAAAAGATCAATTCATGATTATTTCCTAAATACCGAATTAAAGAAATTGATGCGAATTTTGTGACCCAGTCAGGGAGAATAATGAATCTTGTGAAGAATCAATGATTGGTTCAAACCTGGAAGAGAATCTTAATTCGCTCGAGTGGAGCGACGGCGGATTTAGCTATACCGCCGGTGACGCCGCCGGCGATAAGCTCCTTAGCGAATAAAGGCATCGAATCAATAATCCCCTTCTTCTCTTCTCCCTCCGCCATCGAAGAGAGGTAGAGAGAGAGAGAGAACGGTAAAATTGATCTTCTTCGTCTTCGTCTTCTTCTTCTATTTCTCGGAGAATATTTGGAAAGTTGAAGTTGGAAGAAGAAGAAGAAAGGAGAATGATTCTTTCTCTGATCAAATCGGGACTTGGTTTCTTTCTGATTCTCACCTTCTCCGCCAAGTTATGCAAATCTTTTTT
Source organism: Draba incana (assembly GCA_963576765.1). NCBI lineage: Eukaryota > Viridiplantae > Streptophyta > Magnoliopsida > Brassicales > Brassicaceae > Draba > Draba incana. The sequence continues at coordinate 23,971,029 of OY755212.1, read as the reverse complement.
TTCTCCGTAAATTTGGTGGAAATTAAATTAATTAAGTATGGTTTTATTTATTTATATAAATTAAATTTATTAACTATGGTTTTAATATTCGTTTCAACGTTTTCTTTTCTTTTTCCTTTTTTAAAAATAATTATAGGTCTAAGATTCGAAAGAATAATTCAACCAACAATTTCTGCTTTTATTTGCTACCAAAATCTTTCATTTAACTGCTAAACTTAACCAATACTTTGGGGTGGGACATCATTGAGATCATCCCCAAGTGGTTTCATCTCCCTCTGGCTAAGTGAAAGAAGAGAAAAGATTCCATATTTCATTAATCTAGAGAGGGTCTACAGAAAAGAAAAGTTGCTTGAAGAAGAGGGTCTACGGAAAAGAAGAGTAGCTAGAAGGTCTACGTAAGAGGTAGAGAAGTGGAATATCCACATTGCAATTACGCCTTACTCGAATAAACTCTACTCTTGATGTTGTCTCGGCATTCAACTTCCCTATAGCTCGTGTTATATGGGTAATCACTTCCCGGTTCATGAACTACGGTGGAACTCCCCATATTCGCATCAACGGATTCAACCCTTGAAGTATGCACATTTGCTGGATATAAATTTGGTCCTCACTAGTGATGTTAAAATGGGTTTTATGATTAAATACCCATTTAGACCCATCTAGATGTACGGAAGTTTAATGGGTTTAAATGGATACCCCATTAAAACCCACTAATTAAATGGGTTATACATTATAATAAGTGGACACCCTATTAAACTCATTTACATTTTTTTTATAAATTATTAGAAATTAAAGAAAACATACTTTTGGCGAAAAATACAGAAACGCGTTTCAGCGGGAAAATTATAGAAAACGCGTTTTGGCGAGAAAATTACGGAAAACGCGTTTTTGGCGGAGAAATTACGGAAATGCGTTTTTGGCGGGAAAATTACGGAAACGCGTTTTTGGCGAAAAAATTACGGAAACGCGTTTTTGGCGGGAAAATTACAGAAACACATTTTTGGCGGGAAAATTACGGAAACGTGTTTTTGGCGGAAAAATTACGGAACGCGTTTTTTGGCGGGGAAATTAAGGAAAATGCATTTTTGGCGGAAAAATTATGAAAAACGCGTTTTGGCGGGAAAATTACGAAAAACCCGTTTTGGCAGGAAAATTACGAAAAAGAAAAAATATTTATCATAAAAACTAGTTGCTTTATTGTATCTCTTTTCTAAAAAAATATTCTAAATAAAAAAAAGTAATTTAAGAGACAAATAATTTATGTGGATAACTAATTATTAAAAAGAAAACAAAATACTTAAATGGGTGTAAATGAGTGTAATTGGGTAAGTGTAACTGTAAACTAAACGGGTCTAAATGGGTAGCCCTATTAGACCCTTAAACTAAACGGGTCTTAACGGGTGTGGGGTCTAAATGGGACGGGGTCTAAATGAGGTGGGTCTAAATGGGGTGGGTTTATCCATATTAACATCACTAGTCCTCACAAATTGGCTAAGAAATTAACTGGGTCCAAAAGTAAATCAGGCCCAAGATCCAACTCAAAGGATAAAAAAACCTAATCATAGTGTAGCAACTATAGTTACATTTGACCTAAAATTTTATAATCACATTACATTATAAGTAGAAAACCTCATACCTTATGATGGGATTTTTTTGTAATTCAGAGCACAATGGACCAAAACGCATCGTTTTAATCTCCAAATTTCACGGAAAAGAGTTACGAACGAGTACTGTCATTGGAACAATCTTCAGTGAAATACCATCTATAGCTAAAAGTTAGTCATCCAGCCCGATATAGAAACTTCATGACCAAGATCTCCTAGTGACACATCACCCTTCAACCGACCACTTGATGGGGTGTAAAGGTCTACCCTAATAAAAATTGCAAGTGCACAGTTAATCAACAGTAGTACTTAGTGATCGAATCCACATGGATTGATGGTAACACTATAGGTTTGCGGAGAAAAAAATCAAAGTAAGACAAATGAGGTGGTTATGGTTGTGAATGATTCGAATTCGGTAACTTTTGCTTTTGTAATCAATAAAGACAAACGTTGGGCCATGGATATCTCAGGGTTCATAGGCCAATTTATTCACATGTTCATGCGGTATCTAACAAGTTATTTTTCTAAATCGAATACTCTTAATAATATAATCAACTGACTGTCGCAGTGAAGATTGATAAATCTAGACAACCAATTACTCAACTGTCGCAATAGCAATTATGCTTGTGGAATGCTTGTGGTTAACATATCAAATCTTGAGCATTTATGCATATTTATCGACCCATGAAAACCTCTTAAGAGATCCCCTTAACCGAACAATAAAACTACTCAATCATGAAGAACGCATCCATGAAAGAGATTGAATAAAGATATTTCAGAAGAGTAAAAGGGTTTAGAAATCTTTCTATGTGATACAAAGATGAGAGATTGTCTTCCTAACAAACTTGTAATGAAAAAATCGATTGAAACTCCTCCTTAGCTTTGTGTCTTCTTCTTCTACGGCTTCAAGCGGTGGCTATGAGCTTTGTGGTGGCTGTGTGAGCTTGTGTCTTCTCATTTTGTGACCTCTTTTGTGATTAAATAGGTGTAACTCTTATAGCATACTCTAAAAGATTTAGGAGATATTCTTCGAAGATATGGAAATTTGCATGTTTTCCTTAATTTGCGAATATCTTCAGATCTAGCCGTCGGATTTCCATGATTGAATATGCTAGTTGAATATAAGATCCTTTTATGTCTCGTATTAAATTTTGAGCTCTATCCAACGGTGGAAACGTTTCCATCAGAGGGGAAACATCTTATGGACATAATTTGTCTTTTCCTTAAATGCCTTGATTTTCCTCTTTTTAAGTCCAAAATGTTTCAAATTCATGTAAAGGCTTTTAAAACCAAGAAAATACTAAAAATGGCAATTAAATACCTGATATATCATGATTTTTACCAGTTTTTAGCAATGATATAAGTTCGTTTTAGAGACTTGTTGGTGTAATTCATATCTTTTAGAGTATTTACATGTTTAATGACATTTGGAGCATAACTGAAGACTATGGAGCATAACTGAAGACTATGGAGCATTGTGGAATGAGCTATCGAAGTTTCGAAAATCATGGATATCCGAATGGCCGGATTCAGATCCAGATAGTAAAATTACAGATCCATCAAATACGGATCCGGATATCCTGATTTTGAAGTACGATCATGTTATGTTGTTGTTAATATATAGAATATCATGATTTGTAAACAAAAAAAAACTGTATTATTTTAATTTTATAATACTACTCCCTCCGTTCTTTTTTAATTGATGTTCTAGTAAATTTTTTTTCTAAAAGATTGATTTTTTTACATTTTCAATGAAAAAATAATGATGAATTGTAAATTTCAAGACACATTAATTGATTTTATCAAATTACTATTTGTTTTTTTTTTTGGTGAATACTATTGGGTTAGAGTTATAGAAAATTGTTTAGTTTAAAAAAACAAAACATTTATAACTAAGAATTAATGTGTTTTCTTAATAGGTGTGAAAATTCTAGAACTTTAAACAAAAAGAAACAGAAGGAGTATAATATTTTAGGCGGTATAAACGTTTATCGCCATGAGGGACTAGCGCCTAAGCGCCGCTGAGGCATACGCTTAGAACGCTTTTTAGAACACTTGTTAGAATACAACAATTTTTTTTAAAATGCTTTTTCAAATAATAAGTTTAGTAAAGAAAATAAGTAAACAAGTATTGTCAAAAATTGTGGTGTATACACGTATTAAAAAAGTTGAGATGTTGATTTGAGAGTGATTTTAGGACTCTCTCACTAACTTGTCTTTTATATGTATAGGGATTGGTTTTCTAAAATTTTTACATAAATTAATACATAATTAATTGTGTTTAGTTACAAATGCACATATTTCATAATCATTACTAATAGTTAATTTATAAATTCAAATATTCTCATTGAATATTTTTAAAATTTTAGAATTTGTTAATATGGACAAATAAAATATACATAAAATTTAGAAAGTTTATCTTTATTAATAATAAAAACAAAATAGAACATCAATTTTCTAAAAAATAGAAAATATGTTATTATCTAGCAAGAATTAAATTTATTTCTTAAAAACAATTTTACTCCAAGATGTTTTCTTGTCACCCCCCGTTCATCATACATTTGGGAACTCCAATATTACACCGTATGAGTATACGTCTTTCAGCATATACGTTTTGTTTATTTTTAGAACTCGCGAAACTACAAATACATGGTATTGCCTTCGCCCATTTTTCACAACAACCAGCTGGAATCGGACGTTCGCCATTTCCAAAAAAGGCTTCTGCGCAACCTTCAAGCTCCAGACCGCAAGTTGGTTTTTTTCTATTTGGCACCGACGACTTTGATCGGAGACGAAAATAATGTCAAAATTATGAGGATGGTGATGACTAAAAATGAAAAGATCTTCATGACTAATGAATTAATAACTCAAAATTACAAGCATAACAAGATAGGTTTTACTTTGTTGATATAACTAATTTATGCTTTCTTTATTTTCTTTTGGGTGTTTATATAGGAAATTGGAAGCGTAAAATATTGAAAGTGAACACGGAATGGAGGATAAAAATCCTATTTTAATGTACAAAGCAATAAAGAATAAAATGAAAATTTGACTTTTCCAATAATTTCTTTCTATTTTTTAGCTCTCTTTTTATTTATAAAGCAATACAATGTATTTTTTAGGTAGTTTTTTTTTATAATAATATAATTTTTGATTAGGTGATTTTTTCTTGTGGGTCCAATCACAAATCACTATAGAAAAGATCTCATAAAAATCAATAAACACGTTAAAGTACAAAAAAAATGATTGTGTTTTTTTTTATGTCTCTTTGACGCTTAAGCTAGTAAGATTCGATTTGTTAAAAAAGAAATCTTTGACGTTGAATTCATAGCTACAACGGACAACATAGAATCCATGTATGCTATATATATACCAGTTTGGAAAGAAAATCTCAGTTATGTTTGTTCACCCATAAAGTCATTATTAGGCGAGATGAACTCGAATTGAAGAGAGTTTAATCAAATATCAATGAATATGTTTTGTATCTTGATATTCTCATTTTTGCAATCTATTATTTGTGCTTGAAAGCTACTACAAGATCTACACCAGCTACAAGAAGGACACAAACAAAAAGTAAACTTGTATTCACTCTAAAGGAAAATAAAAGCATTTTTGTTACCAATTGGATTTATATATGCTTTCATAAATAATTGATTCTTGACTAACTCATTCGTAAGCTATAAATAAAACTTTATTTGGAGCAAAATTTGATATGATTAAGCTTTTTTGCAATTAACACTGAATATATTTTATTATAATCTTAAGGGGGAAAAAAATCTGGTAATCCAACAAAACTTGATACAATTAAGTTATTTGCATTTACATCGAATATAACCTCATAATCCTGTTAAATTTGATATAACTAAATTATTCCAAATCACCGCTTGTTGTGCTTGCTGCTGAACACCGCTCGTTGTGCTTACTCTGCATGCGATAACAGAAGGACCATCGTCGATGCCTTCGTTGGGAACCAGTGCCGGCCCTGATACGAAGTGGAGGAAACACACTATTGCATACTTTTTTTAACAACCTTAAACTACAAATTGAGACACTTTAATTTCATCTAATACAATTAAAAAAAATTGACAAAATTTTATTACAAGTTAAAACAGTGTTGATCTAAGACACACTTTAATTCCGGATCTGGTGGTACTAGTACGCAATGGACTTACAACTACCACTAGACTAACAGGTTTATTGGTTTTAGTATTTTAATGGATTTTGGAATCCACTCCAATTCCTATGTTATTTAATTAGTCATTTTAAAATCCTCATCAAAATTCCATGTTATTCAATCAATCATTTTAAAACTCTCATTAGAATCTCATGTTATTCAATCAATCATTTTAAAATCCTCATTAGAATCCTATGTTATTCAATTTATGATTTCAAATTACAAAAATAGAATCAAGTCTTCTTCAATATCAAAATTTTGTATAAGAATCTGATTTATGATTAGATTTGAATGGATTTGGGAATGATTTTGTGTTAAAAATATAAATAGTGAAATCCTTAGTAAATACTCGTTATTTTGAAAAGATTAGACATACTTTCCACATATTTTCCCAACACACACACATATATATATATATATATATATATATATATATATATATATATATATATATAACGTGCTTATTTGTTACTGGAAATCTCACTAATAAATAAACAAATATCTTCCAAAAAGATCTCTCTATATCAACGATGCATGGTATCACCTTTTCTATATATTCAGAACATCTTTGTATGAACAACATAATCAAAATCAATGGGAGATTCACAACAAGGTCGAGGAAAGAACAATCTATGGAGTCCACAAGAAAACAAAACTGTGATAAGTTTATGAGGCGGTCAAAATTAGATGCAAAAGAGTTAAAAAATTTATAAACCCTAATCTGCAAGTGCACAATTGACAATTGTAGTACTTAGGGGTCGATCCATAGGAAACTATGTTGTTACGCTACAAATCTATATGATAGAGAATAAGCTAAGCAAAAATATATTTGGTTTTGGGGTTTTATGATACACGAAATAAAAGCAATAAAAGTAAATGGATAGATAAATCAAAACACGCAAGATAAAAGAAATCAAAAGAACTTATGCCACATAAACTTTAAATAGATGAAACTAGTGTTCTAGAACTCAAATCACTAGGGTAGATTCTTTCCACTTTCGTGGCTCCGAAACCTATAACTTCTGTAACACCCAAACTTTTTATTTTATTTTTATTATACTAACATTTCTACTGCGGAACTCATAAACAATTAAAACCATATAATAATCCAATAAATAGTAATCCAATAATTCCAACACAACCAATTATCAAGTTCAGGAATGAATAAATACTAGCAACCTAACACAACTGATTCGCTAGACTAAACAACATAAAACAATAAACCCTATCATCCTCTTCTCTCGGCCTCGATTCCACGATCACACTTTTCCTTTACCTGCAACTCAAAAGGAACACGGGAGTTGCATGATTATTATCATAAATACTTAGTGGAGCGGTCATCCCGCCAATAGGAAATACATAAACACAGATAACAATATACCACACCAATTAAAACTTAATTAAACCAATTTCAATTTAATTTAAACAATTCCCAGATTAATCAAAGAATTTCCAGATTAATTAAACAATTCCCGGTTTACAACAATTTCACATAAAGTTTCAACGAGAAATAACGGGTGTCGATCGACACGCCACCATGGTGTCGATCGACACTCGACAAAACGAGTATCATCTTCCTCGCAGGGTGTCGATCGACACAGCCTCTAGGTGTCGATCGACACTCAGTTCCTGAAACCAGAACTCGAGCTTATCCTCATGCGGCTCGTCTCGGTCACAACACAAACTGATACTAACACGATTCCATACGATGCTCACTCAAAACAGAGACAAAACAATCAATATCACATCAATCAACAAACAATCAATCCATCATTCGATCACAATCAAATCCCTAGAATTCCCTAGACGATCACGCACTCACCTTTGCGTTTTAGGATCAAAACAGCAATGAACACGAGAAGCGTGGTCTCTACGAGACTGGAACGCCACTGATTCACGCCCAAAATCACCCAGAAACACGCCACGAACAATCCCGAGAACGAACGAACGAAGAACACTCGAGCACACAAACGATTCTTCGAACAATCTCTCGATTCTCTCAAACCCTAGCTTTCTCTGCGTTTTTCTCCTTCTCCCGCGGCCACGAGCCCTAGGGTTAACACCCTTAAACCAAGCCAACCGTGATTGAAAAATCAAAACCCGAACCGACCAATTAACCTGGTGTCGATCGACACTGCCCCTTGGTGTCGATCGACACCCTTACCGAAATGCACTTTTTCGGTTTGGGGATGTTACCGAAATGCACTTTCTCGAATACAAATCCTAATTCAATCATAAAACACCAATTCACTCATTTCTAACACTTTATTAGGCCCAGTTAAGCAATGGTCGCGCATTCACCTTGGCTTTGTGATTCGATTAGGGACAAAGATGATCACCAAACCATCCTATAGCTTGCCCCAAAAACTACTAGTTATCCTTCTCTATCACCTAGAACTCACCACCAGGGTTTCCCCTAAACTGGATTAGGGTTTTGAAAAAACAAACATGAGCAACATGCTGACTTAGAATGAACAGTGAGAACAAAGCTTACCTCAAAATCAAGATCGGAAACCCAATCTAGAAACTAGGCAGAGAGATCTTTCCAACGGTATCTAGATCCTTTCCTGAGTCCTTCTGATCGCCGGTAAAACGCTCCCCAAGTAGACTGGTCGTAACACGGCTCTGCACAGATCGGTCAGGGGAAAATAACCATATCTCATATGATACAGATCGGAACGACAATCCACTTTCTTCTATAGCTAGATCAGAGAGTAAAGAACTGATCCACAAAGTTTCACACTGATCGGATCTGGTTTGATCGTTCGTTTCTCTTCTCCACCGAATGGGTCAGCTCTGTCCTCTCCTTCCTTACAATCTCAACGCACAAATCACCCAAACCTCTTTCTTTTTCTCTTTCAACACAAAAATCTGACCTCTACAACCCATAAAAAGAGGCTGCTCCCCCTTATAAATATCATGTTAGGGTTTTCCTTAACCCAAACCGAGCGAACCGACGATTAAAAAAATCAAACCAATCTAGTTCAATTTAATTAGTTCATGGGCATTACATTGTGCTTTTGGACTGTGTACTAGAAGCATTTGTTTAAGTGGGTGGAGGATGCTCTACTTGAAGAGGTCTAAGATGCTTTACCAAGAGTATCAATCATGGCAAATGAAATTAGGAAAGACAAATCTGAGGCAGACGAGTTAAATGGTATGATACAAGAACTGATACAAGAAGTAGTGGTGAGCCAAAAGGAGATCAACAAGTAAAAAGTCTGCTTCAAAGTGTGTTTGGTGTGGCTATGACTTATCACCATTCTTGTTATTTACATTTTGTCTGGTTATGGAAAGGATAAGAAATTTGTGGTTGGTTATTGAGAGTTGTAATGCAATGTTATTGCAGACATTTGAATTGGTTATTGAGAGTTGGAATGTAATGTTGTTGTTAGACATTTGAAGTCAATGAAGTTTATTTGGTTTAACAAAGTAGTTTATTTGAAGTCAATACACTGAAACAAGTGCAACAAAAGAAATTCAAATTGTTTTAAAACGAAAAACAAAGAACCATGATCATTACACACCTAATCCGAGAGAAACAACCAAGAGAAACAAGGCAAAATACATGTTGTAAAACATGTATTTTAGAGATGAAAATAGAGTTGGGTTGGAGAGAAAATAGAGGATTGCTATTTCTATCTCTATTTTTAGGGGAAAATAGAGATGGGTTGGAGATGCCCTTAGGTCTCTTTCTCCTCTTAATCTGCACATAAGCCCATCTTGGTTAGGTCAATGGAAGGTTTGTGTTTTATTTTTTTTTAATGAAAAAGTTCATGCTTCTTTTATGCGATTTTTCAAATTTGGGTGGTTTAGGACGTATTTTTTTCCCTTGATACATAATCATATATGTTAGTATGTATAATATAATTGTATTTTTCCCCAGTTCGGAAAAGGAGAAGGAAGCAGACGCTTTTGGAGGTTAAGAAGATTTATCGGTGAAGTTATCCGTCGCTTTTGTGAACATGAAACTTCTTTTGGTTAAACTAGCTAGTGGAAGCTTAATGTCTTTAGATTTTGGACGTTTTTATCTAATCTTTTGTTGATTACGAATATGATTCATTATTTGTGTTATCATTCTTGTTATTGATCAGTTTTCTTTTCTAAAAAGCAGAGTTATCATGGAAAGCAAATATTCATAGGTAGGAATTGTTACACCATGGATTTAGCCCAAGGCAAAATCCTGCTCTCAGTCCATCAAGCGAAAATGCCTAACTCATTATCTTGCTAACTAAGTAATAACCACCTTATCTTTAGTGTAGTTACTTTATGATCAATGTGGGTTACTTTATGGAAACATATGGTTAAAATGTAACCATAACCCTAGTATTCTTGTACTATATAAAGGTTGTACATCATTTTTGTACAACCAAGGCTGAATAGATCATAATTTTTTGAGCAAATCACTTTTTATTCAATTAATCTCCCTAAAATCCGAAATATCCCACTCGGTTACTGTTCATCCGAGCAGGAACGTACTCTCGCTTACAACATTCCTTTCAATTTGTCAAAGAATCCCCGAACCTATTACAAATTCTAGTGTCGATCTCATCCCGAGTTCAACAGGAATCTCTTTTTTTTTTCAAGGTTTTTGTTTTTAAAATGGCTTTGTTGAACTGTTTGAAGCATCAAGCATTAGATAAATACAGGAGATTATTATAAAACAAAGATACAATGGTTATAAGATTTGACAAGGTAACTGATTCGAGTTCCTACTTTAATCGAATTTGTTTGACTACACAGAAGACGTCTTTCAAATTTCGGTATGAGTAGCTTCTTTGCGAATATTATCTCAAGTGAACATTTCTTGTTGAATTCTTAATTTTCATATAAATTTCCCGGTGAACATGAATCATCATTACGGAAGCATCATTTGATTAAGCTCTTTGCCTCATGACCAACACGGAGCTCCCTGATGATCTTTCACACTATAATGGGAAAAAGATCAAAGGGTTAAAATCACTAGCAGAGAAGTACAAGAGAAATGGTGGTTCAAGTCATAATGCAACTAAATTTGTGAGATGTGGTGGGAAACTCATAATCATTTGCGAAGGGTATATGAAGCATAATCCCAATAATAGGAAGAAGATTTGGTGCGCTCAAATCGTGCTAGAAGAGCGTAATGGATATGAGGTTTGGGGAAATGTTGAGTGGGTTGATGTTGTGCATACCGTCCCCACATCATGCCGGCTCTTGCATTGTCTTGCTGTCTCGGTTTGATTGACTTTGTATCTAAGGTGTGATTAATCTTTCTGAATTCAACATCAGTTTGTCGGATCTAATGTAGTACAGGCAAAAAGTTAGTTTGATCCTCGACTTTGGCAAAATGTACCCATGTTTGGCCAATGTACCAAGTTAGGTCTCCGTCATCTTCGTCTGCACGCACATATACATGGTTCTGATTTGGTTTAAATCACAGAAAGTTTTGGCTGTATTTTGTTTAATGAAAATCTCATGTTTCTTTTAAACGATTTGCCCAAAGTTAGAGATTAGAAAGTAATTTTTTTCCTTCTACATATTTTTTCGTATGTATAATATGAATGCATCTTTTAGCAGCTGCAGAAAGGAGAAGGAAGTAGAGGCAGAAAGAGAGCAACAAGAGTGAAAGACTTATTTAGTTAAGGTTAGAAGTCAAGTATGTGAACATAAAACTTCATATTGGTCAAATTAGCTAATTAACGAAAATTTGTATTTATCTTCGGATATGTTGATCTAACCCCTTGGTTGTTTGCAAATACGACTCATTATTTTGTGTTATCAATCTTGCTTAGCCTCGAGGAATAAGCTTCTTGAAACAATTCATCTTGACCGAGGAAGGGCTTCTATGATCAAAAACAAAAGTAGAGAATATATTCAAACAAAAATTAAAACAATTGGGTTTTAATCAGAAATAATATGTCCAATAATCCCAAGTTGTCATCCCAAATACTTGCGTTACGTGTTAGACACACAATTCAAGTTTCCCTAGGGTGAAAGTTGAAAGACTCATAGGTATCTGTTCACATCATCTAACTCAGGAGGCTAGAAATTTTATAATTAGGTCGATCCAGTTAATTGGATTAGTAAATCCATGATCCGATCTTTAATCCAGTCTGGTTGTGGTTTTATTATTTTTGATAATAAAAACATACGAAATTACTTTTAGTTCCACTGCCATTTAGATAATAAAATTACAAAAAACTAGAGCAAAACAACTTGTTTTCTCTTAACCCAAAAAAATAAAAATAAACCAAACTTTTTAAAAGAAAATTAACAATCCGAATTTAGATAACCATAAAGAGATAGATACCAGTCTTTGACACAATAGACAACAAACATCAATACAAATGTGAAAGGTTGTGTGAATTAGTTTAAAGGTTGAATCTAACGTTGAGTAGTAAAATTCTTCCACCAGAACTGTATGTGTATGAACACTTACTTGCCGTGAGTTCTCGAGGGTAATTACATAGTCAAAACTCCAGCGGATGATTTACTTATATGCCTCGATGACCTTTGAGTAATACTCCCATGATTCGTGAGTTTCAGTTATGGCAGTCTGACCAAATGGATTCTCCTCTACAAACTTCTGAACATTCTCCGCATCCGCTAATCTTTCTAGATACTTTCTTAGCTCCCCATGAGGTCCTGTCCCAAGAAATGAAACATCAGTTTGCATAAGATATTCAAGCCAGTTGATTGAAAGAGAATCTTGAGAACCAATACGATTCTCCATATTTCTGCTTGCTGTTGAATATTTAAGAATGTGAAGTCTCACCCAACAAGGAATCTTTAAGGTCTGTGTACTGGTACGGGGAAGGAAAGATTCCAGTGTGTGGCTAAACGAGAAGGAAGAGCAAAAAACAACCGATGTTGAGGTTAAAAAACAATAAAATCGAGTCTTAACCGTATAAAGCCTAGTCGTAGGTGCTAGAGTACTTACAGGATTACACAAGGCCTTGTGGGGTGAATCGTCAACTAATAAAGTGTTTGTCTCATCATATTTCCGGTTCCCACAAGTAAAGCATCTCCCAAAACGGTACCATACTCTTCTTAGATCCTTAAGGAACACAGGTTTTCTCCTATCCTCCTGAGTTTTGAAGTTCGTTGTAATGCATATATTCTGATCCTGTTTATATATAAAGACAACGATTCTTGAGTTTACTAGCTGGCTTTGGACGACAAATTACAACAACTTCTGCTCATATGTAAACTACATCTCATAGACAAAGAAATACAATTGCATTTCTTGTAACCTACTTCGGCTCATATAGAAACTACATTTCTCAGAATCTACTCTAAAAATCAAATCATAAGAGTTGTAGAGATTACTTACGAAACAGAACAACAGATTCTTCGCATGGTTATGCATCACCACGTTAGTCATATAATCCAATCCACTAGTAAGAGGAAAAGGAAAGACACACTTAATTGAGGGATAAACAATGCATTTGAGTTTCAAATCAGTTCGCAAAGCTTACACGCGTCTGGAGGACCATATCCCAACTTCAAATTTCTTAAAGCAAACGTCAAGAAAACGAGCAACAAAAGGCCTCCTGAAAACTGTAGAAATTGACAAACAAATAACTCTAGAGTCAAAGAAGCAAGTAATAACTTAAATGTGACAAGATTGAAATTAAATCTTTCTTACCTGATCTATATGATATTTTACCATCTGGAACAAATTCACCTGTATCCCCCAGAACAATATCTGCAAGGATTCCATTCAAATCAAGCACAACCAACTTTTTGGTGCTTTGACCTTCACACGAGCATCTAGGTAAATCTCCGGTTTGACCTTCAGCCACATTGTGTACGAAGTCAAAACTTGACAAAGACGTTTCAACCTTTTTCCTATCAATTTCTACTTCTTCATCGTCCCTAGGTACAGAAACATCATCTTTCTTCTCCTCCATATTATCAGTTTTAAGATCTAAAGAATTCTTTATCTTGTTGCTCTTCTTTTTCTTTGTTTTGACTTCAACCTTACTGACACCTTCTGCTCCCAAAGTATCTTCATCATCTTGTCCCTTCTTATCTTCTTTCTCTTTATTGATATTTTCAACATTCTGAACACTTTTTGCCTCAGTTGCATTACTAGCAATCTCCCTATCAGCATTCCCATCACAATTTTCCACACCTTCTGTGTTTGAATGATGCGACAAACACTGAATTGACTCGGTATCCATGTTTGCTACTGATTCACTATCTTCATTCTTGTTTTTCTTCCTCTTCTTTCTCTTGCCCCCAACGTCAGTAACACCTTCTGCTCTAAGTGCATCCTGATTAGATTCAACAGTTGCATCTTCAGGCCTTTCTTTACATTTTCCAGGATCCTGAACTCCACTTTTCTTTGTCGTAGCAGATATTTCAGTTTTAGTTGTTGTATCCTCACCCACCATATATGCAGCTTTATGGTCTATAGATGATGTATTCTTCTTCTTTTGTTTCCGTTTTTTGGTTCTTACATCACACAAGCCTGCTCCAACAATGTCCTCATTGACTTCAGTGTTTTCATCTGTTTCCTTCTCTTTAGTTTTTTCAAGATTCTGAAAACCACTTTCCTCCCCAATTGCAGAATTGTCCCTCTTACTTGCTAAATTACTCGTTAACTCTCGGCCAGCATTATCATCATTGTTTTCCATACACTCTACTGGCCTACTTTGCATAGAGGTGGCTAAAGTGTTTCCTAATGGGTCACAATCCTCTATTGTTTTGGTCTTTCTCTTCTTCCTTTTCTTGGCTTTAGGACTTTGAGTTTGGGACACAGTTTCATTGAGTTTGACACTTGTGCCCTCTTGTTGTTCCATTGTATTATCATTGGCTTTCACACAGCTACTTATCACAACACTAGCAACAGTTTTTTCCTCTATACTCGTTGATTTTGATCCTTCGACTTCAAAAATAGTATCGCTTTTTTCAGTAACCTCTGCATTGGTACTATGAATATCAACACCACTTTCATTCAGCATGCTTCTATCCGTCTTTCCCTTTTTCTTTCTTTTCGGAGAAGAAGCCATCACAGTACCATCTGGCTGTGAATCTTCTACAGTTGACAAATATGTGCCTGTACAAAGCTGTGCAGCGCCAAGCGTTTCACGTGAATCCAGAGTGTGTTTCTCAGACCCTTCTAGTATAATACTGTATGACAAAGTTTTCATGGGTGGATGCACTCGTTCTTCATTGGTGTTTTTCTCTGCATTATCCAACATTTTCTCTTCGCAGGAAGAGCCCTTTTTCTTTTTCTCTCTCCTTCTCGGACTTTTTCTACTGGAACCATTGCTACTAGCATCTGCTACAGAATCTTCTCTTGTTGATAAAACTAGTTCTGTATCCCCCTCTTTTTTCTCTCTGGATGGAGCAGCCTCATCTGCCTTCCCATTCTGGCTAGTGTTCGTCAACTCATTTTCTTGTTTCATCAATCTCTTCTTCTGCTTACCACTTAGTTCCGGGTTACTCATCAAAACACCAGTTTCTGAAATCGTTTCCACTGAAACATTCTCCATGATTCCTTTCTCTTTTCTTTCAGATCAATAACTGTTCAAGGAAACGTATCTTAAGTTTAGCAAAAAGTGATGATTCTTTCATGTAACGACAAAAACTACATAAATTAAGCTGCCTCACATTAATCTACCAAAACTCTTAGCTCCATCAATCTGTAAATGAATCAGAGACTGTGCATTAGATGTGAACTGATTGAGAGAATCCATTGTTCATGAAAGTATCCTTAAACACACAATAAATCCCAGATTCAATCGAACATTAGTATTGGCAACGCAAACGCAATAGAGGCTTAAACCCTAATCTAAAACCCTAGTTCGGATCTTAAATCTGAAATTGGAAACAATAATAATCCTCGAAGAAGAGACGGGCATTGCAATGCATCAATCGGAAACGGTACATGTAAATGACTCAGAATTGACCACCGCATCGGAGGTTTCCCCGACGATAGTTAAGACGAAGAAGGGAACTGTACCTTTGAAGAAGACCACCGTATCTGGGATTTTCTCGGGAAAAAAATCGCTTCAAATTGGGAAAGCGTGTCTCTGAGGGAGACTAAGAGAGACGCGGCGAATTCGAGAAGCGAGGGCAAAGGGTCCGTACCTTGAATGTATTGCTCCGCCGCTATGAGAAATAAACCGTTTCGGTTTAAATCGAAAACCAAATATTAATGATGTGAGCATCTGAAATATTAGGTCCAAAGACCATGATCGATGGTAGTATAGTGGAACCTCTATAAATTAATACTCCATAAATTAATAATCTCCATAAATTAATAAAATCGACGAAGAGGAAGAAGAAAAACAGGTTTAATCCATGAATTTTTTTTTTTAATTCGATTTTGGTTACAAATTTGAGTTTTTGATTGGGTTTTGGTTACGAATCTAAGCTTTTTATTCGATTTGGGTTACAAATTTGAGCTTTTGGTTATTTTTAATACGGGAAAACTCTCCTCTCTGTTTCTCCATTGTTTTTCTCTAAATCCTCTTCTGAAACAGCAACCCAGGAATAAAAACGTCGTCTAGGCGATATGTAGACATATGATAAAATGATTGTCGATCCAGTGAATTTTGATAACAAATCACTCGGAATTTGTTTAAGAAAGGGTCAATTGTCCGTTCTCATTGACCGTTTTTTGGTCATTGCCGTGTTTGGTTGATGAAATCAGCTGATTATAGTTGAAGGAATGTCCGATCCATCTCCTATGGTTAGATATATGTGATTTCATGTGTAGATCGTATTGAATTTATAGAGATTTCATGTAATCAAAATTAGGGATTTGATTTAGGGGTTTTGCATGTGATTAATATTGGTGATTTTTGATGAAATCGAAATTGGGGTTATTCAGTCTTGTAATCATACCTTACTTGTCTTGTAATATGTGATTTTAGCTTCAATTTGTCATACATATCAGTCATTTGATTGTTCATCTCCATTTCGGAATCAACTTACCGCTTAAATATGTTGTTTATGTCAACTAAATTGCTTCACACTCGTACTGTTAAGCAACTGGAATTGGTTAGGTGTATCGAATATTAGTCGATCTAGTAAATGATGGAAACTCAATTTCATTAGATTCATATTCCCTTTTTTGCAAATATATCTTCGTTTGCTTTATAGTCTGACAATTTGCTAATAATGGCATGAATATATAGGGGACAAGAAAGATGCAATGTGTAATAGATGTGAGGAGGGCTCAGCAAGAGCTAGAAGAATGTGATGAGGTAACCTATTGACAGATGTGAGACGAAATTTACAATGCAGCAAAATGAAGCACTTAAGTCTCTTTAAGTTATATTGTTTGTGTGTCAGGTCAGATTAAGCAATTGCCAGAATGTGAAAGTGATGAGGTAATATGTTTTTTCAATGTTCAAGTTTGTGGAATTCTTCAGTCTTGTAATATAGATTACTTGAATGCTTCAAGGTAAATTTAAAATACGAATCAATGATTAGGTTTGTAAATTTGCAAGTTCTCAATTTGGTTTGGAGAGCCTTGAATCTGCTTGCTTTTTCATCAATGAAGCAAGGTAATTCACTTCCTTACTGTGTACTCTGCTTATTTGTAATCTGCTTGAATCTTATTACTCTTTGTGAGATCAATGCTTAGTATGTAGTACTGTGTACGTAAAGACTTTTAGATTAGGTTAGGTTAAGACTTAGCAAATATATTCAATACTTAATGTCTTTGTCTACATAATTGATATGTTCAAATTAGACCATGAGCTACTCTCTCAAATTAAGAGATCGATCTAATATTTAGGGGTCGAATTCTACAGAGAATCAAGTTACACAATAGACTCAAGTTTGAATTAAGCTAAGAGCAATAGAATTAATAGTAAAAACAAGTAACAAAGCTAGCAGAGATGGTGATTTTTAATCCCAGTCTCGAACATACAAAAAAAAAATTTCTCTAACAGTTAAAATAGCTAATATACATTTTATACACAAGTCTAGACTAATTTACCGGACTTGATGTCTAGCATTATTGTAATAAAGGTGCTTACAATGACCAATCTAGTTAAAATCGCAGTGGTTGGATTTTGAACTTTGATCACCATGGATTGATTAACTTGCCGGATTTTGATAAGGTTTGTTTTTCTCCTTATATATAGATTTTGTTTTTCGAGTCTGAAGAAGATAGGTAAAGCCATAACCTGCAACCTTGTGTACGTAAAGAAATGATCCAAATGTATTGTATAAGTCGATATCTGAAGTTATCTGTCAATAAATCTATAAAGCAACTTGAACATTTAAAACTAAGTTGCATGCGTACCAACAATTTTAATCTATCTCATGCTCTATCTGCGTGGACATACGATATATACATGGGTTAATTTGCTATATAACACACACAAAATTTATAATTGAAAAACTAACCAATTTTGCCTTATGTGGCAAAATATTAACCACTAGATTTAGAGTAATTGGTTAGTTTTTCAATTATAATTTTTTGTGTGTGTTATATAGCAAATTAACCCTATATACATTTGAACCCACTTGGGTAAATCTTTGTTACACTGTTGAAAGAAAAAAGATACCTGGACTGAAAACGTTGGTGTTCTTGAACTTTTTTTTGTTTTGTTAATAGGATGTTTAGAAACACTAAAACAAATTTTATTTTTAAAAAAGTAGGTATGTGGTGGAATCATTAATTATACAGTATTAAGAAATGGTACTTCTCAAAAAAACAAAAACAAAACAAAACCTTTAATGGTATTTTCGAAAAATAGAATCACAAATATGGTTTTTCTTCACACTAAAATAAAAGAAAAATAGTGGCTGAGATTGGTAATGCACTTAATAAACATAGTGCCACCTTATAATTTATAAAGTTTTTGATTATATCAATCACAAAAGCGATACCATAAACTTTATCAATTATGTTCAGTATTTTTGTACAACTTTGTCTTACAACTACTATGTAAACTTTGTTGTAGTAGCTTAGACCTCTAGAGTCTAGATTACCACTCAATAATTTATACAACTTTTTTGTAGGGTGAATTGCAAGAATAACAACAAAAAAATTAATAATTCATAAACTAACAAAAATTAGCTTATGTGGCCTAATCAAAAGCACTAAAATTAGGTCAATGGTTAGTTTTTAGAGAAATTATGAGTTATGCCACTATTGGCATGCCACTTTTCAATTATGCCACTGTTTTAAAATCATTACCAGCGTGCCACTGTTCACTTAAATGAAAAAAAAACAGATCTCACTTTCTCTCTCATCTCTCACACGCTCATCTCCCAGATCCAAATTTTTTTCCCTCATCCAAATTTCATTTTTTCTCTCTCTCTACCAGATCGCGCATCATGAGATCGGATTTTACTATCACTGAATTTGATTCTCGTCATCTCTAATTTCACTATCTCTGATCTATGTCGCGATTTCCGCTAAGAAGATTTGAGAAGGTATTGTTGTTGACGAAGAACGTGGATCTGAGATTAGATCGAGCAGATTTAGGAAGAACAAGAAGAAGAAGAAGAATAGATCTCAAAGCAAATTCAAACACAAACGACTGTAAATTTTTGAGTTTGGGTTAACTATTATGCATTTAGGGTATAGATTTGGGGAGGGATGGGGGTAGGGTTTTGCCTTTACATAATAAAAGTGTTAAAAAAATCTTATAAAACTGTTAAAAAAAATTATAATGTTTTTAAAAGGTTTAGTAAAACAGTTAAAAAAACCTTATTAAACTATTTAAAAACCGTGTAAAACTGTTTATAAGGTTTTTGTAAAGTTTTATAAGGTTTTTAAACAGTTTTATAAGGTTTTTAAAAAATCTTAGAAATCTTTTAAAACTTTACAAACCTTATAAAAATCTTATAAATTCCTTTTAAAAACTTTATAAACTTTTTAAAAACCTTATAAATTATTTAACTGTTTAGTTTTTAATGACATGTAAAAAAGTCTTATAAAACTTTATAAAAACGGGAAAACCCTAAAAATAACCAAAACCCAGATTTGACCAAAAAAACAACCAAAACCCAGATCTGACAAAAAATTAACCAAAACCTAGATCTGAACAAAAATCGAATCAAAAGCTCAAATTTGTAACCCAAATCGAATAAAAAGCTTAGATTCATAACCAAAATCCAATCAAAAACTCAAATTTGTAACCAAAATCGAATCTTAAAAAACAAAATTCATGGATTAAACCTGTTCTTCTTCTTCGTCGTCGTCGTTGTTTTCTTCTTCTTCTTCTTCTTCCAATTCAGGAAATCAAAATCGATTTAAGGAATTTACAGAGATTTACATGGATGAAAGAGAATCGAAAATCTTAGATCTATCCTCGCTGCGTTTGCGTCCAATGAAGTCAAAGAGAGAATCGAAAACTCTCTATCCATAACCCAAATCCAATTTGCAATTTCAAAGAAGAGAATTTTGTGGAAAAAAAAACTTGGATTAAGATGAGCGTGAGAGAGATAAGAGAGAAAGTGAGATCTGTTTTTTTTTAATTAATCAGTGAACAGTGACATGCTCGTAATGATTTTGTGAACAGTGGCATATTTGATTAAATTTTTGTGAACAGTGGCATATTTGCAATTGCCCCTAGTTTTTGAATTATAATTTTTTTTGTTATTGACCCTAATTTCCCTTTTTTTTGTAACAAGATATCAAAAACTAGCATGTCTTGTTTTTTTATATTGTTTGGGTTCGTGATTCTTAGAGGGAAAAAAAACACTTAACAATAATCAGATAATGAGCTGAAAGATTTTATTAGTCTGAGTGAGTTTACAACAACAAAAATTTGTTAATGAGAAATTTATTAAAATAACTACGTGCTTCTTATTTATTTACAGTACTATATTTCCAAAATGAATTTTCTTTAAACATGTTTTTCTGCGGTTCTCCATGCTTATGCCATTTTAATTATGAAACGAGAGTTGCACATTCTGCAAAACTTCCGTTCAACCTAGTTAACATGCATCAATAAAAACAAAACATAAAAAATTGCTCCTCCTAAGATCAGTCAACAGATATTTTCTTACGTTGTTAAAAACCAAACGAAGCCAAATTACGATCAAGAAACATAACCCACAAGCAAAGCACGGTTCAATATATAACAATAGAGATAATTAGTCCCAGTTATGCAAAAAATATTTGGTAATCTTCTCATATGTAAATCTTCATGGTAATAGAATTAACCGTTGAATCAAAAGATGGTCGTTCAATTGAGTTGATCATACATTTTTTACTTTCTTTGTGCGCATATGAATTGACAGACTGTCGTATTGTACCTTCTTACATTTTTGAATAACTTAATAAATTCATTGTATTTTATTTATATTTTGGGCATGAGAATCAGTGTCCAAGTGGAAGCTATTAGCTATGTTGGTTGATAATTCAATTTATGTATGTGCAAAAATGAAAGCTTCACAATATATACATATATTGAGACCCATTAATTCATGCATTATTCAACAATGATTAAAGATCATAATAAACTGTACTAGTCAATCCTAAGATATTATTACAAATCTACAACTTGACATACTCCATGTGTATTTTTTTATTCTCAAAGCACTTTTGTGTTCTTGATTTTATTCACAACTAATCTAACAATTATTATACAGCCATTTATGTATTAAAAAAAAAACAGCAATTTCTGTTGAAAAATTAATGAACTCCCCATTAGAATAGCCAGGAGCATGTTAGTGCAGTGGTTGCAGTGATTGCCCACTCTCCTTGGCGTGTGGAGTTCGACTCCAACCTCACTCGTGTGAGGATAAAAATAAAAATTGGCCAGTGGGCCGGCCTTGTGGCCCACGTAAAAAAAAAAAAACTCTCCAATAAAATAGAGAAATCCATATTTCACAAGTTCCAAGACAGTATGACGAGTGTATAATTGTAATCGATTGCTTCATTTTTTACTGATAATAATGCAAGCGTAAATCATCAAATTTTATGTTGGACACCCAACAATAAGAAGCATCTAATTTAAAAAATTAATTTCTCTAAATTTGGATGATCAAAATGAAGAGCAACCATAAAATTATAATATATTATGTTACGTACAATAATGACAATGTGCCTAAAATTTTGAACGAAAAGGCAAGGTTTGGCTTCGTAGGCATATAGAATAACAAAAATACCTAAAAGTGTTCATGGGTGATTTTAGTTATATTAATATATTCATATACCACAGTCCACAGGAAAAATAAATTAGTTCAGAAATCTAGCTTTGTTTAAAGAGTCTTGAGTTTTTAACTACGCGACACATGTGTACACGAGCATGTATAAATTCCAATTAGGTTTTACCAAAGCTCTTCTTTCTTTTCTGCAAAATTATATCATACACTTATAAATAATTAATACTTAAATACTTAAATACATGATTACAAAAAAAAAAGTAGTTTCAAAAAAAAAAAATATTAGTCTTCAAGTTAATTGACTTATATATAATGGAGAAATAGGAATAATAACAAAATATGAAATAAATATGTATGAAAATGAGTAATTTTACAGTATTAAAAAAAAAAATTATAACTACTAGAGAATTATTAATTTCCAACATATTAATAAAGTTATCAAATATCTAAGAGATTATAAACTTCTTTTCAAAAGAGATAACCAAAAAAAAAAAAAACATTTCAACATCTAGTAGTTCAATTTTTTTTTTTATAGTCTTTATAAATATAAAACTTGCTTTGTCGTTGAAAATATAATAATACTTGAGAAGATAAAGTAACACTGGCAGTGGCGAACTTGTGTTGGAGAGTACGACAACGTGTTCGTATAAACACGTTTGGAATATCCTTGCATGCATTACGCGTAGGTTCTTTGAAAAAAAAATGTCATACCGCGTTTCTTGGTATTATACTACATTTTTTTTTGTCACATCACAAATTTAGAAATTTGAAATGCCAAACATAATTGCAAAATTAGTTTGAAATGTTTTATCAAAAAAGCGAAAAAAAAAAGTTTTAAATTTTATTGGGTGAGTCTCCTGCAGACTAACTAACAAACAATTATTAATTAAGAAAATAACAAAAACTAGCATAAGTGGCTAAATATAAACCATTGGATTTAGGTTGGTTAGAAATTTTGTTATAGTTTTTTTTTGTGTGTTATTTTTGCCAATTTCCTTTTATGTATTTCTTAATCATGAGTCTATTAGGTGATATCACTCGACCGTATCTTCCCAGTGTATTGCGAGTTCCAAACTAATACGAAAAAGAGTTAAATAGATTTCATTCAACCTGTAATTTCTTTTTATACAACTGTTACACACGTATTTGTTACCATTAGACTAATTTTTCAAGGTGAGTATAGATATCAAGTATCTCATTCGCTAGATAGATTCTTTGATATGACACATATTTGAGGGCCCTAATGAGGTTATTTATGTAAATGATTTACAATTGTGGAGAATTGGTCATTTTCCTAGACATATAAAACAGTTCCTCCACAAATAAGAAGCAATAGTCTACTACACTTGGTTAATCATAATAGCTGTACTTGGTTTATCACAAATACGTGCTTCCACTCATTGTATTCCATCATGAGAAACAAAAAGGGTTGAATTATTGTAAAGATAAAAAGGAAAATAAGCAATGATGGATGATAGGTTTGGTTGGAAGGATCGATAATACGACTTACCAACTCAAGATATATGTTAAGATAATTTTAAAATTCAGAAGGTTTCTGACAATTGACTTGAAGAATGAAACATGTCCTCGCGTCCTCTTCTCATTGGTCACATGATACTTCGGAAGATCCGACTTTAATTTTCCCAATTAATATCTTTACAAAATTACATATGCTCACAACGAATACTATTTTAGTACCATTTTTTAAGTTTGCTTATGAATGTCTACAAACAAATTTCCAAGTTAGAAACTTAGCTTATCAACATATACAAATGCTCTTTCTTATTACAACTATTTTATTACTTTTCTTTTTTGGACAGAACCTTAATTTCATTCAACTAAGATCGGATACTACATAGAGAAGAGGGAACAACATCATCTTTGATTGATACAATAAAGCAAACTACAATAGACAATGCAGATAAGTCTTTAGAGACGATTGAGAGCGAATTTGAGACGAGGCTCGAATGCGTCGATTGAGAATCCATAGCATAGCCGGAATGTTGAAGTTAAGTCACCGTAAGTTTCGTACGTTGTGACGTTGAATAACAATTCTCACATCTGACTTTCGTTGACACGATAGTAAACAAAGGTGAATAAAATCTCTATATGCCCGTAATAGAGGAGATTTGAATAGAGACCATGGGTCTCAACGGACTCGGCATTGATAAGCCCATTTGGAATACACACAAGCTCAATTGCATCCACACGCCACAATTAATAATTAACTGGAGCAGAGATAAGCATTGTTTGCTTATAGACAGCGAAGACGGGTTCTTGGAATGAAATTACACTGTAGATTAAGGATGGAGAGAGTAGTAGAAATCTGCCGCCGACGACAAAGTGCTCACGGCATGGATGGGTGGCTTGCCGAAAATCTTTGATGAAAGTCGTAAGAGATGAGTGACGATGGGAGGAGTTGGAGATGAGGCTAGGTCTAATATCTGGTGGATCTGGTGGATCTTGGAATTAGTTTTTATAACTAGTGTTTAAAATTTTGCATTAATCTTAGATTTTATTAAGTATAAAAATTAGTTTTAAAAGAATAGACACCAACCATTAGTACTTCTAGATTTCTCCTTTGAAAATATCATATCATCTAAATTAACAATAACGATTTTCAAAATAAAAACTACAGTTTTTTCTTTTTCTCTTTTTATAGTATAATTATTATTATTACTTTCCATTTATCGATTTTTTTCTTTACTTTAAATTTTTCTTTTTACAATCTTCCATTTATTTATTTTACATTTTTATTTGGCTTTGTAGATATAATTATTTTTTTATGTTATTGATTTTACATTTTTATTTGATATATAATTAATTTTATATATTTTTAGATTTTACAAAAATTCAAATTTTAAGATATTGGCTAACTAAATAAATTAAAAATATTAAAAGTAAGTATGAGTTAATCATTTACTATTTTTAATTGATCAAAGTGGTCTAAATAAAAACAAATGTCAATCAAGGGCGGACCGAGAGAAGGTATTCAATAACGTAGAAACCAAATAATAGTTTGACAAAATGTCAGAGAAAGTGAATAGCCAGTCGATAATAATTAAACGATTATGATTTTTCAAATAAAAACTAGAAATTATTTTTACTTATGTACACTTTTTGTGTCGACAATGAAAATTTTAGATAAAAGATTCAGCAAGTCAAACCAATGGTACAATGTTCACATAAGTGATATCATATATATATATATATATATATATATATATATATATATATATAATGGTTCCAGAAAAAAGTAAAAACAATCATCTATGACACATTAGCGATATCAAAATGATTTTGTTTCAAAACGAAGATAGATAAATAGGTGTTTTCAAATCCACAATAGTAGCCAGACTTCCAAAATCTAATATGATAACACGATAACAATTCTCTTAAATAAAATAAATCTTTTTCTTTGATTGACTTTGTCAATTTTGTTCCGAGTTAGCTTCAGTTAAGCCGTCGTTGAACAAATTTGAACTGCATTTTTAAATCAGATAGATAGCCAAATTGACTGAAAACTGAACAAGTAAAGCACACGATAGTCGATAGATACTCTTTAAAGAAAAAACATCAACTAAAAACTCCAATCTAGAAGAAAAACTAAACCTAAACAAGTGAATCATAATAACTCATAAAAATTAGAAGAAAAAACCATCACATCATTTTCTGACCAAAAACTCCAATACACTCTCTAGACTCCATGCTCACCTCACCGTTTACAATCTTCTCACGATGTCAGCAAAAGCATTGGACGGTAACAAGTACTTGATTAGACGTGAGAAAAATACATTTATTATACCACCATTAATGAATTGATTTAAATTTTAAATGAAATACTTTGATAGTTTAATTTAATTCTCTTTAATATAATCTTAGTTTAGTCTTCAACCAAACAAAAATCCAAATTTTTTTTTTGTTATATTGCTAATTTACTAACTTAAATCTTTTTTTTTTTGGTATGAAAGAGGGGATGACTCCCCTACTGTTTTATTCGAAAAAAATATAAAAGAGTTACAATAAAACCTGCAGTGGGATCGAACCCCCCAACGTCTTCTAACATAATTAACTCAATGTCCTATGGGGGAAATTCTAACATATGAAACCCCAAAGGTAGCGAAAACGCATAGTTTGCTAGACCATCAGCAAGACGGTTAGCCTCCCTATACACATGAATAATCCAAACTCTCCAGTCCCGTGATAAAAAGCCATGGCACAAACGTACCAGGAAAGACAGCGGATGGCACTCACTTATCCCTGTCTTGAGAAAACCCACAACGATCTCTGAATCGACCTCTACCTCCAAACTTGTAACTCTCCTCTCCCAGGCAATGACTAAACCATAATACACGCCCTAGAGTTCCGCCAACGGTGCAGAGCATATCCTAATATTAAGTGCAAAACCTCCACACCAATGCCCTCTCTCATCCCGAATAACTCCATCCGACGTAGCCAAACCCGGATTACCTCTTGAAGCCCCATCCGTATTAAGCTTCAACCATCCCTCAACCGGCCTTTTCCAAGCAATCAACCGTTCCACTCGGTCCCTACAGTTCCGCTGCTTACTCTCCGCCTTGTCATTAGCTAATTGAACCTCTTTTGCTTGGTCTTTGAGGAATTTAACTCGATCTCGACACTTTCCATTAACACCAAAAACATTACCGCATCGCCATTTCCAACCCCACCAAACCGTTATTGCAAATCGAGTAGGCCAATTTTTATCGTCATCTCCACCACTCTCTCCTAAATTACTATACAACCATTCCAGCAGCGTGAGTTTAAAGAACCCACTCCTTTGCCTAATCGGCACAATCTGAAGCCAAATACCATCCATGGCTGGGCAATCCCGAAGAATATGCGTGATTGTTTCCTCTCCTCCCTTGCAAACCTGGCAAATGTTAGTTGCGGAAAGGTGTCTTCGATATCTCTCATCATTTGTCATAATGACTTGATGAACTCCTAACCAAAGAAAAATACGGACTCTCTCCGGCACAACAACATGCCAAACTCGGTGAAATATATTCCCAAGGTTTGTCCGTGGTGTATCATCACGGGTCAAGAAGGAGTAAGCCGAAGACACCATAAACTCACCATCCGCACTTTTGCCCCATGATATGCGGTCCTTTGCCCCGGTCACTGTATCCACCACAATAGAGCTCAATTTCAACATACAATCTTGTGGTAACTACGGTGCAATAAGATTCCACAACCATCCAATGCCAACCTGCCATAGATCCGTAACATGTTGTTCTCTCTGACCATCCGGTACCATCCCTCCAACCAAGTCTATTAACGGGCCCTTTGAGCACCACTTATCTAACCAGAACCGTGTCTGACTGCCCTCACCAATGATCCACCTTAGACCCAGAATGACTACAACTCTCAAACCCAAAGCAATGCTCCGCCTGGTTGAAGACCAATTCCCTTTTACCTCCAACCATGACTCATCATGAATTCCCTTGACTTGATACTTGCACTGAAGAACCAGAGCCCATAAACTAGTCTCATCCCGCAGTAAACGCCAACCAACTTTAGCAAGAAGAGCGAATCCCCAAGCCCCCTTGATTCTTTGGTAAGCAAAACGTATTCCAATTAACCAAATGTTGACCACTTCCCCATAAAAAAGACCTTGAAATCTTATCCAACTCCGCGGTTGTCGATTTAGGTAGTGCTATCGTGCTCATCACGTGAACTGGTATGGACGAGAGGACCGCCTTTGTTAAAGTTAACCGTCCCGCCAAACTCAAACATCTACTTTTCCATCCGGCTAGCCGGGACGTAACCTTTCCTAAGATATCCCCAAACGTATCTTTATTAATCCGTTTTTGAAGAATAGGCATACCAAGATACTTCCCCAACTTCTTAGTGGCCTTAATACCACTCTCGTCACTTATTCTCTTCCCAAGCTCCAGACTTACATTACTCGAAAAATAAATCTTGGATTTTTCTAGACTCACTTTCTGCCTCGAAGCGGTGCAAAAGCACTCTAACACTCGACGAATCACTCTAATTTGTGCCTCCGAGGCTTCAGTAAATAAGATTAGGTCATCCGCAAAGCAGATATGGGAAATTTTTGGTCCACCGCAAGACAAACTAATCGGTTTCCATTCACCAACTGCCATAGAAGTATCAATGAGATGACATAACCTCTCCAAAAAAGGCACAAACAAGTAAGGAGACAATGGATCTCCCTGACGAAGGCCACGTGCGGGTTTGAACGGTTCAGACTTCTCCCCGTTCAATAGCAAGTTCATTGAAGGGCCCGTCACACAAGACATTATCCAGGAGACCCAGTGAGCTGGTAAACGAGCCGCTTTCAGCGTATCCTCTAGAAAATCCCATCGTAATCTATCATACGCCTTTTCCAAATCCAACTTCAACAACATCCATCCTTTTTGTCCTTTTTCCGTTTCATGGAATGAACCGCTTCATGAACCAAAATGATATTATCCGCGCTTAGCCTTCCGGGGATAAAACTTGACTGCACCGGTCCAATTAGCTTCGAAATAACCCTCTTCATCCTGATCACCATAGCTTTCATAATCGTCTTGAATAAAACATTGCATAGACTAATCGGCCTATATTGCGTAATATGCTCCGACTTTCCTACTTTCGGGATCAATACCACAAAGGCGTCATTCATTCCTTCCGAACACTGCCCTGTTTCAAAAAAATCAATCACAAAATGCTGCACCGAAGTCCCAACCACATCCCAGCATTTTTGATATAACACCGGTTGAAAACCGTCCGGTCCAGGTGCCTTAAAGGACCCATGCTCCTAATTGATTTTTCAACTTCAGAACTCAAAAAAGGCCTGCTTAATTCCTTAAGCTCTTCACGTGTTAACTCGTCAAAACCCACTTGTGGCAATTTCTCCACTTCGACATCCACATCCTCCATTGAATATAATCTTTGATAATAACTTACTGCCAGCCCCTCAATCTCCTTAGGATCCAAAACCCACCTGTTTTCATCATCCATCAAGGTTTCAATCTTATTCCGCTGTCTCCGAATTATAGTAGAAGTGTGAAAATATTTTGTATTCCGATCTCCCAATACAATATATTTCTCACGCGACTTTTGATACCACAACACCTCCTCTTGTTCCAAAACAATTTCAAATTCCTTCAGTAGTAATTCCTTTTCTCTTAAGAGATCATCCGATTGTGATTCCTCAAGTTGATCCTGGATAATCTTAATTTTCTTGACTAACCTCTCCTTCCGGTCATGTATATCCCCAAACACTTCTTTATTCCATCGTTTTAGAGTTGTTTGTAATCTTCATAATGCTTGTGGCGTTGACACCTCAGTGTTCCAAGACTCATACATCATTTCTTTAAAACTTTCATGTGCTAACCAAGCTGCCTCAAACCTGAAAGGTTGTCGTCTCAGGTCACTTACCAGCTCAGGGCAAAGTCGGACAAACAACGGAGCATGATCCAAAGATGAGAGGAACGGGAGGTGTAGCACGGATGCTTCCTGCCACTTCAACCGTGCGTGTGCATTACACAAAATATGATCTAGTCTCTTTGCAATATAGTTTCTCTCTACACGCCATCTTTTCCATGTATATTTATGACCTTTAAAACCCATGTCGATAAGTGATAAATCATTCATCCACTCTCCAAAAGCTAGTGAATCCAACGATAGACTCCCATTCCCACCAGTTTGCTCATCCAACCGCAATATAGTGTTAAAATCCCCTCCCACTATAATCGGTTCATTAATCCCTTGGACAACATCTCTCATTTTATTCCACAACCCACTTCTCCAACTTACAGTTGGAGCTGCGTAAACAATTATCAAATGCAAAACTTCTGTCCCATCTACCACCGTAGCATAGATAAATTGAGCATTCGATTCCACGATTGTCACTACCCCGATACTCGTTCTCCATAACAACCATATCCCACCACTTTGACCAATCGCATCAACCCGAAACGAATTCTCAAATCCTAAACCTTGGCAAATCCCCATAGCTTTATCACTACCTGCATGCGTCTCAAATATAGCTAAGATATCCGTGTGATTTTTCTTAAGCATATATCGTATTGACCTTCGGAAATTGGGTTTATTCGCCCCCCGACAATTCCTGAATAACAAATTCATCATCATTGGGTTAATAAATAACACTCGAACTACCGGAGCAAGCTGTTATGCCACCACTAACTCCATCAATCCCTCCGGCGCCTCCTCTATTTCAGGCTCTCCAACCGGGTCCGGTATCTTCTCTGGTCCCAACTGAGCTCTACTCAGGTCCGTACTCTCCGACTGTAACATTTCCAATCCCATCCCAGTAATACATTTGTCCTGCATCAAACCTCCACCTGACCTCCCACTTCCATTACTCTCTGTTCGCAATCTCTTTCCCAATTTTGAACGAAATACTTCATCATGGGTTGGGCCAAAAATCAAACCTCTCATGGGTTGGTTCAATTTGGGCTTACTTCGAGGCCCAATATGAGTTATAGTCCGTAAAGATTCGGCTCGTTGCTCATGTCCTTTCCCTTTGGCTCCACTTTTTTGTTTATCATTTACTGTAGTAAATACCCCCGGACGATTTTGTGCAATTTGTTTACCATTGCTCGCCCGAGAATCAAGATTCTCATTCTCCTTATTTGACTCATTTCCCATAACTACTTTCCTTCCTTCCGATTCTGTAAGATCTTCCCGTAACCTTCCAAAACTGTTAGCCAATGGTATATTCTCGAATCCCCCAATCATCGAGATTTCCCTAAGATTTCGGCCACCATTACCGTTAGTGATTCCGGCGGAGGAAGCAACTGACCTAACCGGTACATGTGATGTCCTCGCTGGCCTTCTCACTGGCCTGAATCCATCAGGACCTGGTTGATTCTCATTCCCCCGTGTTCCCTCACGTACTGACTCTGCCTCCCCTGCTCTTGCCTCTGCCCCAAGCGGACATGTGTGAATCAAATGTCCATAGATTCCACAGCGAGAACATATTGTCGTGAGCCCTTCATAAGCAACATAATAGCGTTCCCCATTGATTAACACGGATCCTTTGAGTGGCTTGCGTAAATTCACCTCAACACACACCCGAGCAAACCGAGCCCTCTCAAAATTCAATGTTGTAGCATCCACTCTCAATGGTTTACCTAAACCCTTTGCAATACCCATCAAGATGGTCTTATGGTAGAAATTCACCGGGATGTTTGACAAACGGACCCACACCGGCGTTGTAACAATGTCATCCCGCATTGGCTCGAACTCCGGCGACCACATTTGCACCATGAGATAACTCCCAAACGCTTTCCATGGTCCACCGGTTAAAGCCGCTAAATATTCCTCTTCCTCTCCAAACCGAACCATAAAGAATTGACGGGGAAGATCCAA
The DNA here is from genome assembly GCA_963576765.1 of Draba incana. NCBI lineage: Eukaryota > Viridiplantae > Streptophyta > Magnoliopsida > Brassicales > Brassicaceae > Draba > Draba incana. The sequence continues at coordinate 23,939,820 of OY755212.1, read as the reverse complement.
TACGTACATAGTACCCTTCGGTTTCCACATCTCCCTAAGCTTTTTGGATAACACGGCGATCAAGACCTTTTTCCCCAAAACCTTTACGATCATACACGACTTCCACATTCCATTCATTGCATCAAACACTTCCTTCCCTATGGTGATCTCCGGTTCCCCATCTTCTCCATTAGGAAACACCACACTAATCCTTTCCGCAACAAACTCCTCTGTTAACAATGACTCCGGCACCGGCCTACCACCCTTACTCATTCCAGTAACCTTCGAAACCCAAGAGACCCTCCCATCCGGCGTATCCCCAGGCGGTCGATCCTTCTCCTCTGTATCCATCATCGTAGCATCTTGAGCACCCAAAACCCTAGCCGCAGGATTCTCCATTTTAATTGAACAAAATTATTATGTAAAACCTAATATTACTAACTTAAATCTTTGTTATCTAGCTAACCATCCCTAAATTTAACTAGAAATGAATATCGTGGTTACATAGAAACATCGATCTATCTTAAATGGTAAGTTTTTGTTTGTCTTCATATCAAATATAAAGTTTTGTCGATTTTTTTTTTATAGCTAGGGGTGATCCGAGTTATATTTTTTTAATCTGCATGTATATATTCCAAGTTTTATAACTGAAGTTGATAATCGCTTACAATTGTTTTATCGATCATCTATAACGCATGTCGCGGAAAAAAAAATTGAAAGATATAAGAAAAATGTGTCAAAACTGAAATTATCGAGAACATGATTTATATCATCTAATTAAACACAATATGTACATATCATCTCCATGGATAGAGCGGAAAACACCTAAATTACATTGTGACAAACAAAAAAAAAACATCTAAATTACATATGTTTAATCGCATCTAAACTGTGGATCTCATAATCTCAGACCACAATTCAAACTAATCTCCAAATCATATCAAAATAAACCATGCTCTATAGAAGAATAAATTGAATAAAGTTTCAAAAAAAAAAAAGAAAGAATAAATTGAATATTCAACCAGTTAATCATCATGATTTTTTTTTTGAGTCTGAGTATTCACTAATTTGAGTAGTTTAAAACTTTTTAACAGAAAATTTTCAAACTATATGCTTAAGCTAATTATAGATCGCAAGATTTGATGCATGTTTCATATATATATGTATATATACATGAAGATGCGCTTCTAATTAGCCGCACAAACAGTCGCCAAACTCTACTTCTGTTTCACGTTCTCTATTACAACTTGCATCTTTGTCTATTTCAAAATTACGTTAAATTAATCGAGTTATTAGTATTTGAATTTGTACAATTCAATGATTTTGTCCGTAAGATATCATGAACTTCTGCTTGAATTTCGTGTTAGAATTAGTAATTGATTACAATTTTATTATACACTTATGGGAATCAATCAATCAATTGGTGACTAAATTTGATTCTATGTTCCTATGAAATTACATACAATATGGAATGTAAGAATACTTCCGTTAGTGTGGCCGAAGTATTAACGGTCCAACTATTATAGTTTAAGTTTAATGTAAGGTTTAAGGTTTCCGGTATGTAACGGGATACGGTGATGGACCGAATCAAATAAAAGATACCGGAATGGGTTTGATGTCAACCCTCTTACTCCACCCAATAAAGAATCTAATCTAAGGTTCATATGCATTTATATATATAATGGTTTAACTTATATAAATGTATATGTATTAAAGTATAGTTTATGTGTTATATTTAAATGAAGGGGTGTCTCATTAAAAGGCACAACTCCTCCTCCTTTGATGAGAATCACGTGGGCCTCATATAAAAGGAAAGGGGAGGAAGTTGTTGCAGAGACAAGGGACACAAGTTCTCATTTTCAGAATTGAGAAGAAAAGAGAGAACACATAAACCGTAAAGAGAGATTAGAGATTGTGATCGGAATCGGAACACCCCGGCTCCGTCGAAGGGGAGATCGCAGTAAGGAAGGGAAGGAGAAGATCAAACAATCATCAAGGAATCATCATTATGCCTAACAATGCAATGGATCAAGGTTAGGCATTCTTCTTTCTCATAACCGAAAAATCCATCAATATGAACTTGTTGATTCATTTGTTCTAGTGGCGATTATGGGTTGGATTACATGTTTGTAATCATGAGGTTAAACTTACATGTGGTATCAGAGCCACCCTAAAATCATTTGTTTCACTATAAAGCATATTGATGGATAAAACCAAAAAACTCGTTTTTTCTCAATAAGAATTTCATCAACGCATTGAATCTGTAAATGATCTAAAAGTTATATCAATGTGTAGAGGATGAAATTATCTATCCATCGGTATAAAATTCATTAAAATCCATCAAGTAAATCAAAAGTTATGGGATTTTAAAGTTTGAAAATTTTTTAAATCGCGACTGTTCATCGAAGAACATGAAGGTAACCGTTAGGGACCGGACCGGTCGGTCCATAAGGTGCGTAAAGGTCCAGGAGACCGGACCGGTTGGTCCATGTGTTAGACCGGTCGGTCCATTAAGGGCATAAAGATCTCGGGAAAGTGGACCGGTCGGTCATGTGTTGGACCGGTCGGTCCATGAGATGCATTCGAGTCTCTGGAAACCGGACCGGTCGGTCCTGGTCTGGACCGGTCGGTCCATGAGGTGCATAATGGTCTCGGGAAACCGGACCGGTCGGTCCATACCCTAAAAAAAAAAAAAAAAAATTTTAAAACCGTAAAACCGTTTCCGCTGCTTTCTGAAATGTGAAAGGCTAATCTATTATAAAATGTTAATACATATAAAATTTATTTATAAAGATTATAAGAAAAGAGTTCACATTACGTATAACTTGTTAATCACCAAAGTGGTCTGGTTATATTTAATGTGACGGTAAAGTAAAGATTCATAATTGATCATGATTAAAGGATGCTATATGACATGAAAGTTACTTGATTGATCAATTGCTTACTGAGTATATCCTAGGAGATCACCTAAAGGTGGATCATTGGGTGTATTGAGTAACAACTAAAGTATTAATCACCCATGTTACGGTTGATGGTGTGTATACCCAAAGGTAGCATTGCTATCCGCTGTAACTATGGATTGACTAATTATTAAAGAAAATCTAAACAAGCATCAATTTAAGTGTATGTGTTTAAAGTATTGCCCAAAGGTTGCTTGAATACATGCAAATGAAAGTGTTTAGATTATTTGTTGACGATGAATCTATTAAAGTATCATAGAATTAATGGTAAGCATATATAAAATATTTTGCAGCTCCGTTTGCTTCAGCAAACTCTGTCGTGAAGTTCAATGGGCTCAACTATGAGGAATGGTCTGAACAGATAAGGTTCTCTTTGGGTGTAATGTCCCTTGACCAGGCTATTCTCACGGATGAGGAGCCAGCAGCCATTACGGATGAGAGCACCGAATTGGAAAAGTCTTGTTATGAGACTTGGGAGCGCTCTAACCGGCTGTGCCTGAATTTACTAAGGATGTCGATGGCGGACAGTGTTAAGCCATTGATGCCTAAGACAGAGAAAGCAAGGGAATTCATCTTGAAAATTAAAGAACAATCCCAATCGGATGTCGCTGACAAATCGATAGTAGGTAGTCTCATGAGTGAGTTGACTACGAAAAGGTTCGATTGGTCTCAGACAATCCATGATCATGTTACTCACATGTCAAACTTGGCATCAAGGTTATCGTCCATGGGAATGGAAGTGCATGAGTCCTTCTTAGTTCAGTTTATAATGAACTCTCTTCCTATTGAGTATGGTCAGTTCCAGGTGAATTACAACACCATTAAGGATAAGTGGAACCTTCAGGAGTTAAAGGCCATGCTCGTTCAGGAGGAAGCGAGATTAAAGAAACAGAAAGGCGACGTTGCACTGTTTGCTGGACATGAAAGTGCCATGGGAAACTCCAAGAAATCAAGCAAGGGCAAAAGGAAGGATAAGGCTATCTTTAAGACTCCGGAAAGCAAAATCCGTAAAGCTGTCAAGTGTTTCTTCTGCAAGAAGGAGGGACACATTAAGAAAGATTGTCCTAAAAGGAAGGCATGGTTCGACAAGAAAGGTACCGAACATTTATATGTTTGTTCTGAAATGAATCTTATAGAAGTGCCTAAAAATACTTGGTGGCTTGATTCTGGAGCTTCTACTCATGTATCTCATATTGAACAGGGATTCAGTTCGATCCAGCCTTTAAAAGGAACTGAAAGGTACTTGTTCATGGGAAACAGGATGAAGGCACAAATAGAAGGCATTGGGACGTATAGATTGATCTTCAACACTGGATGTTTTGTAGATCTTGAAAATTGTCTCTTTGTACCTGAGTGTGCTAGAAACCTTGTTTCAGTAAGTAGGTTGGATGATGTAGGTTTTAACTTTGAGATTGGTAATGGTGTGTTTTCGCTGTACCGTAACAGATACTTTTATGGTAATGGTACATTGTGTGATTCACTTTATAAGTTCAATCTTGATAAAGCCTTTTCTGAATCTTTGTTTAATGTTGAGTATCAAGGAATTAAACGTTGTGCAACTAGTGAAAACTCAGCATTTTTGTGGCATAAAAGATTGGGTCAAATATCCAAAGAACGGATGATGAGGTTAATAAAGAAAGAATTATTACTTCCATTGGATTTTAGTGACTTAGATGTGTGTATAGAATGCATTAAGGGAAAGCAAACCAAACACATCACAAAGAAACAAGCCACAAGAAGTAATGAACTCTTAGAGTTAATTCACACAGATATTTGTGGCCCTATAGATGCTCCGTCTTGGAGTGGTGATAGGTATTTCATCACTTTTATTGATGATTACTCACGTTATGGATATACTTATTTGTTGCATGAAAAGTCTCAATCAGTGGACGTACTGAAAGTGTTCATTGATGAAGTAGAAAGGCAACTTGAAAAGAAAGTAAAAGTTGTGAGATCTGATAGAGGTGGTGAATATTATGGTCTATTCACCGAAAAGGGACAATGTCCAGGGCCATTTGCTAAATTTCTGGAAAGTAAGGGCATTTGTGCTCAATACACAATGCCCGGAACACCTCAGCAGAACGGTGTAGCTGAAAGGCGTAACCGTACTTTAATGGAAATGGTTAGGAGCATGTTAAGTAATTGCAAACTACCAATGTCAATGTGGACATACGCATTAAGGACTGCGACATATATATTGAACCGGGTTCCTAGCAAAGCGGTTCAAATGACTCCATTTGAACTATTTATGGGAAGGAAACCCAGTTTAAGACACTTACGTGTCTGGGGATGTCCAGCTGAAGTAAAGCCGTATAATCCGCATGAAAAGAAATTGGACTCTAGGACGGTCAGTGGATTTTTCATTGGCTATCCAGCAAAGTCAAAGGGGTTTGTGTTCTACTGTCCTAACCATAGTACGAGAATTGTCGAGACTGGAAATGCTAGGTTCATTGAAAATGGTGAATCTAGTGGGAGTTCAGAATCTAGGGGAGTGAACATTAAAGAAATTCGGGTAGAAGATTCTTCACCCGTAGTTCCAACCCAAGTTGTTGTTCCTATTATCGGTGTACAACCCACTATCAAAATAGAACAACATAATGAAGAACATACGGACCCACTAGTTCAGGAGGAAACCGAAAATGAACAAGTCGTCATTCAAGAACAGAACGTTGTATCACAAGAACAATTAAGGCGATCTGGAAGGCAAAGAAGATCCGCCATTACAGATGATTATGTGGTTTATGATGTTGAGAATGAATGTGACCTTAGTCTTGATGAGGAACCGAAAACATTCAGAAAAGCCATGGAAAGTGAAAATTCTGAAAAATGGTCAAATGCTTCAGATGAAGAAATGAAATCTATGGATGTGAACCGAGTGTGGGATCTAGTAGAGTTACCTGATGGTTTCAAAACCGTTGGGTGTAAATGGGTCTTTACGACCAAACAAAACTCTATTGGTAGCATAGAAAGGTACAAGGCTCGCCTTGTTGCTAAAGGGTTTACTCAAAAGGAAGGCATTGACTATACAGATACCTTCTCTCCAGTTTCAAAGAAGGATTCCTTAAGAATTTTCATGGGATTGGTAGCTCATTATGATTTGGAGCTTCACCAAATGGATGTTAAAACCGCCTTTCTCAATGGAGAGCTTGAGGAAGAAGTTTACATGGACCAACCAGAAGGTTATGTGGTTGCAGGAAAAGAAAATCTTGTGTGTAAGCTGAGGAAGTCAATATACGGATTGAAACAGGCCTCCCGACAATGGTACTTAAAGTTCAATTATACCATTTTGTCATACGGTTTCATAGAGGTCATCGTTGATCGATGTATTTATATGAAAGTCAGTGGGAGAAAGTTTATCATTCTAGTATTGTATGTTGATGATATATTGTTGGCTACGAATGATATGAGTATGTTGAATGATGTAAAGAAATATCTCTCCAAGAACTTCGTAATGAAGGATATGGGTGAGGCAAACTATGTGATAGGGATTGAAATAATCTGGGATAGATCACAAGGATTGTTAAGTTTGTCTCAGAAAGGATACATAGATAAAGTCTTGAAGAGATATGGGATGGAAAAGTGCAAGTTAAGCAAAGCTCCAGTTCAGAAAGGGGACAAGTTTAATAAAGGTCAATGTCCAAAGAATGAACTAGAGAGAAAAGAAATGGAGATGATACCTTACTTATCAGTGGTTGGGAGTTTGAATTACATTCAAACATGTACTCGACCAGACATCAGTTTCGCGGTTTGTGTCTTGGGTCGGTATCAAAGTAATCCTGGAATGGACCACTGGAAAGCTGCAAAGAAAGTTCTCAGGTACTTGCAAGACACCAAAGAGTTTATGCTTACGTACAAGAGATCCGATAATCTTGAAATAATCGGATACTCAGATTCAGACTATGCCGGATGCGTCGATACTCGAAAATCGACGTTTGGCTATCTGTTCCTATTAGCTGGGGGAGCAGTATCATGGAAGAGTGGAAAGCAGTCCGTCATTGCTACTTCCACCATGGAGGCAGAATTTGTGCCTTGCTATGAGGCTACAATTCAAGCATTGTGGCTGCGGAACTTTGTCTCAGGACTTGGACTTATTGACAGTATTTCCAAGCCGCTGAGAATGTATTGTGATAATTCCGCAGCAGTCTTCTTCTCAAAGAATGACAAGTATTCGAAAGGTGCTAAGCACATGGAGATAAAATACTTGACTGTAAAGGAAGAAGTGCAGAAACGCAGAGTAGCAATTGAGCATATAAGAACGGATATGATGGTTGCGGATCCGTTAACGAAAGGACTCCCTCCTGGTATATTCGCTAGCCATGTAGAGAGGATGGGAATAATTGATAAGACCTTGCTGTATTGATATTATGCTAATGTAAAGATGCTAACTTAAGTAATTTGAATTCAATAAAGTTTATGTGTTTTCTGCAAATTAATATGTTATCATTAGGATATGTACATGTAAGGTTTGGATAACATATGAGTTGAGAATAAAGTTATATCTCAACATAAAGGAATTTGAGAATTAAGTAACCTCTCAAATATTAAAGAAGTAGTAAAGTTGGAATTTGTTTGTGGTGATGGAAGGGAACTTATCGCAGTAAAAGATAGGGGACCGCCTCATTCGATGAGTTCTGATTTTATGGTACTTAAAGAATAGTTAAGCTTAATGAAAGGATGCGCATTAAAGGAAGTTGAACCATTAAGTTAATACACGGCCAAGTGGGAGAATGTAAGAATACTTCCGTTAGTGTGGCCGAAGTATTAACGGTCAAACTATTATAGTTTAAGTTTAATGTAAGGTTTAAGGTTTCCGGTATGTAACGGGATACGGTGATGGACCAAATCAAATAAAAGATACCGGAATGGGTTTGATGTCAATCCTCTTACTCCACCCAATAAAGAATCTAATCTAAGGTTCATATGCATTTATATATATAATGGTTTAACTTATATAAATGTATATGTATTAAAGTATAGTTTATGTGTTATATTTAAATGAAGGGGTGTCTCATTAAAAGGCACAACTCCTCCTCCTTTGATGAGAATCACGTGGGCCTCATATAAAAGGAAAGGGGAGGAAGTTGTTGCAGAGACAAGGGACACAAGTTCTCATTTTCAGAATTGAGAAGAAAAGAGAGAACAGATAAACCGTAAAGAGAGATTAGAGATTGTGATCGGAATCAGAACACCCCGGCTCCGTCGAAGGGGAGATCGCAGTAAGGAAGGGAAGGAGAAGATCAAACAATCATCAAGGAATCATCATTATGCCTAACAATGCAATGGATCAAGGTTAGGCATTCTTCCTTCTCATAACCGAAAACTCCATCAATATGAACTTGTTGATTCATTTGTTCTAGTGGCGATTATGGGTTGGATTACATGTTTGTAATCATGAGGTTAAACTTACATGGAAACAATCCGTTGGCTTGTCATTTCTGCGGAAGACAAAATCCAACATGGTTTGAAGTAAATCTACAACATTAAACTTGAAGAAATCAACAGTCTGTCATTAATTTCCCAAAATTTTGCATATATTTGTTTTCCAAAATTAACAAAATATAATGTATGGATAAACAAAACAAAATTGGTTAAACAATTTTCATATATTAATTCAAAAGATTTTGTCATGGGACTGACCATACCTGTAACATCTGCAAACCAATTTTTGGAAATTAGAAAGGGGTGTATGTAACGACCGCAACCCAGAATTGTAAATTTCTAGGGGTGTCGATCGACACCATGGTTAGTGTCGATCGACACTACCGTTTTCGGACCGGGTTCGGTTCAATTTAATTCCTGTTTTTTTTTTGCTCGGTTTGGACCCGGAACCCTAGGTCAACCTATATAAGGGACCCATCCGCAGTTAATAGACGTTTTTGCGAGAAAAGAAAAAGTGAGAAAGGTTTGAGAAGGAGAGTTTTAGGGTTCTTGAGAGAAAAGTGTGATTTGAGGTGATTTGTGAGCCGTTTCTCGTGGTTATTCGTTTTAAAGGCTTGTGGGAGTGTTGAGAACGATTGAGCGGTAGATATCGGTGATTTACAGTGAAGGAATTGCTGCTCGTGGTTTGATTTCGTAACCTTTCCGTTTTCTTTGTCGAATCGAGATGAGTGCATGATCGTGGTTATGGGTAATCAATGTTAGGATTTGTGTGAGTGATTTGATGGTATTGATTCGTTGATATTGATTGACGTCATGAGATTTTTGTATTGCGTATTGTTGAGGATGACTCTCGATGAAACGGAGTCGAGCCATGTGAGGATTTGGTCGATTCTGGTTTTTTGTGTCGAGGTGTCGATCGACACCTTGAGGAAGTGTCGATCGACACTCCTCGTGTTTTTGTGTTAGTTTGTGTTCGTGGATAGAGTGTCGATCGACACCTAGTGGTAGTGTTGATCAACACCCTGTCGTGTTATTTGTGTTGATGTGTTGTATGCTGATCGACACCGTGGTGGTGTGTTGATCGACATTGATTGATGTAATGCTCTTTTGGTTGTTTGTTCTTATTATGATAATTTGAATGTTGTGAATTGTTGGTTAATTGCGTAGTAATTGGCATTGGTTATCCTTATTATGTAATGGTAGACGGGATGACCGGCTCACTGAGTATTTGTGATAATATTCACGCAACTCTTTGTTCCATGTGTTGCATGTGAAGATTGTGATCGTGGAATAATGGATGGGACGAGAGATGATTAGGATCTCTAGTTTATTTGTTATTGACTTGCATTTTTGTAGAACCTGGTGTTTAGATTGCTAGAAATGCTAAATTGAGTTATTGGAATTAGAATGGGTTTATTGGTTAATTTTAATGGTTGAATCTGGTTTAATTGTTTATTGATTTCAGCTGGTTATTGTTTGGTTTGGTTGTTGTGGAATTAATCGTTGAGATTATTATTTCTGGAAATAATAATCCAGATTAATTAATTAATTAAAAAAATGCTTGGTTGTTTCATTTTGATATTAGAGCCCTTACGGTTTTAGGGCGGTTAGTGAATGATTGATTTGAGACTGTTGATTGAATTGGCTATGAGTAGTTAGGTAATTCTATGAGTTGTAGAGTCTTAGATCATCATCTCCGAGCCTTCAAAGAGATTCTACGGTATGTGTTTGTTTGACCTTTATTTTGTGATTCTGGTGTCGTAGACTGTATTTTTGGGTAATGCAAAATGAAGGATACCGGTTCTAGAGGTCGAGCTAGAGGTAGAAGCCGAGGCCGTGGTCGGGGACCAGTGATTGAATCCTCCGGGAGTGCGACGCAGGGTAGGCGACTGATTCTAAAACGCATCATGGGGGATCCGAGAGCGAGACTAGTGCGAGTGTTAGTACTGTTGGTACCGGGCAGACTAGTCCTGCGACAGGCCCTGGTGTGGGTGCTGTTCCAGTGGGAGCTCAGGGTCGAGATGATCGTCTGGTGGATTTGCTTACCTAGTTGTTGGAGCATATTTCGGCGGTGGCTCGGTTCAGGCTCCAATAGTGCCTCTAGTGGCGGAGGTGCAGCTGAGGGCTGCGGTTGCTGAGATGCGTCCAACCTATCTTGAGATGGTGGGTCAGATGCGGAGTTTGAGTACGGCTTTCTTTTCGGGCGGTGTTGGGCCTGAGGAGGCTGATGAGTATAACATGAGGATGGATCGCAACTTCCATTCGGTTAGATGTCTGGAGGATTATCGAGTGGAGTTGGCAGTTTATTACCTTAGCGATGATGCGTATTTGTGGTGGAGAGGCATTGAGGCCAAGAGGCCAAGTCCGGGTGGACCTGGGGCAAATTCTTAGCTGAGTTCAACGATAACTATTTTTCTCAGGAGGCATTGGATCCTCTCGGGACGAGGTTTGTGGAGCTGGTTCTGGGTGACTGGACGGTGCGTGAGTACGACATGGAGTTCAGTCGACAACTTGTGTATACAGATCGGGGCATGGAGAACGAGCAGACGCAGGTGAAGAGGTTCTTGAGGGAACTTCAGGCTGAGTTGAGGAAAATATCTAGAGAGACAGAGTACGCCTCGTAGGCAAAGCTAGTAGAGGTTGCTGCAGGTATTGATGAGGACCTGAGGGGTCAAGTAGCTGCAGTGTTTGCAGTAGTGGTTGCTCCTGCTGTTCAGACGAGGAGACAACAGCAGCATAGTGGTTCTGGTTCTGGAAATGGCGGTAAGCCTAAGTAGGGTCAAAAGAGGAAATAGGATGATGTTTTCGGAACGTGTCACAGTGGTCACAGATGCTTTAGCTGTGGGAGCATGCACCACAAGCTGGAGAATTATCCAAGAAAGGACAAGGCTCGAGACTTGCGAATGTGCTATCATTACAGGGAGTCGGGGCATATCAGACCAATGTGTCCCAAATTACAACTAATGGCAGTGGCGGTGGTTAAGCCAGTGGCACCGCAACCAGAGGTAGAGCAGGCAAAGGCGCAAACTACAGCAACGTAGAGAGCGCGGTGGACCTGAGAGAGCAGGTTATGGATTAAGCTGGTTTTCTATTTTGTTTCCATTTTCAGAGTTTTAGCTTTTGCTATGTTGTTTTTGGATTTGTATTTTCTTTTGGTGTTGAAACGATTTTTTTTTATATTTTTAGAATTTATAAGATGAGTATTTCTTATTTATTTTATAACTTGTGTAGTCGTGCCGTGGATTTGTGTTAAGTTTTTGTGGAAAGTCTCAAAATAGAAGTTTATGAGGAATTACGACTATTTTTTTACGAAGGACTCTAGTGGAGCACCCTGTGCGATTGAGTTGTTCAAGTGGACTTGAGGATTGGTCAGGATGTGATGATATTTCGGGATTAGGAATATCATGTTTGGAACTACGCGAGGTAGTTATGGCCGATAAATGTTTAAAGATGTTACATAATTATTACTCTAAAGGGATGAGTATTTCTATGTATACTTATTTTGGATGAGCAATTCCCAGTATATGTAGTGAGAAATGAAGATTTCTCTCAAGGAGATGAGTATTTCCCTATAAATTGATAACTCAAAGGAGGTGTTCATGCGAGTGTGTGGGTTAAAGATGGGATTTAAGAGTAATGAATGTATGTAATGTGCGTATAAATGAAGAATTGGTGATGAGTTTCGGAGGTCAAGAGATGACCTCGAGGGGTGTTTTTTTGTGTTGGCCATGTGTTTGGTCAGAGTGAGGTGTTATTCCGGAGTATGAAATGACATGTTGGTATCACGGGAGGTAGTTCTAGTCAGGAAGTGCTTGTACACGTATGAATTAATTACTCTAAAGAAAACATTTTTTCTATATATCTAGAGCTTGAGGGAGACGTTCTGAGGGTGGAGTGGCTCCGGTATTGTTATCTTGAAGGAGACTTCTTGAGAGTGTAATGATGTCAAATTGAGTATGAGTAATCAATGTTTGACCGTGGCATGAGCATGCGACTGGATATAGACCTCAGAGTTTTGGTATGAGATTTCGAGTAAGACCGAGTGGTGAGTCACAGAGTACGATATGTGTCAGCCAGTGAAGGCTGAGCATCAGTTTTCGAGTGGATTGATGTAGAATTGTGATGGAGTTCGAGACCAATAGAGTCGTGGTGTTAGCTAAAATTTTTGGTAGGAGATTATGAGGCTGCATGGAGTGTCACCCAGTGTTTTATCAAACAAGGATTTTAGGTTCTCTTCAGATTTTGGTGGATTGCTGAGGATGCGTGTTCTGGTTAGTGGTCGCTTTGGACTGATCACCTGAGCGTGATGGAGTTTGCTTATAATATCAGCGTTCAGACGAGTATTGGGGTGGCGCCATATGAGGCTTTTTATGGGAGGCCGTGACGGACACCTTTATGCTGGACCCAAGTGGGGGAGATGAGCATTTTTGTGCGAGTTTTATTCAGGAGACGACGGAGAAGATCTGTGTCTTGAAGCTGAATGTGAAGGGGTTATGATGTGATCCTAACCCAAGAATCTTGTCTTTGGCGTGACTTAGCTACTGGTTTTGAAGTATATAAATCAGAGGTTGCGGAATAGTACGATGATTGATGCGAAATGGTGTGATAGACGCGATACGAGTGGATTTGCGGTTGATGGAATGAAACGAAGATGGAGATGATAGAATCACACGATCTATGGCTGGACCGAATGACGAATAGGGGCTGCTACTCGGTAGAATCACTCTAAGAATAGTGAGAATCTTCCAAGGAATAAAGGGGTTCGTTGGCTTCACACCAAACCGTAGAGAAAACACTTTGATCCAAAAATAGGTTATCTCAACCAAACATGGATGTCTTATTAAGCAATTTCGTGGGTCTTATAGAGGAGGGAAGACACACATTCCAACTCCTAGAAAAAAACACAAAAACTTAATTAAAAAGTAATAAATACAAAGACTTGACCAAAGACCAAAGACTAGAAACTACATGCATTTTTATTCAAATTCAAATCTGTTTTTGGCTCCTTCTTTATTTCGAAATTCTTGAAAATTCTCTTGGATATAGAGTCTTCTAAGGATTGAGAATACACACTAAGTAGCATATGGGAAGTGAAACAATTAGCCTCATTAAAACCTATGCTTGAGAAAACCAAATGGGAAAAACCGAAGCATAGGAAAAAGAGTACTAATGGTTCCACTTAGCTAGCTTAGTGAGTACCTTGACCTTTTCTGGATGCTTGGATGAAGTTGATGTAGTTTGGTGCAGCTCCAGGCCCTCCATCGTGAGTTTCCCGCAACATAACCTCCATGGCTTTAGCTAACTCCCGTGCTTTGCTCCTTGTAACCGCTCTATTCGGTATTTCCAAAGCTTTAGAAACGTCTTTAACCTCCATTGCTCCCAACTCAGTTTGTGAGCCATCTAGGATCACATCAGGTTCAGGATCGGCAGAGGAGTTTTGCCGATAAGAGGAGAACTAAGGTGCGACGTCGGAGGGAGTTTCCTCTGATTGTGAGTTTTGTGTTTTATGTTGGTGTGGGGAAGAGACTTAGGAGCCAGATGCAAAGATGAATTTGAAGTTAAGCAAGTGGTTAAGCAGGCAGGTCGTGGCTTGAGCTTACTTCTATCTTGGTGGTTCCGATTTTAGTTATAGCATGGTGCTATTGTTTCTTTGGATGCATGTATTGGTCATTGTGTAACGACTATACATTTTTGGAGATTTATAAGATAGAGGACTGACCATACCTGTAACATCCGCAAACCAATTTTTGGAAATTGGAAAGGGGTGTATGTAACGACAGCAACCCAGAATTGTGAATTTCTGGGGGTGTCGATCGACACCAACGTTTTCAGACCGGGTTTGGTTCAATTTAATTCGTGGTTTTTTTGGCTCGGTTTGGGCGCGGGACTCTAGGCAACCTATATAAGGGATGCGACCGCAGTTCATAGACATTTTTGGGAGAAAAGGAAACATGAGAAAGGTTTGAGAAGGAGAGTTTTAGGGTTCTTGAGAGAATAGTATGATTCGAGGTGATTTGTGAGCCATTTCTCGTGGTTATTCGTTTTAAAGGCTTGTGGGAGTGTTGAGAAGGATTGAACGATGGATATCGGTTAAATCCAATGAAGGAATCGCTGCTCGTGGTTTGGTTTTGTAACCTTTCCATTTCCTTTGTCGAATCGAGGTGAGTGCGTGATCATTGTTATGGGTAATCAATGTTAGGATTTGTGTGAGTTATTTGATGGTATTGATTCGTTGATGTTCATGATTTTTTGTATTGCGTATTGTTGAGGACTATTCACGATGAAACGGAGTCGAGCCACGTGAGGATTTGGTCGATTCTGGTTTCTGTGTCGAGGTGTTGATTGACACCTTGAGGAAGTGTCGATCATTACCCCTCGTGTTTTGTGTTTTTTTGTGTTCCTGGATAGAATGTCGATCGACACCTAGTGGTAGTGTCGATCGACACCCTATCATGTTATATTTATTGATGTGTGGAGTGCCGATCGACATCGTGGTGGTGTGTCAATCGACACTGATTACTGTGATGGTGGTTCGGTTGTTTGTTCTTATTATGATAATTTGAACGTTGTGAATTGTTGGTTAATTGAGAAGTAATTTGCATTGGTTATCCTTACTATGTAAGCGGTAGATAGGATGACCGTCTTACTGAGTATTTGTGATAATACTCACGCAACTCTTTGCTCCATGTGTTGCAGGTAAACATTGTGATCGTGGAATCATGGTTGGGACGAGAGAATGATTAGGATCTCTAGTTTATTTGTTATTGAGTTGCATTTTTGTAGAACCTAGTGTATAGGTTTCTAGAAATGCTAAGTTGAGTTATTGGAATTAGAATGTGTTTATTGGTTAATTTTAATGGTTGAATCAGGTTTAATTGTTTATTGATTTCCGCTGGTTATTGTCTCGTTTGGTTGTTGTGGAATTAATCGTTGGGGATTATTATTTATGGAAATAATATTCCAGATTAATTAATTAATTTAAAAAAAAAGCTTGGTTGTTTCAGTGTCGATCGACACAAGAAGTGTGTCGATCAATACCAATGATTTTCGGTTAGAACCGGTTTGATTTTTAATCTTTCGGTGCGTGGTTTAATTTCAGAAACCATAGGAGCTTATATAAATCATGTTTTGGCCTTGCAACCTCAGGAAAAGAGCTAGAAAACGTGTTTATTGAGTAGAGAAGAGACAATTCTTCTGATTTTGAGTGTTCTTAGGTTGATTATCGTTCCTTGAGGTTGAGAAGCGTTTTGTTGGTGTTTTTCAAGAGGAAAAGGGTTGGAGATCAGACTTGTGGTGGTCTTGAGTCTCTGATTTCGTGGGTTCCTCGCTGTGGTCGGTTAGAATTAATCCATAGGCTAAGGTGAGTGCGCGACCGTGACTTATCTAAGCCGATAATATGTTTTGATGCGTGATTTGTGTGCTTTGTGATGGAATTGAGTTTTGGATTTGTATTCCTTGTGTTTTTCCTGTCGTTCCTGTGTATCTTTGGTGTGAAAGTAGTACAGTTGATCGATGTAAGGGCCTGGAATCAAACCATGAGAGGAGAGGTTCGATTCTGGTTTTACTCCGAGGCAGTGTCGATCGACACCATGAGGCGTTGAGCAGTGTCGATCGACACCAGTTTTAATTTGATGATTTATGCTTTGTTGTATCGTGTGTTGCTTGCTTATGTTGGTTAAAGCATTTTATCTGGTTTGTGTGTATAGCCGGTAGACGGAATGACCGTCTCACTAAGTAATTATAAAATACTTACGCATCTCGTTTTTCCATGAGATGCAAGTAAAGATAAAATGTGATCGTGGAATCATGACAAAGAGAAGATGATGATTTAGGGTCTCGGGTCTTATTGTTTTGTATTATGGAACTTAGAACCTGGTGTTAAGGTTGCTAATTTTTGTGGAATTGTTGAATTGGATATTTGCCTTGGTTTAATGGAGTTATTGAATTTAATGGATTTGATTGCTGGTTAGTTGGTTTATGTGATTTTCCGCTGGTTTGCTTGTTAATTGTTAATTGAATTGATGATGTTGAGAATTATTATTTATGGGAATAATGATTCAAGTCAATATTTTTTTTAAAAAATAACGGGCTAGGTTGTTTCAATATCGCTTATATCCACCTGACATAAATAAATAAAAAGAGATATGGAGTGATTGTGTGGGTTTATAAAAATTATAAAATTTTTACCAATCAAGTTGTAGCTTTCTTCATTAAACTACAACTTTGTTTTTAATTTTTACTAATCATAATGTAGCTTTCTTTTTAAAAGTTTCAACAACAACAAAAAAAACTTTTTTCTGGTTGTAACATGTCAAAAACGTAAAGCCTTATTTGTTGAGCTGTAAAAGTCATTTGGCTGTAGGCCGTAGTTGTATGTTTTTTTGCTGCAAATTTTTTTGCTATAAATAACTTAAGGTTTTTGTGGGATATATTTTATAAGTTAAAAGTAGCAATAAATTTCTAAATTATAACAATTTTTATCTCCATAAACTATTTTAACTAAAACTACATTATATATTGTACACTTACCATTGATATGTTCAAATTTACCGCGAGGTACTCTCTCAAATTAAGAGATCGTAGTAATACTTAGGGATCGAATCCACAAGGAACCTAATTGCGCTATAGACTTTAAAATCAAATCAAGGTAAGAGATAATGTATAATGTAAAAACAAGTGACAAAATAAAGCAATAGATGATGATGATTTAAATTCTTTAAATTGAATGAGACGAAACGCTAGGTATTGGGAAATTTGCAGGTATAATTCTAAATCACATAGCAAAATTACTGTAACATCCGCGAACCAAAATGTCGGTTTTTGGAAGTCGTGTCGAGCGACACAAGGAGTGTGTCGATCGACACGAAGGATTGTGAGGTGTCGATCGACACCTTGTGTATGTCGCTCGACACCAGGGGATTGCAGAATCGGGTTAAATAAGTTATAATTGCGGTTTTGGCTCGGTTTTAGGTATTTAAGTACCTAGGGCTGCGTGTTTTTCCCCAGCCTTCGTGATCAGAGAAGGGAGAAGAGAATTTGTGAGAGAGTTGAGATATTGTTGGTGTTCTTAATTGATTGTTGCAAAGAAATCAATCTGGAACCTTACTCTTCGAGTTTAGAGGCGTTAGGGCCATAGTTCTTCGTGTTTTCGTGAGAACATTTCCAGTTCAGTCGGTCCTAGAGTTCTAGAGGCTCCGTTCGTGTTTTCCTCATTATCAAACCGTGTTCCGTTCTCAATTTAGGCTAAGGTGAGTATCGACCACGGTTTCTAGGCGATGACAGTTATTTTGATGCGTTTATGAATGTTTTGTGATCTATTTTCGTGTGGTTTCTGTGACATGGTTGATGTGGATTATGTGTATTGGTTTGTATCGTTTTTGTGCAGGTTTGCGACTCGTATTGCTCGGAATCGCGTTGTGGGAGGAGAAACGTGATTCGGGTGCAATACGGAGGGTGTCGAGCGACACGAGTGCTATTGTCGTGTCGATCAACATTTTCATCGTGTCGTTCAACACGAGGTTCTGATGATCCTTTGGGGTCCGGAATGTGTTGTGTTGTTATGTGTGATGTTTTGTATTGGGATATGTTGTTATTTGGTTGTTTACCTGAGCCTGCTTGTTACGTCAGTAGGCAGAATGACCAGCTCACTAAGTATTTATGAAATACTTACGCAACTCATTTTCTAATGTGTTGCAAGTAAAGGGAAGTGGGATCACGGAATCAAGGCGTAAGAAGAGGATTATAGGGTTTTACTGTTTTGTTGTTTATTCTAGCGAACCCGGTTGTTTTAGGTTGCTAGTTTTATCATTACTGAATATTGTTAATGAATTCATTTGTTGGGATTTGATTTATTGGATTTTGGATTGTTCTTTAGAACTTTTGCAATTGCTGAAATACCCGTAGAGAGTTAGTATTTATAGGAATATTAACTTGGGTTATATAAAAAAAAAGCTTGGTTGTTTCAATTACTGTCGGAATATTTATTAAAAACAGTTCTAGAACTCAAAACACAAGTGTAAAACAATTCGACTTTTGTCATAAATGTTTGGGCAAATTTTAACCATGTTCTCAAGTAAACAGATCTACGGAAATAGAGAGAAGTAAATCTTTATTGATTATCGAAGTAGGCTGTAGCCGAGTGCAATTACAACGTCTAGATGTCTAAAGCGTTATAAAAACGTGAGTGGATGCGAAAACAAGGGCAAGATCTCTCTATGCTATCTCAAGGATGTGAGGGTTATGTAGCTCTCAAGTTTTCTGTGTATTGCTTGATCATCTACTTCTCTCCTCGACGTCTCTATTTATCAGACTTGAACAATTCCGTTTCGGATTAGGACTAGACTTGACGTGCAAGTCTATCTCTTTAATAATCAGGATTCTTGATATACTTGAATCTCCTATTTATTCATATTATGAGGTTTAGATAATGACAAACCTCGTTATACCTGAGATTGCGACGTCTCTGCAAGTCTATCTCCAAAGCCACATATTAATTTATATTAAATTAATTAACCAACCTGATAACGACGTCATAGCGGTGCTTACAACCTGATAACGACGTAGTGGCCATGTCTCACTTAGAAGTGACAAGTCATTTCTATGTTTTATATGACATAGACAATGTATTGACAAGTAATCGGAGGTCATTGCCTCGTTAGACCTGGCGTAGACAACACCTTGTCTTACCTGACATAGACATGTATCGTCAGGTATTTGCCAGGTCATCATCTTCTTAGACCTGACATAGACTTGCATTCTCAGGTAATGAGAGGTTATTACCTCAATTTACCTGTCATAGACGACATTTCGTCAGGTATAGCCATGTTATCATCTTCTTAGACCTGGCTTAGAGGACGTATTGTCACGTTTTACTTCTTAAGTGAGACTCATCAAAGTCAAGTAGATATCTACATGGCCACGTTTTAAACCTAGTAATCAATTAAATAAAGTAACCAAGATTCCAAAATACTCGATTACTCTATTTAGACTCCAGATTCAAGAATTATTAAATAAAACATCTAGCAACCTAAAATATCCGGTTCACTAGACTAAAACAACAACCCAAAAACCCTATCATCCTCTTCTTCTGCCTCGATTCCGCGATCACATTTTCCCTTTACCTGCAACTCAAAAAGAAACCATGAGTTGCGTGAGTATTATCATAAATACTCAGTGGAGCGGTCATTCCGCTAACAGGTTACACAAACAGCACTTAACGCTAAATAACCAAATTTATCCATTAATTAAATATCCAGATTAAACCATTAAACCAATTCTTTCAAATATCCAGATTAACAATTAAACCAATTCCTTTAAATATCCATATTAACAATTAACCAATTCCCAGTTAACATTACTTTTCACAGAAATTCGGCAAACAGAAGACTGGTGTCGATCGACACGCCACCATGGTGTCGATCGACACTTGCCCATACGAGCATCATCTTCATCATAGGGTGTCGATCGACACTCTGATCCTGAACAGAATTCGAGCATGTCCTCACTCAGCTCTTTCTCGGGATGCAGCAATCACATAAATCACATAACAAGACATGATTCACACATAAAACAGTGACGAAACAATCAATAGCATGCCCAAACATCAATCAATCCATTCATCATTCAACATATAATCATATTCTAGCATATCCTAAGCGATCACGCACTCACCTTTGCATTTTAGAATCAAGACGGCTAAGAACACTAAGAACGCGATCTCTACAACCTAGGATTAGCCTCTGGTTCACACCGGAATCACCCAAAAATACACCACGAATGATCTCGAGAACGAAAGGATGAAGAACCCTTGATAACCCGAATGATTCGCTAAGCAACGATCACCAATCCTCCTAATCTCCTCACAAACTTTCACTTTCTCTGATAATAACTTCTATCACGACGGCTAAGTTTTATCACGCAATCCTAGGCGTATAAATACTCAAAAACTGAGCCCACACTGCGATAAAAAAAAACAAACCGAACCGTCCAAATAATATGGTGTCGATCGACACTTGCCCATGGTGTCGATCGACACCCTTACCGAAAAGCACATTCTTGGTTTGGGATGTTACAGTCACAATCCTACTAGACCTGGCCTTGACGATGTATTTCCAGGTATTGACAGGTTATTACCTCATTTCACTTGTCTAAGACGACGTATCGTCAAGTGAAACTCATTAAAGCCAAGTAGACGTACATATATAATGAATTTATTTTTCCCAACAGTTTGCCCCCCACTCTTCAATTTCTTGTTTAGAATTTGAAGAGTAGTTAATTTAAAACTTGATGTAGTGGTCTTCGCCTAGCAACGTGTTGCGTAGACTTGTTAATTTTCTTTTTCCTCACTTTATGTACGTGTACATGTCATGCTTGTCCTTTTCCGTGTAGACTTGCACATACATAGGCATGTAACATGGTCCCTACTAATTTTAGTATGTAACATGGACACGTTGCTTTAGAAAACAAAATTACTTCTTTCCAAGGTTTCAGGTCTAACAACAACCCAAACATATAATCTCGTGACATAAAATTTTTTTCATGAAGACTTGAAGACCTTTAAAGTTGCACGTGACCCTTTTAATTTTTATTACAACACCTCCCTTGTGGGACCGGCCATAACTTGTTTATGGGCCAATGTAGGAGATTCGGTCCAACACTCTTTCCTCTTGGACTTGTAGTTGTTTAGAATCTCATGGAGAGGACCTTTTTCTTTGATTTCAAGAAGTCCATGACCATGTACGCGTGAAAACATGTCACGTTGGAAGAGATGCGTTGCTTTACATAAACCAAGTCCACGTAAAGGAAGTCCATATTTCTACAGGTAGTGGTATTCTCACTAATAGCGACCACCCCTTTGTTACATTAACAAGATTCCTGGTTAACGTTGGTGAGGTTTATGGAGGTAGAGTTTCATGAACCTAGCTCAATGGTGAATTTCCACGTCTCTACAAACTAAAGCGTTGCTTTTTAGCCAACGTGGTTATCCAGAAGTTTTAACCTCTCCATCTACCAAGTGCTAGTTGTAGTCATTTGATTTCTTTTGTGAGTTAGACTTGTTTTCAACTCTTTTAGTGACATGCATGCGTCAAGGATTGTCCTCGTAGGTTTTTCAAGACATGTTTTTTTTATATAGTTGTATGTTTAGCATATCATATTATTGTATTTTTTGGAGGTCTTGCCTCTTGTTTTTATGTGGTGACGCATATTATTGTGACCTGAGAACGTCGTGAAGGAATTTGCACAGGTTTCACCGGATTAATCTCTATTAATCAACCTAGTGACAATTCTTTAGCCTAGGATCTAGGGTTTGTAAAACGATGAATCTATAAGAACGGATCTCGAATATACCTGGAGTTTTACAGCGAAATTAGAACAGGGATTCGAGATCTTTAGCGCATCAAGTGATGCGCCTCTACTGATAGTCCACACGCACACAAACTGGAATCCGCAGGGATGCTAGTGCCTGGAATCGGATCTCTCAGGGAATCCTACGTTTCAGAGGCGACTATGGACTTAAGGCTTATCAGGTTTTCGTGCCTCATATCCTATATATAGGCACGAGCCAAAAACCTAATTGACCAGTAAATCAACCGGCTCAAATTAAGTCATTAAACCGAAATCCCTATTTCGATTATTGGCCCGTGTCGATCGACACTATTCAGTGGTGTCGATCGACACTATTTAGTGGTGTCGATCGACACCTTTTTTAAACCACGATTATAATGTGTATCAAATACACATGTCGATCGACACCACCCTATAGTGTCGATCGACACCTCCTCTAAAACATGATTCTTATGTGTATCAAATACACATCATTTGATCATTTCATTAATGATCATTCCCACATAAAGTAAATCCAGTTTGCTTAGGTGTGTGACCCTGTAGGATCATATAATACTAGCAATGAGTTCATAACTCATAGATCATCAGCGGCTTCTAGCAAAACGTCATGACCACCTAGTATCATATGAATGTCTAATCTCGACAGTACAACTATCTCTAGAGTGAATACAAGTGTGATTTCAGGACATTCCCAACAATCTCCCACTTGTACTGGAATCAACTATTCCCATAATCCCTTCTTCTCTATATCTCGATATGGCATAAGGCAAGAACCGTGTCATCCTTATTACAACCAATATCACGTTCATCGAACTCCGATTTATACTGATTAAAAACAAACGACTGACAATCACCTCGTTTGAGCGCGGCCACGCATTTCTCAGTATCAAATCTTCGATGGGCCCTGAGATATTTATCTCCTGTTATATAGGAGGGACAAATCCCATCTTGTTCCATCCCTGTTCCTTCACACACTTCATGATACGCCCAATCAATGCCTTTATAGTCACCTGTTACGGATAACGTTTGACAAAGTCAAAGCGGACCAATTCATATGCAAGAAATCATGATGAACTCAGGTCTAAGGACTATACTCTATAGTCGTAATGAGAACCTCTTATGACACTTATATAACTATCCTGTAGAGTTCTCATTAGCGGGTCATGTCCGATCATATGTTCTCTAACATATATCCATGTGATTGACTTTAATACTCTTATTAATGAATCCATGAAACTTAGTCATCAGTCACCTCACATACCAGTCTCACGCGGTTGTCAGTGTCCCACTTTAACAACCTTGACCAGGGACAAATATAATCTATGTCATTTATCACTTATAGGGTTTCATGATCAAGTCCTCAACTTGATGACCTATAAGAATGCCATAAATTACTTTGGGACTATTATTTAATTATCCAATAATCAAATAATACATGAAACAATTTCATTATGACATAACCAAAGTATGTCTATATGAATATCATAATATAACTAATTCTTTTACAACTCCCACTAGAATCAAGATCACATCTTAATATATCCAATACCTACAGCAAGAGGGTGAAACTCATGCTTAGGTCATGGGAGAGGCTGCGGCGCTCTGCTTGGAACCCTTTCCAACAAACCGCAGGCTGCGGTGCTCTGCTTGAAACCCTTTCCAACAAACCGCACCGCAGTATAGACACAAGACATAACCAGGTTCCGACCGGAAATCGTCTTTGTCCGTCTAACCATTCTCAACAAAATCATTACTTCCTTAGTTCACCAAGCCCTTATCCTTAGTATTTCTCAAATACTTGAGAATATTCTTGGTAACTGTCCAGTCACTTTCACATGGATCATATTGGTATCTACTCGTCATGCTTAAAACACAAGCAATATCTGGACGATTGCAGGTCATGGCATTCATGATGGGTTCCACTGCATACGCCTGGGAATCCTACTCAAAAACTTTCTTGCTCAGCCAGTGTCCAGGAACACTGCGTCTTGCCAAGATTAATGCCATGAGACATTGGTATGAAGCCATCCTCGGAATCATGCATATTGAATCTGTCCAAGACCTTATCACCATAAGCATCTTGACACGATCCAATTAGCCTAATCAATCTATCTCTATAGATTACTATTCCAAGAATGCACGCGGCTACTCCCATGCCTTTCATTGAAAAACAACTTCCGAGCCAAGTCTCTAAAGACTGAAGCAACAGAACGTCATTTCCGAGAATAAATATGTCATCTACATATATAACGAGAAATGCAACTATACTCCCACTAGTCTTCTTGTAAACACACGGTTCCTCTTCGTCCTTGATGAAGTCAAACCTTTTGACAGCTTTATCAAAACGAAGGTTTCAACTCCGTAATGCTCGCTTCAATCCATAAATGGATCGATGAAGCTTGCATTCCTTTCCCAGCATTATTAGGATCTGTGAAACCTCAGGTTGTGTCACGTACACACCCTTTTCCAGAATTCCATCACGAAAAACTGTTTTCACATCCATCTGCCAAATCTCATCACCATGATAAATGGCAGTTGCTAGGATAATCCGAATGAATTTAAGCATAGCGTTGGGGAATAGGTTTCTTCATAGTCATACCATGAATTTGCTTGAAACCTTTAGCCACAAGCCAAGCCTTGAATATCTGGATATTCCCATTCGGATCTAGCGGCTCTAAGCCACTTATCGGAGTCTGGGCCCAATACTGCTTCTTCAAAATTCGCAGGCTCGTCATTGTCAATGATCAACAAGTCATGACAATCGGTCGCGAGAAATCCCTATTTCTCGTGATCATTACGAATCCTTTCGGATCTGCGAACTTCAGGCACCATAGGTGTAGGTTCTACAACTCTTTGTAGATCCAGCTACTGCTCTTCCTTAACAGGTTGAGCAATCTCCTGTGACTCTCGAACATCTTTGAGTTGTACTTCACTCCCACTGTTCTTCTTGGAAAGACAATCTCTCTCAAGAAAACATAGTTCTTAGCAACAAACACTTTGTTTTCAGAACTGTTGTAGAAGTAGTATGCCTTGGTTTCCTTAGGACAACCAATGAAGTAGCACCTATCGGATTTGGGTGCGAGCTTATCAGATATGAAATTTTACATAAGCCTCACAATCCCAAATTTTCAGGAAAGACAAATTGGAAAATTTCCAGTCCACATCTCATGTGGTGTCTTTTCAATTGATTTTGATGGAACCCTATTTAGCGTAAACTCATACATTTCTTGAGTGTATCCCTAAAAGAAATATAATGGAAGATCTTTGTGACTCATCATTGATCGAACCATATCCAATAAGGTCCGATTCCTCCTCTCAAAAACTCCATTCCATTGGGGCGTTCCAGGAGGAGTGAGCTGTGAAACAATTCCACACTCTCTCAGATGATCACTTAACTCTTGACTTAAGTATTCTCCTCCGCAATCTGATCGAAGAAGTATTCTCCTCTGCGATCTGATCGAAGAGCTCTAATACTTTTGCCAATTTGATTATGTACTTCATTCTGGAACTCCTTGAACTTTTCAAAGGATTCCAACTTGTGACTTATTAGATAAACATAGCCATGCCTACTTAAGTCATCAATAAAGTACTGATAATTTTCTCTAGCACTAGTGCCCATCGGGCCGCACACATCTGTATGTATAAGGCCCAATAGTTCTTTGCCCTTTCATTTAGTTTGATAAAATGGGCCTTAGTCATTTTGTCCAACAGTAGGATTCACATTTCTCACATGATTCACAATCAAGTGAGTCCAGAAGCCCATCACTATGGAGCTTCAGAATCCGATGTGGCCCAAAATGACAATGCTAGAGAACCGTTTGATGTTTATGTTATAGACAGGCATAGATTGGTTTAAGACATAAAACCCATTCTCTAATGGGGTGCTACCATAGAACATATTATTAAGATCAAAAGAGCAACATTTGTCTTTTATCAAAATAAAATCATTCAAAATCATACAGGAAATTGAAATGACATTTCTGCTCATAGCAGGTACATAATAGCAATTATTTAGTTTCTAAAACCAAGCCTGAAGGCGACTACAGATGGAAACTTCCTACAGCTAATGCAGCAACCCTTGCTTCATTCCTGTTGAGCATATCCACTTGTCCCTTCTTCAACGTTCTATTGTTGCTTAGGCCCTGCATATTTCAATAAATATGAGTACCACAACCGGTATCTAATACCCTTAAGATAGAACTTGAAATAACATAAATACCTGAAGAAGAAGTCTCATACATCTTCATCATTTCCATAGTATCTTCCATGTATTTCTTGCATTTTCTCCTCCAATGCCTTGGCTCCCCACAGTAGCTGCAAGTATCATCATTAGATGGGCCAGACTTGGGTTGAGTGAGAAAATCGGGCTTATCCTGATTCACAATCTGGACGGCTTTTCTCTCACCCTTGTCTTTACCAGGTTTCTCAAACCTTTTGCCCTTCTTGATATTGAGCTCAGCTGTCTTGAGCATGTCATGCAGCTCAGTCAACGTCTTCGTCAAGCCATTCTTGATGTAGTTCTTGATGAACTTATCATAGCTCGACGGCAGTGACTGCAGGATGATGTCAGTAGCCAACTCTTGGCTAATGGGACAATCCAGTCTCCTCTGGTTATCAATATAACCCATCATCTTTATGACATGAGGACTCACTAGAGCATCCTTTGGTAGCTTGCACTCAATTAGAGATTTAACCGTCTGGTATCTCTCAGTTCGAGTCTGCTCCTGAAACATCGCTTTCAGGCTAGTGATCATCTCGATGGGCGACGCCACGTTCTCACATTGCTTCTGCAAGTCAGAGTTCATGGTAGCCAACAATAGAGAACGCACATCGACCACATCATAGTAATGCTTATTCCAAGCATCATATACTGCATGTAAAGCATTGGACCTTAGTTTCTCGGGGAGAACTTTCTCAAGGACGTAGTCCTTTCTCTCCTGCTTGAGAACGATTCTCAAGTTCCAATACCAATCAAGGAAGTTGGATCCATTTAACTTGCCCTTCTCAAGGACGGATCTCAACGAGAAAGAGTTCTGATTAGATATAACTGTAATAAGAAAAGGAAAAATTCAGTTATGATATTCAGAAATGAGAAATCTTAACAATTAAGAAAACTCGCATTATATTCAAAACAATGTTTCCTCTAATGAATATAATGATCCAAGATCCATATTTCACCAAAACCCGAGCGAGCCATTGGCTGTCACTCAAAACTTAGCTATATAGGTAAGCAACACTTTGTTAATCATATCCAATATGACTCTTGGTTGTGGATAAGACATCTTATGTTTTATCCACCTGATGTCTATGGGCCCAGAACTTCTCATAGCCCACTCAAGTAAATCAATCTCTTCAGTCATGTAACAGCTGATGCCATGCACTGCAAGCCCATCAACTCAATTACCTATTGCCTTACTCATGTAACTGCGGACACCTTGCCCTGCAAGCCTATCACGCAATGAAACGAATCTTGATAGCTGACAAGATCGGGAAGACATCCATAACACTTGATATTTAGTTGAAGAACCGAACATTCAATCCAAATACATATCAAATATGCATTCAGGAAGGTTTAGAATCTCATTAAATCTGGTTTGGTTATTTGATTGTAGGTTCACTAACCCACAATTTTCATAGGCTGTCGATCGACACTACCTTTAGTGTCGATCGACACTCACCTCTCTGGAACAGTTCTTCGACAACCGATCAATCTAATTGAACCGGTTTCGATAACCGACCCGATAACCGGTCAGGGTCGATCGACACAACATTTGTATCGATCGACATTAACTAACCAAATTTAATTTTCTAAAACCGGTCAATCAAATTGACCGAATCGATAACCGGTCAATCCAATTGAACCGGATCGATAATTGGTCCCTGTCGATCGACATAACAATTGTGTCGATCGACGCTAACCAAACCAAATCAACTTTGCGATAACCGGTCAATCCAATTGAACCGAATCGATAACCGGTCAATCCAATTGAACCGGGTCGATAACCGGTTGGTGTCGATCAACACAACATTTATATCGATCGACACTAACCAACTCGCAATAAACCGCAATAAGCCGGTTTAATTGATTTCTAACCAAGCGCGATAACCGATTCAATCCAATTGAACCGGTTAACCAACCGCATGGCCGTGTCGATCGACACTAGGGTTTCTGGAACTTTGATCTTACGATCGAAAACCCTAAAATCTTAGCAAAGCCGTGTCGATCGACACAACCATTGTGTCGATCGACACGATCGGTTCGGATCAACTTTAACAAAACAAAATCAGTGAAAAAAATTGATCTATCAAGCATCCTAAACATCACATGTTTCAATCTGAATTCTCTAATTTAATTATATGCTTTAAGATTCATTCGTTAAACCCTAAGGCTCTGATACCACTGAAGGAATTTGCAAAGGTTTTACCGGATTAATCTCTATTAATCAACCTAGTGACAATTCTTTAGCCTAGGATCTAGGGTTTGTAAACGATGAATCTATAAGAACGGATCTCGAATATACCTGGAGTTTTGCAGCGGAATTAGAACAGGGATTCGAGATCTTTAGCGCATCAAGTGTTGCGCCTCTACTGATAATCCACACGCACACAAACTGGAATCCGCAGGGATGCTAGTGCCTGGAATCGGATCTCTCAGGGAATCCTACGTTTCAGAGGCGGCTATGGACTTAAGGCTTATCAGGTTTTCGTGCCTCATATCCTATATATAGGCACGAGCCAAAAACCTAATTGACCAGTAAATAAACCGGCTCATATTAAGTCATTAAACCGAAATCCCTATTTCGATTATTGGCCCATGTCGATCGACACTATTCAGTGGTGTCGATCGACACCTTCTTTAAACCACGATTATAATGTGTATCAAATACACATGTCGATCGACACCACTCTATAGTGTCTATCGACACCTCCTCTAAAACATGATTCTTATGTGTATCAAATACACATCATTTGATCATTACATTAATGATCATTCCCACATAAAGTAAATCCAGTTTGCTTAGGTGTGTGACCCTGTAGGATCATATAATACTAGCAATGAGTTCATAACTCATAGATCATCAGCGGCTTCTAGCAAAACGTCATGACCACCTAGTATCATATGAATGTCTAATCTCGACAGTACAACTATCTCTAGAGTGAATATAAGTATGATTTCAGGACATTTCCAACATGTCGGTATCTATGAGGTCGTACCTCTTTATCTACCTGACTATATTTTGTAATCGGTGAGGTCATACATTTTTATTTATTTGGAATTGACTTCGTTGAGTACTTTCTAGGAGGTTATGCCTCCTATTTTATATAGTTATAATCACTGTCACAAGTTCGAGGCGTCCCTCTTCGTCTTACGTGGTTATGACCATTATATTTGTTTGCGAGGTTTTACCTCTTATTTTGTGAGGTATTGACTCTCGTCATGACTTTATGAGGATGTACGTCTTATTATTTATCAAGTTATGAGTTTTACCTCTCTTTTTTCAGGTATTGACTGATGTCCTAACCCTTCGAGGTTGTACCTCTTTACTTGTCATGTGTTGACTGTCGTCATGACTTGCAGAGGATGTCCCTCTCGGGTTTGAGAAGTCGTGCTTCTCAATAGTTGTTGACAATTATCACAGTCAAATTGATCAACGACACAGTTCGTTGTTCTGCTTATTGTTCTTTTGGGAAGCATTGCCCCCCTGTTCAGGTTTGAATCAATCGTGGCCTCATTTTAGCTCTAAAGGGACTATGCCCTTACACATTTAGACATGAATTTTACTTTTATACTTGTATCAAAGACCTCGTAAGATTCTAAGATTCAAAACTCATTTATTATAATGTATGTCCATAGACATGTTGCGAAGTACAAGTAATAGAAAAATGAATTGATGTCTTGTTGATCGCTAAAAGATGTAAGAAAAGAAGCTTTGTAAGACTCAAACTTAGGATGAGAAATACCTAGAGATTGCGAGCCTCCAGGTTCAGAGCGTTCTATCAGTTAGGTTGCATGCTCCATGTCCATGCTACTCATGTCTCGCAACTTGCATGCTCGCTCCAGGTCTGTATACCTATAAAGACCTCTCTTTTTTTTTTTGCTACTGTGCCTAGAGAACAAGGCTGCCTACGTACCCAAGAAGGGATCAAGTCACACGTAGTTCCATTTTTTGTCTTTTTTTGTTTTATTATTATTATTATTTTTTTTTTGTTGCAACTGTGCCTTCATAAGGCTGCCTACGTACCTAAGAAGGGATCAAGTCGCCCGTAGTTCTTGCAACGTGGATAAATCACACTTAGAAGTAGTAGGTTTTCAGGTGGAGGGCGTTCCACCTGTTAGGTTGAGCTTTGCTAATTCTGTCTTGCAACATGTGTTTGATAATCTTGGGATCCACTTGTGGTATGCCTGCCTCAGCAAGCTGTTCAACCTCCGGCTCTTCAGCATGTTGTATTAACAGTGTACTCTCTAAATGCTTATTTTTACCTTTGAATGTAGTCTGATAGCATGACCGTGAGTTCTCTTGTTCTCCCTTGATCTCGTGAATTCCCCATGAAGTAGGAAACTTGATGACTTGGTGGAAAGTCGATGGTACAACTTTCATGTCATGAATCCACGAACGTCCCATGATTACGTTGTAAGCCGACGCACAATCAACTACTAGGAATTTTGTTGGCGCTTAACTCTTCCTACGTATACAGGTAGTGTTACTTCTCCAATGGTCTGTTTTACTTCACAGCTAAATCCAACCAATGATGTAGACTTATGAGTCAATTTGGCTTTGTCCAGGCCCAATGCTTTGTAAGCTTCCATGTAGAGAATGTTCGCCGAGCTCCCATTGTCGATTAACGTCCTCTTCTTCAAGCAGGTTGCAATTGTTAAAGATATGACTAATGCATCATGATGGGGAGCTAGAGCACTTCCATCTTTATCTGATGTGAATTTTATTGAACAGGTCTTTGACTTCGCTACCTCTTCGATGACGTTTTGCAGTTCTTATGCTCTTCTTAGCAGTTGATTATGTCACTCCACTGATTTCTGAACCTCCAGTGATTACGTTGATGGTTTTGTCGTGTCTTGGAGGTGAAGTAGGAGCAGGTTCAGGTGAATTTTTGTCATTGTTTCTCTTGTCAATTCTGCTTCTACTTCTGTCAGACAAAAATTCCCTCAAGTAACCTTTCTTAAGCAGCTCGTTTACCTCAAATCTCAACGTGATGCAATCTTCTGTTCGATGACCATGATCATCCTGGAAGTCACACCATTTCGAGGTATCACGTTTATTGTCTGGTGCCTTCATTTTTTGAGGCCATCTTAATGTTCCCCCCATCTGCTTCAATGCGCCAATCAATTCTCCATTCGAAATTGACAAAATATTGATGTCCGGCTACGTTGAAGATGAGCGCCTATCAGTTTCGCTTTTGTTGAATGGTCGGTGAGCATTTCTACTCTCGTTTCCTCTGCTCATGTTTTCACTACGAGGCCTCTCGTAAGGTTTATCATCCCTGGAAGTTTTCTCACGTCTTGACACGCGTGAGTTAGACTGTGGAGAACATCGATAGTGATAAGCAGGATCTTCTTCCTATTTGATTTGTGCCCAAGCCCTAGAGAGTATGTCCTCCATAGTTTTACATTGATACTTCGTTAGCTCCTTATACAGGCCGCCATCAGGAAGTAGACCTCATTTGAACGCATAGATAGCAATAGACGTGACGCAATTTGGGATGTACACTTTCTCCTTGTTGAAACGTCCTACGTAATCACGTAGTGGTTCTCCTTTCTTCTGTACCACTTCATAGAGGTCGTCAGATATCTTCTCCAGGTTCCTGTTGCTTGCAAACTACTAGACAAAGCGATCAGTCAGTGACGCGGACGAGTCTAACGACGCATTTGGCAGGTTTGTGAACCACTGAAGTACTGGTCCTGTGAGAGTAGAACCAAATCCCTTGCACATACTAGCTTCCCTAAATTCTCTTGCAATTGCGGCTGTGAACATCTGTTGCTTGTACTGTGCGATGTGGTTGTCAGGATCTGTCGTCCCATCATACATCATCATGGTGGTAATGGTAAACCTCTTGGGCATCTCCACAAGCGCGATCTCATCCGTAAATGGAGTATTTGCATAACAGTTATGTGCGCTCTTGGTTATCGGTGGTGCTACACCAGGGAGTCGCTTAAGTAACGTCTCCATGTCTTGTAGATGCTTGAAAATCAGGTCCATGTCATCAAGTAACTGTGGTGTCGTTGCTTCATTGAGAGTAGTTTGAGCGACGTGCGCCCTGCCTACCTCTGAGTTGCCACCTCCTTGTAGTACCACTGTCCTGGTAGTTGCAGTTGGCGTACTTCCATTCAGAGGTTGCATCGGATCGACACGTCATCGGTATCGATCTCTAGCTTCAGCCTCAGGGTTTCTGTCTGAGGCAACCAAAGTGACGTTCTCAGATCTCAAGGTAGCGTTCTCTGCTTTGAGTGGCTTGAGATGTTCTTCGTTCTCCTTCATCAGAACGGTGAGTTCAGCCATCCGTGTAGCTGGATCCGGAGTGTTCTCGGCATCGTTGCAAACCTCGACGTTATCCCCCTCTGTCATATCTCACGTAGTTAAAATTTGACCCTCCTTCTAGCACCAAACAGTTTGGGCAAATTTTAACCAGGTTCGCAAGTAAACAGATCTACGGAAACAAAGAGAAGTAAATCTTTATTGATTATCAAAGTAGGCTTGTAGCCGAGTGCAATTACAACGTCTAGATGTCTAAAGCATTATATAAATGTGAGTGGATGCGAAAACAAGGGCTAGATCTCTCTATACTATCTTAGGGATGCAAGGAAGATGTAGCTCTCAAGTTTTCTGTGTATTGCTTGATCATCTACTTCTCTCTTCGACGTCTCTATTTATTAGACTCGAACAATTCCGTTTCGGATTAGGACTAGACTTGACGTGCAAGTCTATCTCCTTAATAATCAGGATTCTCGATATACTTGAATCTCCTATTTTTTCATATTACGAGGTTTAGATAATGACAAACCTCGTTATACCTGAGATTGCGATGTCTCTGCAAGTCTATCTCCAAAGCCACATATTAATTTATATTAAATCAATTAACCAACCTGATAACGACGTCGTAATGGTGCTTACAACCTGATAACGACGTAGTCGCCATGTCTCACTTAGAAGTGACAAGTCATTTCTATGTCTTACATGACATAGACAATGTATTGACAAGTAATCGGAGGTCACTGCCTCGTTAGACCTGGCGTAGACAACATCTTGTCATGTAATGGTAGGTTATTACCTTGTCTTACCTGACATAGACATGTATCGTCAGGTATTTGTCAGGTCATCATCTTCTTAGACCTGACATAGTCGTGCATTCTCAGGCAATGAGAGGTTATTACCTCGATTTACCTGTCATAGATGACATATCGTCAGGTATAGCCAGGTTATCATCTTCTTAGACCTGGCTTAGATGACGTATTGTCAGGTTTTACTTCTTAAGTGAGACTCATCAAAGTCAAGTAGATATCTACATGGCCAAGTGGTGGGAGGTCTATACTTCTTTAAACCTCCTCTGCCTGACGTGGCCAAGTGCTGAGAGGTCTATACTTCTTTAAACCTCCTTATACCTGACGTAGACGATGTATCGTCAAGTAACTGGCACGTCACCATCTTACTAGACCTGACGTAGAGGACGTATCGTCAAGTAAATGGCACGTCACAATCTTACTCGACCTGGCCTTGACGATGTATTTCCAGGTATTGAGAGGTTATTACCTCATTTCACTTATCTAAGACGAAATATCGTCAAGTATAACTTTTCAAGTGAAACTCATTAAATCCAAGTAGACGTACATATATAAAGAATTTATTTTCCCCAACAATAAAGATTATTATGTCTAAACCCTAGAATTCCAAATTTCTTTGCGAATTCAATAAGTTAGACAAGCATTAATAAGCAAATTCTGATTTGTTCACAAAGATCCTAAACCAAATTTTTTTGCGGATAGACTCTTTGTTCATCTATGATTTAATTCCAATGACTAACACTACTTTCGCATGTATCAATCAACCTATGATTTCTAATTCGAGTTAAAGCAAGGAAGATGAAGTAGAGTTAAAGCAAGGAAGATGAAGTAGATTAATCCTAAAATCAGAGTTAAAGCAAGGAAGATGAAGTAGATTAATCCCAACTGTAATTAAATTCTAACAATTTATCATCAACCTTTGAATAACCCTAAACCTAACTAGCAAATTACTCAGGCAAAGATGATGGAAACATTATAAGATGAATAAACTGCATAAAGAAATTGAGAAAGATACAACTGGGGTTCGAAATCTCTGAAGAACAAGTGCAGATTTGTCTCCCCTAAAATCTCTCAAAATCAATCTCTCTCTTTTTCGCCTAACGATGGCTTAGAAAACTATACATAAAGTCCTAAAAACGACTTGGGACACTTTTTTAACTTCTGGAACTTCCGGGGCAAAAAAGAAATCTTCAATAAAATTGATTTCTTGTTGTCACGAGTTGGTGTCGATCGACACAGTGATGGTGTCTATCGACACCAAGTCAAAAAATTGATTATGACTATAAGACTTCGGCTGCTCCTTCCACAATGCTCCAAAATGCTCTATAATCTCTAATTATGCTTCAAACGTCCATAGACCTGCAAAGACTCCAAAAGACTCGAAAAATACCGAAAATACTCTACAGCAAAAAAGTAAGCAGCAAAACAAATGTACAATTACAGCTAAAACACTTACATCAAAAATTCTGCAGCTACAACCGAATCAATCACCCCCATAATCTCGTGCTTGGGCCATTTCTCCAATCGAGTGTGCACATACATTTTCACTATGAAAGACAACAATTAAACTAAAATGCTCAAAAAAAGATTCTCAAGATACTAAAAACATAGTGAAATAGTCTAGTTCAAATCTAAAGGTTGGCAAATGTCGATTCGTTGTCATGGTTATTTAGTTTGCGCAATTCCACTCAATCCTCACTGAGGGAAATCTTATCTCGCTTATACATCTCATGCCCCAAAGAAGCCCATCTAAATTTGTGTGTAGTGTCAAGATGCTTCTTCTACACCCTTTCATACCAATAATAATATGACCCATATTGTCTTTTAGGCTTTATCCTAGTTTCACTACTAGTCAATAGGAGTTTTGTGACAACAAAAAGCGTCACAAATTAGATGTTAAGTTTCAATTTGCGACGACTTAAAGACTGAAAAAATTGTCGTAAAACTTTCGTCGCTAATTAAAAGCATTGCAAAGTTGTCACAAATATACAACGCTTTTGAAACAACATAATGTCTTGTCAAATTGCCGACACCTTATTGACTACTGATAGGTGTTGCTATTATCAACTAGTTTATGACCATGTGTGGGAGGTGTAGTTTTGAGACTCGTTTGTAACGATATTTGTTGTTGTATATTTTCAACAGTTTCACCACTATATTAAGCAATGAAATTTGTATATAATCAGTTTCTAATTTAGTAGTTAAAAGTAATAGCAATTCAAACTTAGTCTTTAATCATAACATAGAAATCCAAAAGATTACAAATCCAAAAGATAAAATCAGTTCATACACGTAAGAAATTAGTTTGTTAAGGGAGAGGGATAGGTTCAAACACATCATAAGTTTAGAGAAAAGAGATACGGTCTAAAGTTTAAGTTGCGTCGTCATCGGTGAGGTGGGTGTAGTAGTTAGTTCGATCACTGGTTCAATGATGTGAACTACACCAGTTGTCTTCATGGACGCGATAAACTTCTCCATCTCATTAATGCGAGCTTCATTTGCTCGTTGCTTCGCATCGCGTCGAGCATTCTATGCTTCATGTCTCTCTATCTTACGATGTTGTTCCTCATTTTGTTCATGCATCTGGATAACATCTTGAGTAGCAGCTTCTGGAAAGCTTTCTTTCCGTTTACCATTGTTGAACATTT
Source organism: Draba incana (assembly GCA_963576765.1). Taxonomy (NCBI): domain Eukaryota; kingdom Viridiplantae; phylum Streptophyta; class Magnoliopsida; order Brassicales; family Brassicaceae; genus Draba; species Draba incana. The sequence goes on along the minus strand of OY755212.1, from coordinate 23,904,217 downwards.
CAACAAGCTGACCAAGTCCATATGGGTTCATTTCTGGTCTGTTTCAGTACACTACAAGAATAAAACAAAACAAAAAAAGACAAATTAGACACTGCCAAACCGAAACAGAAACAATTTGAAAACAAATTCAATGGTATGAAAAGAAACCAGACAAAAGACATAGGATACCTTAAGGAAGATTGCATTCTTTTCTTCAATGTTTATGTTCCTTTGAGTAGAATTTTCAAAGGAGTTGTCAGAGTTTTCTGGACCATCGACAACTTGGTTACCCATGACATCAGCTATGGTCGTCTCGTATTCTTTAGCAATGTTTTTGGCCTTTAGATCAATAAAGGTACCATCCGACCTTGTATGCATTCTCTTAAACACTTCTGCCCAAGAAACAAGACGTCCATACTCCTCTTATTATCATGATACAAAACAAAGTTAATAGTCTTCATGTCATGATAAAAAATAAAGTTAATAGTTTTACCATTTCTTGTTGAATCTGCAAGAAAGATTGTTGGCCGCCAACATGCTTGGACATTGCTGGACTACCACGATCATAAGTACGAGATTTTAAAGCAGAAGAACTCTTTGCATGGGCCTCAAGAAAGTCCCAATGCTTCAAAATTTGTGCCCAAATAGGTCTATCATTTCCGCTTCAAAGGACGCAATTCGTAAGTTGTTTCGCGGGATAATTTTTTTCCTCAACTCTCTATCCAAATATTCCATAGAATCTAGGAAAATTAACCTCTTTGAGGTTATAAATACAAACATGTTTGGTTTTCCAAAATAAGAAACCAATATTTTGGAATAAGAATGTACTCGCGAAACAACTCGGAGAACACGAAAAGTCGGATAAAACCTACATTTGTATGGCAAGTGGGCAATCAAAGAAAATGTGATTTATTTTTCTTCTTGCCTACAACATCTTAGACAGATCATGTTCAATCCCAAATGCGAATAGGTGAGGAGGGTTGTTGACCGAGAGATTCAGGTCTCGAGAAATTGAGTTGTGTAAAGTTCTCGTCAGGCGAGGTGGGACATCGGTGATCCCTGAGTCACTCAAAACTTTTGTATTAAAGCTCGAGCCAAAGGTTCTTTTAATTCCTTGTTTTAGGAGTGATTTTCCATCCTAATACTTTGCTATCTAAATTAAAGAAAATCTACCTCCTTGTCACTCATCAGGCACGATTGTCTATAATATCGTCTCTTAAAGACTCTAACTAGCATGAATGAGGAGTATTGGATGAGGCGCCATAGTTTCTTAGCAAGAAAAGCTATATTAAATTCATAGAGATCTCGGAAATATAAACCACCCAATCCTTGGGGAGTACAAAAATTCCCAATGAAATATATCAGAATCCTCTACTATTATGTTTCTCCTCCACCATAAGGTAGAGATGTTACTCATGACCAAAAAAAAAAGGTAGAGATGTCACTCTTTGGTTTATTTTTTATGCATTGAGGTAAGAGGAAACACAACATAATGTCAAAAAAAAATAGTTAGAACCTTTGTCCCTCTGTTGGAAAGGAATCGTGTTGACTAGGCATTGGTGCGGTTGTTTAGGGCTTGAATGGTTTAAACACAACGGGTGTTAGTACGGCTGCGAGAGATTGCAGAAGCGAACAGTTGTGGTTTTAAGTTTATATGACTGGCATAGTAATTGAAAATGAGTGCATTTGCGAGATATTTGTGACAGGTCAGCGGATGCAGTGGCGGTTAGAGAATAAATTAACAACATAAATACATAATATAGTTATGAAAAACATCATAATCATTTTATTATAAGAAAATAAAAGAATTCTTAAATAATTATACCGAGTAATGGAAAATCATGTGTAGTACTTACTTTTATTTTAAAATTTTCTTTAGTTTTGGACGAAAGTTATGATTTGAATGGAAAATTGTTTCTTTTGAAAAGTGTTAAGTGAAGTGACGTTAGTCTAGTGCTATGAGCTAAGTTCACTGCATACAGGCGTCATCACACCTGGGATCGAGTCTCATTTCTTGCAAATGTAGTGATTAGGCTAATAGGCCGACTAGCTGTGACCCAATGTTGACAAACAAAAAAATGGAAAGTGTTAAATTATTCATATATTTCATAATTATCGAAATATTGATTTTTAACTTATTCTAAATATTTTGGATTATAAATGAATTTTCCAATTTGTTTATAAAAAATATAAATTTTTTTTAGTTACCCATCCTCAACTGTTTGCAATCGCAAATGTTTGCGAAAAATAATTTTTGATTTTCAGTAGTTTAGAGCGTTGCAAAACGGTAGAAAATGTTTTCAATGATTATTCCCAAACGCCAACAACTACTACCACCCGCAAATGTTACGTTTGCAGGTAGTAGCGCGAGTGAACCAATAAAGCTCTAGTCTACCTTGTACATAAGCAAAAGGTTCTTTTAAAAGTTTAGAGTTTAGGATTTGATAGTCTCAAAATACATTCCTATTTCCAAATACATTGATATATCCCCTTTATTCTTTATTCCACAAGCCATCGTAATTTTTCGTTAAATATATTTGGTATCTAACCATTGAAAGGGCTGGAGGACTTGTTTGGATTCAAGAGTTTTGATGGTTGTTTAGATGTCAGCCTAAACTCTAGGGGTGAACCCAAAAAATTCCCATATATATTCATACCAGTTTTAATATTTATTTGTATATAAATGTTTTTTCTTTTTTATAATCCTAGCTATTAGAATATGAAATTTATATTTTAATATATAAATAAGCATTACCTTTTCTGTGTTTTTAGTTGGTAATATATTGAGATTCAATCTACAGTTTATTTCCGAATCTGAAGCTGGTGGGTTCGATCACATGCAAATTACATTTGTCTATTGGGATTAATTACGTGATTAAAAATCTATATCCATATGTAAAATCACGTGTGTATATATCCCATGTGTATACTTGAGACATTTATAAGTTAACTTTGTTTTCCTTATCTTCAACCTAAATTAATTAATTTTAACTCATCATATTCTTTTGCCGGTTAATACCCTCTGGTCAGCTGTTCGAAGTCCAAACAAACAAACAGCAAATCTTTACACAAAATCATAATCTTGGTGTGCAGGCAAAACTGCGACCATACTATGCATTTATTTTAAGTTTTTTTATGATTTATTGAAGAGTTATGTATGGAAATTTTTTTTCCTTTTCAGAATAGACAATCGATCGATTGTTGTTTTGTTTGTGATCGGTGGATCGCTTTGAAAACTCTAGACTAGTCGGAAAAAAATGGATGTTGAATTGACCGATCGCAAATATGGTGATCGGTTGATCGATGGCCTCTTCCTGGACTGCTTCCTTCTCGAATCTACATCAATCAGTTGAATGATAAACTTGGCCGTTGGAGAGTCCTTGGTAGAGAAAACCACAATATTTTGTAGAAAAAAGATATTATTGTGAATATGATTTGAAGTGTGAAACAGTTTTTATCAAGAAGATAAAAATTAAATAAGTATAAATGGGGAAAAAACAAGAGTAAAGAAGAGAAAGACGGAAAGAAAAGAAGAATATGTGATTAAAAGTTGTTGTTAGAGTTGTAATATTATATATTCCACACACATTCATATCCACTCTACCATAATGGTGATTTGGTGAATTGTTAATTTATTTTTCGTTACTGATGCCAAATTTTCAAACAAGTAGACGTCGATTCAAAAATCAATATTCACAGACGTTATTCGTAGTTTAGGTTAAATAAATTTTGCAATAAAAATAAATCAAATTTGAAAAAAAAAAATATAAGTTTTTCAAAATAAAACTGTGTATTTTTCTAGCATAGTTGAGATATTTTTGGGAGTTTTTCCCACTTGCTTACTAACCAAGAATAAAAAAAACCTAATAATTAACCAAAACTCCTAAATCTAGTGGCTATGATTATGCCACATAGGGGGTTTTGGTTAATTATTAAGTGATATTTATGTTCTTGGACATATTAGCCAAATTTCCCAAAATTTAAACATTAATTGTATAAACAAAACAAAACTTTCTTAAACTACATGGTATGATGAGGAGAAGGTATTTATAATTTATTTATATATATACCGATTATTCAATAACTGATTACTTCAAAAATACTTATGCTCTATTTCCAAATGGATTTAAAATGCATTAAAATTTAATAACTCATTAAAAGAAACTATTGTAATTCATCCAAATTCTAGTTTGAAATAATGTGTGATCTATTAGAGGGGATTTACTTTCATAGTAATCAGCAATGACCAAGTTTTTTTTGTTTTTTGTCAATATTGAATTATAACTAGCCGGTCTATTAGTCTAATTCCTATATAATATAGGTAGAGAAACTCGATTCCGGATGTGATGATACCTGCTTTTAGTGGACTTACCAACTGTCACTAGACTAAAGTCACTTCACACCAAATATTTTTTTTTTGTGATAATAAAAAGACCAAAACTTTCAAAACTCTACGATATTATAATAGCGTAGAATAAGGTAGATAGATATACGAGATGTTAATGAAGTGTATATGGATAGCCACCCATCCACTCCTCTCGTATAATCGGAATTTCAACTACCGTATTTGTGGTATAGATCTCCTAACTCAAGTTTTGGAAAATTAATAAATTTATATAAAAACTCTAAGATATAATATGAAAGAAGGGAGAAAAAAGTATCGACAGAGGAGGAAGAAGAAGACACAAGCTAACAGTTGTCCGGAACCGATTTTGGCAAAAGGTGATCCTTGATTTTGCTTACAACATCGAATCAGCGCATTTATTTTAGTTGTTTCCCATTTCTTTCATCTATATGGAGTTAAATATATTAACTCACTAATACTCTCTAATACCCTTTATGTTTCAAAAAAAAGGTTCAAGCGAAAATACATTAAAAAATAAATTAAAACATTTTTTCTAAGAATACATCATTTAATATTAATTTTAATACTATTCTTTTTTGTCGTTCAAACGATCACAAAACAGATTGTAGAAATAAATAGACATAAAGTATCAAATACTATTGAGGCCAGGGGCGGAGCCAAGTGAGTGGGGAGGGGGGCAGCTACCCCCTATAAAATTATGAAAATCAGCTGTAATTACCGTAGAAAACATGAAGTGCCCCTAGTCAAATAGTATTATTGCCCCCGTTTCTTTATTTGATTCATGCTTTTTCAAAACAAAATCCTTTCATTCCTATTTTGTTTGTGTTAATTAAAATTCGTTTATAAAATAACAATTCCAAGATTCATATTCCTAAGGATCTCAATTAGATATGCTAGATTTTACAACATTTACTATCTAGAAGAGTGTAACTATTAAAAAAAAAAAATCCAATATATCCTCAATAAAAAAATATGTTATTTTCTTTATTGTATTATTTGCTTAAATATTTTTATATATACCATTTTTTAACCTTTGTTTTTAATATATTATGCCCTCGGTAAAATAAATTTCTGGATCCGCCATTGGGCCTCTTTGTTTATATTAATTAGTTTTTGTTATGTAAACTTTATTTCGAATATAACTTGCATTTGTATGGTGGTTTTTTTGGGTGCATTGTACGCCTATTAAAATAAAGGAAAAAAAAATGTTTCAGTAATTTACAGTTCTTTCTAGTGAGCGTTGTATAAAAAAAAAAAAAAAAAGGTTGTACGTAGTTACAAGCAAGTAATTTTCTATATTGTGGTAGTATTGTATTTGCCATAGACTCTAAACATACACAATTAATGCATCCATTAAAAGGAAAGTGTACTAATTTAACCGGACCAAATTCTAAACAACATTACGTATAAAAATCGATAATTAACATTTTACAGAAGTGGCCATCTCCTATAGATGAACTACCGAGAAAATTGGAGAATAAAACAAAATAATAATAGGCAACACTCTTATCTATTCATCCAATTGCAAGTCAATGACAATTATTTTTCCACTATCGAGTTTTCCCTATTCTTTACACAAACTTCTTCTTCTCTCTAAGTTAACTATTAAAATAAGAAAGAGAGAGGAAAATCGAATTTGTCAAAGACTTTCCTCTTCGTCACGTCTGATATATATACTTGTCCCTCATTCACACAAATGTTTAACTCCTACACACACTTCTCTCTCTCTCTCTCTCTCTTTCTCTCTCTCTCTCTCTCTCTCTCTCTCTCTCTCTCTCTCTCTCTCTCTCTCTCTTTTGTTTTCTTGTCACGTGTCTGGTTCAAGAAAAATGGGTCTTCCTATGATGATGGAGAGTTCATCATCCAACGACAACAACAACGTCGTCGAGCTTTCTCGAGTGGCGGTTTCAGACACACATGGGGAAGACTCACCTTACTTTGCTGGCTGGAAAGCTTATGACGAAAATCCTTACGACGAAACACATAACCCTTCCGGTGTCATTCAAATGGGTCTCGCCGAGAATCAGGTCTCTTTTGATCTTCTAGAATCTTACTTAGAGAAGAAGAATCCAGAAGGTTCCATGTGGGGCTCAAAAGGAGCTCCTGGGTTCCGTGAAAACGCTCTCTTCCAAGACTACCACGGTCTCAAATCTTTCAGACAAGCCATGGCTAGTTTCATGGAGCAGATTCGTGGAGGCAAGGTTACATTCGATTCTGACCGGATTGTCCTCACAGCCGGAGCCACCGCCGCTAACGAACTCTTAACTTTCATCCTCGCCGATCCCAACGACGCCCTTCTCGTCCCCACTCCGTATTATCCAGGGTACGAATGTCATGCTTTATATAATAAGATTTTACCCATTATAAAAAAGATTATGTATACAGGTTTGACTACATATAAAAAAATAAAAATAAAAACAGCTGCAACTAACACACACCACTAGAAAGATCATTCATAATCTAGCATATGTTGTATATATACTTTCATTGCATTTACCGAACGTTTATTATTTCCTTACAGATTCGATAGAGACTTGAGATGGAGAACAGGAGTGAAAATTGTACCGATCCATTGTGACAGCTCCAACCATTTCCAGATAACCCCGGAGGCGCTTGAGTCGGCATACCAAACGGCTAGTGACGCGAACATTAGAGTCCGGGGAGTTCTCATAACCAACCCATCGAACCCATTAGGTGCGACGGTCCAAAAGAAGGCTCTAGAAGATCTCCTCGACTTCTGCGTACGTAAAAACATTCACCTGGTCTCAGATGAGATCTACTCCGGCTCTGTCTTCCACGACTCAGAGTTCACCAGCGTAGCTGAGATTGTCGAGAACATTGATGACGTGTCAGTCAAGGAACGTGTACACATCGTCTACAGCCTCTCTAAGGATCTTGGTCTTCCCGGTTTCCGTGTCGGGACCATCTACTCGTACAACGATAATGTTGTCCGGACAGCGAGAAGGATGTCGAGCTTCACGCTTGTCTCTTCACAGACACAACACATGTTGGCTTCTATGTTGTCGGATAAAGAATTCACGGAGAAATACATCAGGATTAACCGGGAAAGGCTTTTAAGACGGTACGAGACAATTGTGGAAGGGCTTAAGAAGGCAGGGATCGAGTGCTTGAAAGGCAACGCAGGGCTGTTTTGTTGGATGAATTTGGGTTTCTTGCTCGACAAGAAAACGAAAGACGGTGAGCTAGAGCTTTGGGATGTGATCCTGAAGGAGTTGAAGCTGAATATATCGCCGGGGACGTCGTGCCATTGCTCGGAGTACGGATGGTTTAGGGTTTGTTTCGCAAATATGAGTGAGAACACTTTGGAGATTGCGTTGAAGAGAATACATGAGTTCATGGACCGACGAAGGAGGTTTTGAATTATTAAAAACCAAAAAGTAAATTAAATCCGAGTTTTTTGGTGGTTAATACATGGGTTGGAGGGGGAATTTTTTTTTTTTTTTTTTTTTTTTTTTTTGGGAAGGAGAAAACAACTAATTGGAAACCATTCATGAATGGGTTTTCATTTGTTTCTCTTTTCTAGATATATTTAATATTGTTTGTTTTCTTGCTGTGGGAGAAGCAAGTTAATTTCATATTCAACAAGGTTGATTTGTAATATTTTGTGATTATAGATGAAATTGAATCACTTGTTTATTTTATTAATCAATGCAAAATAGCTCGATATAGGTCACTAGTTCAACTCCACTAAGGAGGGGTGATTTACGTCTTAAACGTGATATTATTAACGGCTGGTCTCCGACACTGAAGAAATTATGGATCAAATATCTGGAACTCTAACAGTTTATAAAAAAAATTAAAAAATTAGCTCTCTTTTTCGGCTTCTGTTGGTAAAGATGATAATATACCTCGGAAATAGACAGTAAATACAACTTTGCCTATTTTTCTAAAGGCCATTACTGATGTGTAGTGTTTGGTGGACTTTTATTAGCTGTTGTATACAGCAAATGGATCTGTATTAAATTATTTCTGCGAGATTATGTCATTGTTGATGTAAATTTCTAAAGAGGTTATTGTTGTTATATGGTCTGGTCTTTTTGACTTGGTCATTGTACAACTCTAACAAGTAAGTTCCTTTGTTTTCTCTTGATATTATTTCTTCAAAGACTGTTTTGGTGAGATTTAACTAATTTTTACGTGGCGAACAAGTGAGGTCCATATGACGAATTATATCCATTTTTTTAATTCAGCTATACTGTATGTAGATATAAGATAACATATATAGGATTATTTGCTTCATAACAAGAAAAAATTACGTAGGAACTCAGAGTAACTAATCTCGAATATTACACAAAGTAAATCTTTTAAGTTGACAAAAAGAAAGAAAGGTAATGCGATTTTTTTAACTGTAGTTTTTTTTTTCTAAACGTCTAACATACGACACTTCCTCGGTCCATGCTCATAATGGACACCTTCTACCTTCACTGCGTTAAATCACGGCGAACGGAGCTCTAATTGCAAGAGATCTCTTGTAATCTTACAAACAGACTTCCGAGTATAGACGCATTAATTAAATTTTATTAGACCATTGGGCCAAATGAGCTTCCGCCAATTTAACAAATATTTTAGATTATATAATATAAATAAACGATCAAAATCCTAAGACTAATTGGCCTAAACCTATATACACGTATCCTAAGACCCGTGACGTATCCCGTATCCCGTATCCTTCACTGCATTCACGATCAACCTCAAGACTTGTCCGCTCGATTCTTTTCATTTCATCGTGCTTTATTTTTGTTATATTTCCTTGAGTCTCTGAGAACAGATGATTGAGTGAAACAAAATGTCTCTTCAAGTTTATGGACTTATATCGTTTTAGTTTCATTTCTTATTTCATATTTTTCATAAGCTTTAGGTTTTTTATTATAAATTTTGATTGAATTTAATTTTGATATGTTTATGGTGTTTTTTTTTTATAAAAATACTTTTAGTTAATTTTTAATTTAATTTTATAATAAATATAAAAACCAGCGGACCGTCTAAAAAACCAACTAAAGATAGTAGGACTTGGGTGTAGTGATATAAAACCACAGGTCTTATAAGACCAAATGGACTACACAAACAGTTGTGCTATTGTTTTCTTGATAAAACGATCTTCTTTAACTGTTGTTCTTTATGTAACACTAGCCTGAAATTAAATTTAAGTAAAACAACAATTTGAGTTATAGTTTTGAAGCGATAAGTATCTTCTCGTAATATAAATTTAATCAATTAGTTAATATGTTTTATAAACATATTAATTAATTAGTTGACTCCTAGCTTCGTTTCCAAGTTCTTTCGTTTTCTTGGCCAAGTCGAGGTCGCATACCACTTGTTTGGATAAAATCAAATGAATTAAGAGTAAAGACAATGGTCCTATTATGATAATATAAATGATGCAAATTGTTGTTACAAGTGTATTTATTTGTAAAAAGTATATTTATATATTATTCTGTGAACGAGTTCGTCTACGGTCAGGAAATGAAATTAGAGGTTGCATGCGACGGAAATATAGGCATTTCTTACATCATGGTATAAGTAACGTCAGTCAGCCTAATAATATTTTTAACATATTTGACTCAAACAAATTTTTGTTAAAAAGTAAATATCATTAGAAATAAAGAGTATATTTTACAAAGTGAAATCTAAGATCTATACATCCTTGGCAAAAATAAATAAAAAAACAAGGTTGTACAAAATAGAATGGCTTGGGGAGCCATAGATACGACAATAACAACGCCACTGTCATCGAATCTCTAAGGACATGAGGTTTTGGAACTTTGTCTTATGCCTTCTTGCGCTTATGGAGTTCTTAACTTCATGGTCAATACCTTTAAAGATGACAATGGCCGGAAGAGATTTATGGTTGTGGAGGCCATTGTTGCGTTGCTTCCATAGATGAAAAATGGTGGCATGAACAACCAATTTCTTGAGGAGAGCAGGGGCCCTTGACGAATCAAACCTGATCCAAGAGAGGAGCTCCAACTAGGTGGTAAATCTTCTGTGAGGGTTGATCATCTTAGAAATAGCCAATCTCAAAACTTCCACACTAAACTCACACTCCAAGAACAGATGTTCCCTAGTTTTCGCATAGGAAGAGCAAAGGCAACAAAGCAAAGGCACATTCATCCCCCATGCCACCAGTCTAGATCGAGTAGGAAACCAATTATAGTTAGCAATCTACATGGAGAACGCATACGTAGGGATGTATCCTTTGTACCAGATAAGGTCATACCAAGACTTTGTGTAAGATCTAGGTTGCATAGCCTCCCAAGTGTTAGCAGTAGAGAATACTCGTTCCCCATTTCCCTCTATAATTCACTCATAATAATCACCCAAAGAATCAGGGATTGGAACACTTACAGTGGTAAGATAAGCAGATTGGTTAACCGCTTCCTCAGACCTAGGGGAGCCAACTTCCAACCATAGGAATAAACACAGTTAGCAACTTTAGCTTTGATTGGAACTCTAAGGATTCTAGGACCAGAAGGACCTAAGTAAGGCCAAGAAAGCAACCTTAGGGAGATACACCGTTGACCAAGCAACCTTAGCCACTTTCGGCTGCTCCACATTACTAGACCAAAGGAATTTAGCACAAAGAGATTCAAGCTTCCTTATACAACCCATAGGTAGGACAAATAATGATATCCAAAAGTTAACCAAGTCAGAGATAACCAAGCCAAGAAACTGAAGTCTACCAGCAAAAGAGATGGATTCGACAGCCCAAGATCTGAACCTAGCCACTAGCTTATTTATCAGGGGTTCATATTCAGAGTTTTTGAGCTTTCTAGACGTTAGGGGAAGACCAAGGTACCTGATAGGGAGGGAACCAGTGGTGAATCCATAATTATTAATGATCATGGATTCACTATGGTTCAGTCCAACAGTAAACAAATCAGTCTTACCCATGTTTATTCTCAATCTTGGCCAACTTATGAAGTCATAAAGAGTCTCAGTGATACCATGCAGAGAAGACGAGCTTCCATCAAAGAAGATCATCACGTCAACTATAAACATCAAATGAGAGAAGTGTAGGTCTGAGGTCTTAGGGTGATAAGAGATGTACCCCAGAGATATATCTTAAGAATAACAATTGGAAGAAGACCTCAATCGCAAGAACAAATAGGTAGGGTGAGAGGGGGTCACCCTGCCTAACACCCTTGGAGCTTTTGAAGAAACCATCAGTTGATCCATTCACACACACAAAGAATGAGGCTGTTGAAATGCACTGAGAGATCTAGTTGATGAACTTTTGAGGGATATTCAAGGCTCTCAGAGTGCCTAAGAAGAAGTCCCACCTGATAGATTCAAAGGCTTTTTGAAGGTCCCCTTTCAACATTGCCCTTGGGGTGGCTCTCTTCAAGTTGTAAACCTGCACAAGATCAGTGGCTAGGAGAATATTTTCAGCAAGGAGGTGCCCTTTCATAAAGGCAGTTTGACTAGTAGAGATCACCCCATTTAAAATTTCTCTCAGTCTAGAAGCCACCAACCTTGAGATCACCATGTTTAGAAAAAAGATTAGTCTAAAGTCAGAGGTGGTTGATGCATTTGGAATCTTAGGGATCAATACTAAGGTAGTACCATTCCATTGCTTTAGGAGATTTCCACTTGTGAAGAATTCCATGATCACTTCAGTGACCTCAGCACCAACCACATCCCAACATGAAGTGAAGGACTCTATAGGAAACCCATCAGGACCCGAGGTCTTGTTTCTAAGAAGGGAAAAGAAGGCAGATTTGATAACTTCTTTGGACAATGACCTTATTAAATTTTATTAATGATCCTAAGAGCAAGAGAAGAGAAAGAGCATATCCAAGTCACTCTGCTCAAATAAAAGAGGTTGAATAGTCCCACCAAGAAGGTCAGTAAAGTAGGAGGTGCACTGAGATTGAATCCCCATTTGAGAATCTATTCTGGTTCCATCTGCATCCATTAAGTAGTGAATTAGGTTTTGAGAGTTCCTTGTGTTCACCATTCTGTGGAAGTAAGCCGTGCTACTATCCCCTAGACCAAACAAACAACACTAGATCTCTGATTAAAGAATGACTCCTCAGTCTGAGTCATAATTGTTCATCTGCGAATTGCCTCCTATTCAGCTCTAGTATTGGAAGTATTGGGTTGGGAAAACATCTGACTTTGAGCAAAGAGCTAGGAGGTGAGCATCCTTCACTCTTTTCTAAAGATTTGAGTAGTTGTCCCTAATAAAATCACGAATAGGCTTCTTAAGTTTCAACAATTTTTTAGAAACTCTAAACATGGCATATTCTACTATGTTGAAAGAGTACCACATTGATCCAATGAGAGGTTTAAAGTCAGCACTTTGCAGAAGGAAGTTATAAAACCTGAATGGCCTTTTAGCTTTGGGACCAAAGGATCTAATACCACAGATAAGGATGCATGATCTGAGAAATCCGGGTCACCAAAGAAAGCCACATCCTTGGGAAACTCCACCTTCCACACATCATTTACCAAAACCCGATCAAGTTTCTTAGCAACTAGCTTGATAAGATTCTTGTTCCACCATGTGAAAGTGTTACCCCTATAGTTTAAGTCACTCATATCAGCATTCACCAAGTAACTTCTCAAATCTCTAATCCTTTTATCCACATTTAGAGTAAAGTACTCAGAATACTCTGTAGGGTGAAGCACCTGGTTGAGATCCTCCAAAACTATACAAGGCTTATCCCTAACATCTTGATTTTAAGATAAGGTTACCAAGTCCCTCCAAAGGTCCTTTCTTAACACTGGACTGTTTGAAGCATAAACAAGATAGATGATCATTTCCTTCTTTGATTCAGGCCACAACACCGTACAAGTAACCATCTGCAGCGATTTCATAATGATAGTAGTTGTAACACTAGGGTGCCAAAACACTCAAATCTTCCACAAGTCCAAAAAATTGTAGTTATCTTCAAAAGACCAGCCATGGAAAATATCCATTATCAACTTGTCCTTTTTTGGCTGCTTAACATGAGTCTCAATGAAACCACCAAAAGTAGGTATATGTACTTTTGACCATTTCTTAAAACCATTCCGATGATCGTAGATATTAAAACCCTTAACATTCTAACAAAGGATGTCTATATACATAGAAGTTAGCGGTTGGGGCCCTTGCCCTTAATACCTTAGTACCAGATTGCCTTATTAATGGTATTATTTTTTCACCTTTGGTATCTAAGAAGATTTCACTAGCCTCTAACTCAACCATATCTGAAGAAGAGACGTTAGATGAATCTATATCTGCATAAGAGATTGTAGAAATCCTAGCCTTTGTTGATGTTTCCATGGGGCAGTTACTCTGTCCATGACTAGTGGACTGACATTTGTTACACAACTTAGGGGCAAGGTTGCACCTTTTTGCTGTATGACCGATTTCCTTACAATGCTGATGAACTGGAGGCATCCAAGGACTGGAGACCATGACCCTGCTATCTCACCCGACTCAAATTTCACATTAACAGCCTCTGGGAGTGGTTTCCTAGGATCAATGATTGTTAAAATCTTAGCAACTTCCAGGTTTGATTTACTAGCTGTAGAAGGGTGCAGACATTTGGGGTCACCAACTAACCCATCTATATGCTCCAATCCTCCTTCATTGAAGAACTGGAAGGACATTTTGCGTAGCTCTAACCAGATTGGGGCATATGTTAGTTCTGGCTTGCAGCTCAGGTAGCAACGAACATTGTCTGACCCTCAATTTGCCAAAGACGCTGATTAACAACTCTAATTCTGGTAGCGTTGTTTGGAATTCTAAAAAGGAAGGCATTTCCCTCCATCTTAGATACAGATATGTCACAGTATTGTTTGCTCTAAATACCGTACACAATGTTATGAATAATACATTATAATGGAGGGTTTGAATAGAATTGACCTAATACCAATCATTCCCATGATCTCCTATTTCACTCAATCACTGAGTTGGGTATCTTAAAGCAAGCTTCACCCGAGGGAAGGGTAAAGGACTCACCTTTCTTCTTCAGCTGCTTAGAGGTCCCTTTAACAAGAAAACACCAAGAATTAGTGGACTTAACTGGAGGCGATGGGAGCGGCTCAGGCTGAGGCTCTCCAAGGCCTATGGTTTTAATGTTTTTTTCAGCACTAGGGAATGTGACTTTCTCAGCCACTCTCTGCTGCAAAGTTGGTTCCGGATCTGCGACTAAAGAGGCGATCACATGAGCAACATGTTTACCATAAATGAAATCAGACTTCAGATCTGAAGGTGATGAAATCGGCTCAAGAGTCTCATCTTGCACCTTAGGAGGGCTTATAGGTACTAGAGTCGAATGAGAAGGAGGAGACAATTGTGTCTCGTTCGAAGCCTTTTTGAGCTTCGATTTTCCTTTAGAACGCGATTTCGAGCTCGATTTAGAGGTAGGAGAGGACTTTTTAAAACTTTTTGTGTCCCATAAGGTGGGGCGGGCCTGAAAAGGAAAAATAAACCATCGACGGAAGAGTCTCCGGCGAACGGCGGCGAGGGAGGACACTTTGTCGCACTAAAAGTAGCACTTTATTTTCGGGATTTTGACTTTTTGAATGTTTTTGACGCAAACAAATTATTAACTTGTTTTAGATAAATCACGGGACCGAAAGCTATGACTAAATAATAAAAAAACTTACACATATGTGAAATCAAACTTCAGAAACTCCAAATTTACAACTAAATGATGAATGATATTTTTTTTATAATCGCACCCAGTCATCCAAATTTTTGTTTTGTTGGTAGAAACATCGTCCAAATTTCATTGTGCTTTTTTTTTTGTCATTTGATTGGATTATATTAAAACTCACAAGAAAATACATGTGTGGGATACGTTTTTGGAATGCGATTTTGAAATACTTAGCCAGCGGCTAACATATTAGCCCGGAGTTCTTAAGCCCTGCGAAAGGGATCCATAAAGATTACAACATAATGAAATACAAATTCCTATATGCAAAGGCGAGAGCTGCATTCGAAAGTCTTCATAGAGGGAGGAAAGAGCATATGTCGCGGAAACAAACAAGTTCGCTAGCCGAGAATCGAGGATAGATACAGTTGCGAAGAATTGATCCAAATGCGACGAAAAGCATAAATAAATAACCACGATCAAGAATCTACACTCCTTACCACCTAATCTTCACCTTAAACAGTCTAAATCAAGATCTTTCCATCCCCACACGAGGTTAGCCTTACAAGAACTGACCATCTAAGACATCAAGCGAAGACTAATTATTCACTAAAACAAAAAGCGCAGGAAGGAGCCTGAACTAGAATCAACGATAAACAAAATGCTAACCGCAGAAAAACTATCCTCGCCACAACGACCAGACACTCAAACACACACCAAAGACACTAAAGCAACAAAAACCTAACCATCATGGAACTAATAAAACATAATCTACACATTAAACACTTAAAGCAAGGATAATGGAAAGGCCCTGAATGGCTAAACCAGAACAACACAAGAAGATTGCAAACCGAGCCTGAAACCACATCAACCAACAGATCGAATCCAATCCTGAGAGAGCTACAAAGAGGGCCCAAACCAACCGTGTAAAAGACTGGCGACGCGCAGATCGGGAAGGCGGAGACAACTTCGGCAAAACAGATCGAGAACGGAGCTAAAACGGAGATCCGATCCAGAGGAACCTCCATCTAACAACCCAGAAATCGACGACATTTCCTCCCAACCCGAAAAAGCCCCACCACTATTGACAAGGCCAAGACCCTATCCTGATATCATGCCAGAAAAACATAATTTAAACCGATCTAAAGATAAAGCAGAGAACATAGAAGTAATTGGGACCGACGTTGGCGCTACCAAAGCCGCCACATGGCGGTCATCGGAGGATTGAGATCTGGACTTTCCCTCGTGCGGCTAGACCTAAAATTGGATAGACCTAAAATCTCCAAAAATGGCGTGTTTTGAAAGCTGACTGCCAAATTTATGTATGCTTCTATTGCTTTTTATGTTAGAAATATATAATTTTCGGTATGTCATGCACAAATAACATATATATACTTTGACTTATATATAATATAACAACATTTTTGTTAATGTTATAATATTTCCACTTACAGCTAATGAAGAGAATAATTTGATTTGACTAGTCTTTCCAAAAGAAACCCAATTAACTAATATTATTAGAATGGGTTTCGAAAGCGTCAAAGAAGTGTTAAGAAATTAAGATTAATGGACTTTACATGCATAATCCTTTCTAAATTAATCACCGATTTGACACTTATAATCCTCGTTCTACTTTAATACTTTTGACTTTATACATGCTCATGTCTCTATCTACGTGTCTAATAAAATTTCTTGTTCTCTGAATTTATGGGTCAACATGCAGGTTACAAAACTAAAATTATATATAAAACGATTAGCATAATATTTAACTGGTTGATGATTCGCTTATAACTGTAATTTAACCGATGACGATTAGCATAATATTTACACGTTTTCCAGGTATTTGTAATTTTGTACGTTTTAACTTTTGACTTTATGTTCATGTTTTTATATACATTTCATTTTGTCTTTTTGTTGCTCGTATGGTCAGAAGATCCAAATATTTAATTGAGCTTTATAGTTTTTAACTTAAAGTTAATCGGATACAAATGTGTTAGTCCATATTTTATATATATATATACACACTAACCAAAACATATCATTAATCCAAATATGAGAAAATTTTATACACAAACTAAAAGAAACAAACGTTGTCAAAAAAAAAAAAAAAGAAAGAAACAAACAGATTTATTGAAATAAAATATTTTGTACAAGAGAACAAAAAATCACGGTCCAGTTTTTTTTTAAAAAAAGAATGAAAATTCACTTGAGGGTGAACTTGTGAAATAACAAAAAAAACCTATAATCTAAAAATTAACAAATTGGTTACAGAGAGATAGGAAGTGATAGAAAGAGAAAAATGTGTAAACAAATTGTGTGTTAGTTTTGCTAATAGCCCTTCACCCGTATTGTCAGAAAACAAAAAAATTTACAATAAATCTTTGTAAGGTATAATATATTTTTATACAGTGAAACATTGAAGGATAAAATATACATGCAAATATACTATTGAATATTTTACCCCAACAAACTATTGCTGAATCTAAAATATCTAATCACCACAACTATTGCGAAAATGAAGAGGTACCTATTTTACTAATTAGTGTTCTAATATACAAATGTTATTTTTTGGGTCAAGATTTTTTTTGTTTAACCATAAAACAAAAAAGATTTGTCTAGTCTATTACTGTAACGCTCCGACCGCCTCTCCCGTGGGCCCCTGTCCACTCATAGGCCTGTGGGCTCACCATGTCCGACGATCGGTGAGTTAGTCCGGGAGGTTCGGAAGTCTTGTTTACTAACCCTGCAAATCACCACGCGATCTTTCCCCGTGTTTTGACCTCACTCACACGGTACTGGAAATGAGTTCCCAGTAGGTCACCCATCCTGAAACTACTCCAGCTTAAGCACGCTTAACTCTGGAGTTCTCTCAAGACATGTGACTGAAAAGATAAGTGCAATTTGGTGATATAGGTAGCCAAATCAATTCTTTTAAGCCTCTCCGCATATACCGCATATATGCCTTGAAATCGGGGTGTCACAATCACCCCCACTAACAGATCGCAACGTCCTCGTTGCGCATACCAAGATCGTTACCTCGACAATCTGACTAATCACAGATGTCAGGGTTCGCTCTGATACCACTTGTAACGCCCCGACCGCCTCTCCCGTGGGCCCCTGTCCACTCACAGGCCCGTGGGCCCACCATGTCCGACGATCGGTGTGTTAGTCCGGAAAGTTTGGAAGTCATGTTTACTAATCCTGCAAATCACCACGCGATCTTTCCCCGTGTTTTGACCTCACTCACACGGTACTAGAAATGAGTTCCCAGTAGGTCACCAATCCTGAAACTACTCTCGCTCAAACACGCTTAACTCTGGAGTTCTCTCTAGACATGTGACCGAAAAAATAAGTGCAATTTGATGATATAGGTAGCCAAATCAGTTCTTTTAAGAATCTCCACATATACCGCATATACCATATATGCTCTAAAATCAGGGTGTCACAATTACGATTATACATTTCAAAACCGATCATACTATATCCAGAGAAAAAGAAGAAGAAAAATATCCGATCTTACTCTCCATATGTGAAGAATCCCATCCACACGTGTGATCGCGGTCGTTAAGATTTTCCAACTCAATGGTACTTTTTGGGGTCAAAGGTCAATATAACAGCTGGAAGAATCTTAGCCGTCAGATCAGTCCCCACCTCACACGCGGATCACGCTGACAGGCTGGCGCCTAAAAATCATTGGTTACTTCCCACGTGTTAGCTAATCATTGGCGTCGTCATTAATTTTACTACGTTGGTCTCATCTTCGTGTCGTATTACGTGCAACGTATATCCATCGACTTATCTTTTATACAACCATCCAAAACTTATAAGTCTTTATTGTAAAGAAGGAATACACATTATATGACACGTACTTTTATATACTACATGCATATGGACCCAAATGTGGATAGGTTAAAAGTGTTTGTATCAGTTTTCAATACCAGATTTGAAATGTTCGGTTTTTTTAAAAAAATTAGTTCAATACCATCAAGAAAATAGTTAATTAGTGATTACTTCTTGTGACTATTTATTTAGTCACACAAATTTATGACTGATAAAGGACACTTTTGAGACTATTTGAAAAATAGTATGAAATAAGTCACAAATATGTGACCAATCACTATAGTCGGAAAATAATGTGTAATGAGCGATTAATTTGAGACTAATTTGAAATCACTTACACATTAGCGACTACTTTGCTACTGAAATTTCAGTGACACATTTGTGACTAAAAAGATTCTACATTTTGAGTCACTGCAACTTAATTGTAAGAGTCACAGTTCAGTTGTAAAAACTATGTCGGAAGCAAAAGGACAAATAAAAAACTATGTCAGCCGGATGAAGACAAAAGAATAAAAGTGTCGGCAACATGGAAAATATCTACACCTAACTTTTCCTTAATAAGTAGACAAATTAGTCACAAATTAGTGACATTTTCCCTATATATATCCCAAAGCCTCCACTCATTTTCAAACACATCTCTTTCATCTTTTCTCATTCCAAAAAAAAAAAAAACAAGCAGAAAAAAAACTTTAGAAAAAAAATTCAGAGAAAATCAAGAAAAAAAAAAAAAAACCTTAAAGAAAAAAAATGTGATCTTCATCTCGAGAATGGATGTATAACCGAATCGATCCGCGCACGAATAATTTGTCAGACGAATTTTTGTTGGGGCTCCACCAGTTCATGCACTTCGCAGCTAGCCAAGACTTTGCTATAACCAGTAGAGGTAACATACCATGCCATTGTAAAAAATGCAATAATTCTACTAGGTTAAATAATGCTTTTGAAACAATACTCTTTATGTTTATGTTTGTGTTTCTTTTGCTACTTTATTAAGACTGTGTTTTTGGTGTAATATAAGGTTATTTAACTTATGCTTCCTTTTTTTTGAATTTTATTTCAAAAAACAAGTATAAATAGATTACATATTCATATATATTTTTGGTATAAAAGAGTCACAAAAACGTCGCAATTTTGCGACTAATATTAAAAAGAATGGTCACAAATTTGTTTTAAATCAGTGACTCTTTAAAGACTGATTTGCCACTGCCAACCCCAGTCGTTAATGTGTCACACCGTCACTAAACAGTCCCTAATTACCCACCACATAATAGTGTCGTTTAATAGTGGCATTTTACCGACTTAATGTTTTGGTCTTTAAGTAGTTACAAATTTACGACTAGAACAAGTTGTCACAATACAGTCGCAACTAAGGGATTCTTCTGCGAATACAAGAATTTGCGACGAACAATTACCGACCCTTTATTACAGTCACAAATTCGTCGCAAATGGTCGTTTTGTCACTGTTTTGTGATGTTTTTAGGCGTTGCAAATGGGCAGTTTTTTTGTAGTGCATAATTCATTCTAACTCTATTAAATGTATGGACAGAAACACGTTGATATGAATTAAAACAAAAAGAAAAAAAAATATATGGCATTATCATTCAAAATACAGAAATTGATCACACTTTAATAAAATAGATAAATAATTATATCAATATGGAAGCCTTTTAGCAAAAAAAAAAAAGTAATAATAATATCAATATGGCTATTTTTCAGTTTACTTGATAATTTGTTTTCTTTCAGTTCACTGATATAGAATTTGACTGTACATTTGAGTTATTTAATAAACTGAAACTTTTATGACGCAACTTATTATCTATATATATAAAGTTAGTTTTGCTCTCTTCTCCTTAAAGCACCTCATCATCCACGTCACTACTAAATCCTATTTTATTTAATTTTCATAATTTAAAATTTAATACATTTGATTGTAACATTATGAAAAGAATTTGAAAAGCCATTATCCATATTCTAGCTTCAACTTGAAACCTCAACATTACTTTATATATATAGTTCATTAAAACTTATACAAGTTAAATAAATTCGTTTATACTAATATAAAGTTCAAGAATTTGAAAATTTATGAAACAAACAAATTGATTTATAACTAATTCTTTAAAACAAAATATAGGTTAATAGATATTACATCTAATAAAGAGAAAACAAATTAAATTTAGGTATACTTAAGATAATTATTGTAATTATACATAACAAAAATGAAAACAGAATATGAGAAACAATTAAAATTCAAAAGAAGAGACTATATTAAATAAAATAATGAAAAGAGGATTATGTCAATTATACTAAAATCAAAAAGAGAATACGAGAAACTATTTGTTGTAAGAAAAAAAATTGTAAATATTTCACTAAGAACAAAAAACTTTTAACAAATTAAATAATATTATGTGTGGTGGTATTCTCTTATCCAAAAAAAATAATTAAATGTAATAATTAAAAGGGGAGAAAATAAAAATTCTAAACTATGAATTATATGGTATAATATATATCATGTGATCCAAGTACAACTATTTTGAAAACAATACGATATGAAATTTTATGTATTATTGTGTGTTATGATTTTAAGAAAATTTTCAATGTAACTATAAAAATTCTAAATTAGTAAATATAATTGATATAATATATATCATGTGATGTTAGTGCAATTAATATATTGGAGACAATATGAGATGAAATTGCAAAATATGATGTCTCACATAATATATACATTTGTAATCTTTGGTATTTTAAATTTAAATAATAAAGTTTTTAATTTAAATAAGAGTCATAGTAAAAAACATCTTCAAATGAAATCTAATTCTCCCATAACGAAAAGACAATTATCCAATGATACATAACTAAAATGCAAAAGAGAATAAGAGAAACTATTTTTTTAAGAAACAACTTATAAGTATTTATAGAAAATATTATATGCTTAAAAAGCTGAAAGATTAATTTTAACCTAAAATCTAATTTACATGTATAACAAGAACATAAAATAAAAGTGCTAAATTATTATGTAAATGATATAATATTCCTCATGTGGTGTAAGTGCAGTTAATATGTTGGAAAGAATACGAGAGGAATTTCAAAATCAATGTGTGAAAAAAGGAGATGCATTTTTCAATCTTGCAAGCACTTTGTATTTTCAAACAAACATTCATATTTTCAAATAGTAATCATCATATTCAAAAATGGTTAAGAATCATTTTCATATTTTTCATGTTTATGCAATTTAGATAAGAGAAAAAAACTAATTCATTTCAAGCCAATTTGTATTTTCGTTTTTAGAATATTAGTTATTTTATCAAACTATTTGTTTCTAAATCTAATAAATTGTAAGAAAAATACTCGCGCGAAACGCGAGAAAATTCTAGTTATATATATAAATTAGTGTAGTTTGTTACATCGTTAATATCTTAATTTTGATTACAATATACTACCAGTACTATGCAGAGTGAATTGTAGACAATAAAAAAATCTTGCAGATGTTTACATGCGGATTATTGCATGATCTTACTGGAAATATGATAAAATGTGACAACACTTAATAGTGGTCCAGAATAATATTTGATAACAATCTAGTCAGATTCTGGTTCTGGGGTTTAATCAAGAGTATGATTGTTAGCTAATCATTAAGCTAAACATGCGATCCAATGACTAATTAATGTATACGTTTAGCGTATAAATAATGAATATGATATATATTATTATAAGGTGTGGGTGAGATATATTGTTATATTACTCGTTTTGTACATCTAGAGTTCTAGTGCTTGTTTTATTTGTCTCAAATTGATAGAATATTATGTATAAGAGTCTGATTGGTGCCTCAAAGTTTTAGTGGAATGACAATAATTGTTATGACGATTCAAATAAAAAGGTATGATTATTATACATACATAGAAGCCTTAAAATTAATCCGTTATAGATTGGATAGTTATGCTATTGATCCTCATAAATCGACTATGGAGTTTTATGAGTTACATTATGCACTACTTTTTTCACCTAGTACTACAATTTATGGACCATTTTGTTGTTTTTAACGTAATCGAGAATTCTACAATATATAAGACTTTTCAGTCTAGTAAGACCTGAAGAACACATGAACATTTTTCAACACAATCAACGTCTTTGCAAGAAAATATATTCGTAAAAGCAAGATAATGAAATCAACTAAAAAATTTTAAAACGTAAAATGTTCAAACACTAATTCTGTATTCTTGGAAAACTTCGTCGTAGACAATATTTATAGTTTTGCTTCGAGGTTTTTCATATAGTGATCATAATTTTAAACCATATATATCTGAATGTACATCAACACAAAAAAGCCCATGTGTGAAAATTCGACATGATATATAGAAAACCAATAATCTCCAGTGTTTGTCTATGACTTTATATAATGGTCATTGCAAAAGTAATTGAACAGTGTTTCTTGTCTCATCCGGAATTTTTTGTTTTTTTTTGACGGTGAGACAAAAATCTTAGGGAATAAGACATTTTCTCCAACGTTGTCACCATCTATAAACCTATATAGTCTAAATAACATAGGGTGTGAATGAATGGTTAACATGGGAGGAAAAGAAAAGAATTGAGAGTAATTAAATGTAGAAGAAAAGAAAACTGAAAACCCAAAAGAATTGGGTAGAAAAATATTTCCACTATCTTTTTTTAGAGGAAAAATATACTCCAAAAGTAGAAGAAATTGGAAGAAAGATAATTACTCTCAAAATAATATTTTCTTCTTGACTGGGGAAATTTAAGAAAAACTGGGAGTAATTATTTTTCTACTTAATTCTTTTCTTCCATGAGTGCTATTCAGTCAGACCCATAGTTTGCCATTTGAGTAAATGTAGACTCCCTTGTACTATTACACAAACCACCGTTGAAATCAATATTTCATTAGTTCTTATAACAAAAGAAAAGGGCCCACTTTTAATCAAAGACTATGTTAGGGCATATGCATTGAAGACACTCTCATAAGTGTAAAAACTTTTTAAAATTAAATATATTAAATTTTAGGAGTAGTGTCTAAAATCAAAAAAAAAAATTAATATTAGATTATTTTTCTGATTTTAAACACTCAAAACTCCTAAAATTTAATATATTTAATTCTAAAAAACTTTTAGACACTTATGAGAATGTCTCCAATACACATGCCCTTAGGCAACTCAAACACCTTGATGCTATTCAAAAACTCTTCGGTATATATACCATTGCGATTGCTTGAATCAGATGTAATGCTATCAAAGATGAGATATATTCATTCGCCACCTATTAAAAATCTAAAACAGAAACATATTCTCTATTAAAAACCACACGAGAGAGTTGTGTGGAAAACGATGGGGAGGAAGCTAATATTTGCTATTCACACGTACCAGAGCACCTATATATCATTGGTTATATTATAAAGTCATTAGCTTGTACAATTACATAAAAAAACAAGTTGGCAGAGGTAGATAATAAATGAAACGTACATTAATGTAGTTTATAAATCATATATATGAAAGGAGAGCTAACCATCTCCATCTATGCGACACATCAGCGCACAAAATCTGACACGTGGCAATAGATTTCTCTTGTAGAGCCAATAAGAAGGCATGCATTAGCCACGTAGATGAGAAACTGTAGACGAAACGTTCCATCTCCGTTGTATTTTCTTCCCTGCAGAATGTCTCTCGCCCTTACCATCTATTTTACTCGGTCTGTAATATGTCGCTAATTCCTCCATGCGATTCAATTTCCATTTCTTCTCATTCAAGCTCTTTAATATTCACACTTACTCATTTTTCTCAATCACACTATTTTCCTATTAAGAGAGGCGAGAGAGACGATCAGACCTCAACTATGAGGAGTTGAGATGGCTAATTGTTCAATAGCACATTCGACGCCTCTTCTTTTACTTCTTCTTCTGCTCTTGCTTGTCAGCAATTCCGTACCTGGAGATCGACAAAAGTATCCACGCCAATTGGTGAACAAAGTTTGGGGCGATAAAGACTGGTTGGTCTACGTAAATTAGAAGACAAGTCCACGAAAACCCCCACTATGAGTTACACGAGACCAATGCTTTGATTTTTTTGCCAGCTTGACGAAATAGGGGTTTCAACTCTTATCGACATGGACTGAAACAACCATATTTTTTTAAATTAATTAGTGAGAATTTATATTCACATAAATATAAATTATCAACGACTAATTCAACACAACAATAACCAGCGGAAAACACATAAATAAAACCAACCAATAACTCCAATAAATTCATTAATCCAATTTAAACCAAATAAAACAGATTCCAATTCCAACAATCAATCTAGCATTTATAGCAACCTAAACACCAGTTCTACTAAAACGCAAACACATAAATAAATTCTATCTTCCTCTCCCAAATGCCTTCATTTCATGGTCACACTTTGCCTTTACCTGCAACACATGGAAATACGAGTTGCGTAAGTATTTCATAAATACTTAGTGAGCTGGTCATACCACCTACATCGTATCAATCATGCTTAGGTAAATAATCCAATATGCATCACAAACCATCAGACAACACAACATAATATCAAACAATGCATTTTAAACACATTTCCGGAACATTTTAGTTTGTGTCGAGCAACACCAGCAAGGTGTCGATCGATACGACCAAAGTGCTTGTGTCGAGCGATACCACATTGGTATCGATTAACGTGCTACAAGCACTCGTGTCACTCGACACCCTCCTAGTGTCGATCGACACGCCTTTGTGTTGCACCAGAATCGAGTTTATCCTCTTTCAACACGATTTAAGGCAACACGAGTCGCAATCCTGCACAAAAACCAGATAATCCAAGCCACATAAACTCACAACAATGACAATATTCAATTCCACACAAATATCATCACAAAACACTCATCTAACCAATCCTTCATTTCCTAGAACCATGGTCACAACTCACCTTGGCATAAAACAAAGGAAAATAGGAATGAACTGCGAAGAACACAAGTACGCAGCCTGTACAAGGCCTCACACGCTCTGCTCCGAGTTATAACCACAAAGAACGAATGATTCTTTTCTTCTAGAACAATCAAAACCCCTTCTTATGAATCCATCATGACCAAACTCTCTAGAACAACAAGGATTCCCACAATTCTCTCTCAAATTCACCTTTTTCTGCCTCTAAGTCCCGACCACGAACTGCAAACCCTTATAAACAACCTTAGGGCAAAATCCCTAAACGAAGCCCCAAAAATCGTGATTAAAAATTCAACCACCCGGTTCATACACGTGTCGAGCGACACAAATGCTGTGTCGATCGACACTCCACAAAACGTCGTGTAGATCGACATACTCCCTGTATCGCTCGACACGACACCAAAACTCACTTTTTGGTTCGCAGATATTATAATTCTGTCCCCACTACTCTGGATTCGTCCTCGAATCCCGATAAAATATCTATCAAAGACCAACAATTTGACCCAAACCGGTCAATACCACCCGAGATCATCACACTTGATTTTCGAGGCTGTCATCCAGTCTCCATGTTTATACACCCGTTTCCAAATATTAACTACTCTTAACTCGTTACCATAACCGTCTGGAGAACTAATCATCCCCTCGAGAGAACTAATCATCCTTCAATACTTATACTGGGAACTACTCATCCCAAATAAGCATATAGGAGAACAAATCATCTCCTCTGGAGAACTAATCATCTCCTCTGAAAAACTAATCATCTCCCTTAGAGAACTAATCATCTCCAACAATGAGTTATTTGAGGCCCACACGGCCCCAAGAGCAATAAATTCAAAAATGTCTATAAACATCTAACGACTAGATATACCTCTCATGGCCAAACCCTATATTCCCTAACCCAGAATATCATCACAAACCTGACAACCCACTGGTCAACACAAAAACATCACATATAAGAACTAATCATCTTATATCACACATATAAATAAGGAAAAACTCCATCTTATAAATCTTCAAAAATGTATAATCGTTACAACGAAAACAAAAAATACATAAATAAAAGCAACAACATGCTAAACATCTAAAACTGGAACCACAAAGATAAGTAAAGCTCATTCCACAACCTGCTTGTTGAACAACTTCCCAAACTTTAACTTCATCTTTGCATTTGACTCCCAAGTCTCCTCCTCTGTACCGGCATAGTCCCACAATACTCTCAGCAATGGTATCCTCTTCCAATGCAAAACCTTGACTCTCCTCTCGAGAATCCTAACAGCTCTCGCCGCCACAGACAAATCAGGCTGAAGATCCTCCGGAATCTTAGCCACCAACTCCTCCGAAACAAGCAGGCACTTCCTCAACATCGACACATGAAACACCTTTGGAAATGCCTTCATGATCAGAGGTAACTCTAACTGGTACGCCACCGATCCGACTCGCTTCACTATCGGGAACGGACCCATAAATCTTGGGCTCAACTTGTTCTCCGAAATTGATCTGTTAGGACCTCGCAACATTGCCATCTTGAGATATACTCCATCTCCGACCGTGAACTCTAACTCTCTCCTCCTCTTATCGCCATAACCTCTCTGCCGATCCTGAGCCTCTTTCATATTCAGCTTCAAGACACGAATCTTCTCTGTCGTCTCCTAAACAAAATTTGCACCATAAATGCTTATTTCCTCCACTTGGGTCCAGCATAAAAGTGTCCTACACGGCCTCCCATATAACGCATCATAAGGAGCCATCCCGATACTCGCTTAAAACCAGTTATTATTCACAAACTTAGCCAGGCACAGATGATCAACCCAGTGACCACCCCAATCCAACACACATATCCGCAGCAAATCCTCCAAAGTCTTAATCGTCCTCTCTGACTGCCCATCAGTCTGCGGATGATACGCTGTACTCATATGCACCTTAGTGCCCATCTCAGCCTTAAAGGCTCCCTAAAACTCAGACGCAAACTTAGGATCCCGGTCTAACACTATACTGGTTGGCACTCCATGCAGCCTCACAATTTCCTTCACATATTTCTTAGCCAAAACCGCGGCTCCATCAGTCTTTTTAATGACCAGAAAATGTGCTGACTTAGTTAACCGATCCACTATCACCCCAATAGCATCATAAGTTTGCGAGTTAGGTAATCCTACCATGAAATCCATCGTGATCATATCCCACTTCCACTAGGATAGGTAAACTATGCAACTTACCAATCGAAACCTGATGCTCTGCCATCACTAACTGGCATGTATCACACTTTGTGACCTAGTCAGCTACATCTCTCTTCATCTTGACCTAATGATAATACCGCTTAAGATCATGATCCATCTTAGTCGCTCCTTGATGAATCGAGAACTTGCTCGCATGAGCCATACTCAGAATCTCCTGCCTTAATGACTCATCCTTAGGCACACAAACTTGCCCCCGCAAAAGAATCGTCCCATTCGAAGAGACCTGATACTCAGAACCAATACTCCTCGACGCATCAATCAAACTTTGATCACTCTCCTGAGCCACTCGGGTCCTACTTGGAAGATTTGCCTGATGAGCCGCCTCCAAACCAAACGCCTACTGCGAAATAGCACACAAACGCAACGTACTAATCTCGCTCACTAATGACTCCACATCCTGCTCCTGAGCCGAATCTACTATCCGACGACTAAGAGCATCTGCCACCAGGTTAGCCTTACCCGGATGGTAAATGATATCCAGATCATAATCTGCCAATAACTTAACCCAACGCCTCTGCCTCACATTCAGCAATGGCAGAGTGAAAATGTACTGTAAATTCTTATGATCCGTAAAAATTTGCACATTCCCGCCATAAAGGTAGGATCTCCAAATCTTCTTAGCGAACACTACCGCTCCCAACTCCAAATCTTGAGTAGGATAATTGCATTCTGCACCTCGTAACTGCCTTGAAGCATCCTCCAGCATCAACGCACAGCCTAAACCAATCCCAGAAATATCGGTGTACACTGCGTAAGGCTTACCCGGCTTAGGCAACGCCAACACAGGTGTACTCATCAACATCTCGTTTAGCTTTGCAAAGCTGTTCTCGCACTCCTAAGACCAAATAAACAAAACATTCTTCCCAGTCAACTTCATCATCGATTGAGCCATACTCGCAAAGCCCTTGACAAATATCTGATAATAACCTGCCAGCCCAAGAAAAATCCTGATCTCGGTGGCATTAGACAGTCTAGGCTAATCTTTCATAGCTTCTATCTTAGCCGGATCCACAGAAACCCCATCTGCAGAAACAATGTGGCCAAGAAACCCCATCTCTCATTGCCAAAAACTGCACTTACTCAGGTTCGCAAAAAGCTTCTACTCACGAAGCTTATCCTGAACCAATTTAGAGTGCACCTCGTGCTCCCCAGGACTCCTCGAATAAACCAGAATATCGTCAATGAAAATAATCACAAAGAGATCCATATACTCCTGGAATACGGTGTTCATCAACCTCATGAACATTGCAGGCGCATTCGTCAAACCAAACGGCATCACTACAAACTCAAAGTGACTATACCGTGTCCTAAAAGCAGTCTTCCGAACATCCACCTCATCTATCGGAATCTGATGGTAACCTGACGCTGATCCAACAACTCATCAATCCTCGGGAGAGGGTACTTGTTCTTCAAAGTGACCCATTTAAGTCCTTGGTAATCAATACATAATCGCAAGCTCCCATCCTTCTTCTTCACAAATAACACCAGCGTTCCCCACTGTGAAGTACTCGGACGAATAAAACCCTTACTCGAGAAATCCTTTAACGGCTTCTTCAGCTATGCCAACTCTGCTGGGGTCATCCTGTAAGGTGCTTTAGATATAGGCGTTGTCCCGGGCTCTAACTTAATAGTGAAAGGATTAGACCGAAACACACCAATCCCTTCAACGACCAAAAAACATCCTCGAACTCCCAAACAACCTGAATACCTCCAATAACAACCTCACCAACAAACTCCAGTATAGAAATCGTCGCCAAATAAGCCTTACAACCCTACTCAATCATCTGCATCGCCTGAACCGCATAAATCATGATACTTCCCGTAGTCGGTCTCACTCCCTGATAAACCAAACTCGATCCCTCGCGCTCAAAACCTACATGACCTCAATGGTAATCCAGATGAACCCGGAATCGCTCCAACCAATCCATCCCCAAAATAACATCATAAAGCTCCACTGGACTAATCACTAATTCTGCCGGCATCGACTTTCCCACGATCAGAACATCTATGCCCTTCGCTCGACCACGCGTAGCTAGGAATCCTCCTCCAGGTACCTTGACCAAGCTCGCTGGCTCACTAGCATTGCTCTGAATGCCACTGCTCTCAGTACACTCCGAAGTAATAAAGCAGTTCGATGCTCTAGAATCAAACAACACGTGGGACTCAAAACCTTTAACTAATAAGGTCCCTGCACAAACCTCAGGTACTAAGAATCCTAATATTTCTATCACACAAAAAATAGAAACAAACGAACAAATTTGACAACAACTAAAAATTTAATAAGTCAGAATTCTGATCGGTCTGGCACTTTGCTGGCATGTCTCCACTGGCGTATACACACGCGGTGCTCCACCGATCTGAGACAACGGCTGCACCGCCGCAACCTGAGCAACTGGCTGCACTGCTAGCGGATGAACCGCTATAACCGCTATCTGCTATAACTTGGGACCCATCGGACTTATATGCCCCGACTCTCTCCAGTGAAAGCATACTCTCGAATCTTGTAGATCGCCCCTCTTAGGATAACTCGACAAACGATGCTCCAAACTCCCGCATCTATAGCACATACGGTCTCGCTGACTAGACTTGGAAGCATCAACCCACTTCCTCTTCTGACCCTGCACAGGCTTACCGCCTTTGCCAGAACAAGAACTAGAACCACTCTGCTGCTGCTCTCTCCTCGGCTAAGGAGCAGGAGCAACAACTGGGATCTGCTCCCTCAAATCCTCCTCTATCGACATTGCCGTCTCGACCAACTCCGCCCTTGAAGCGAACCTGGACACTCTGCACTGCATCCTCAAATTAGCCTGAAGTTCCCTCAGGAACCTCTTCACTTGTGTCTGCTCGTTCTCCAAATCACGATCAGCGTACACAAGCAAACGGTTAAACTTGGCATCGTACTCACACAATGTACGATCACCCTGCACTAACTCCATAAACCTCGTCCCAAGACGATCTAAAGCCTATTGAGGAAAGTACTTAGCATTGAACTCTGCTAAGAACTCGCCCCAGGTCCACACAGCACCCGACTTCCTGGCCTCAAGGCCTCTCCACCACAAATGAGCATCACCACTCTGGTAATGGTCTGCCGACTCCACCCGATAATCCTCTAGACATCTGATCGATCAGAAGTTGCATTCCACTCACATCCTCCACTCGTCTGCCTCCTCAGGCCCAACACCGCCGAAAAAGAAAGTAGTACTCAAACTCCGTATTTGACCCATCATCTCCAGACAGGTTGGACGCAACTCAGCAACTGCAGCCCTCGGCTGCACCTCCGCCACTGGAGGCACCACTAGAGCCTGAACCGGAGCCACTGCCGAAAACTGCCCCATCAACTGCGTCACCATATCCTCGAGACGATCCATACGATCCAGAACTGGAGCAGCACCCACACCAGAGCCCAATCCCCCACCAGCTAACCTGGCACCCCTCCCGACACCAAAAGCACCCACACTAGCACTTATGATAGTCTCACTCATGGATCCCGTATGAGGCGTCTGGGACTCTGACATCTGCATCACACTTCGCGCCACATGACTGGAAGACTCAATCGCTGGTCGTCTACCATGACCTCGGCCTCTACCATGGCCTCTACCTCTACTATGACCTGTCGCTCCGGTATCCATCTCTCTGCACTCATACATGACATGAACATGAGCTACAAGAAGTCACAAACAAAATTGACTAACTAATCATAATCTCTTTAAAGGCCCGAAGAGGATGATCTAAGACTACTAAATTGACTAACTAATCATAATCAGTCAAATAATCTCAGTTCACACAACCTACTGCCCTAAAACCATAAGGGCTCTGATACAAAAATGAATCAACTAACTCATTTTTTTAATTAATTAATCCGAATTTATATTCCCATAAATATAAATTCTCAACGACTAATTCAACACAACAATAACCAACGGAAAACACATAAATAAAACCAACCAATAACTCCAATAAATCCATTAATTCAATTTAAACCATATAAAAAAAAATTCCAATTCCAACAATTAATCTAGCATTTCTAGCAACCTAAAAACCGGTTCTATTAAAATGCAAACACATAAATAAATCCTATCATCCTCTCCCTAATGCCTTGATTCCGCGGTCACACTTTGCCTTTACATGCAACCCATGGAAAAACGAGTTGTGTAAATATTTCATAAATACTTAGTGAGCTGGTAATACCACCTACAACGTATCACTCAGGCTCAAGTAAACAATCCAATATGCATCACAAACCATCAAACAACACAACATAATATCAAACAATGCATTTTAAACACATTTTCGGAACATTACAGTTCGTGTCGAGCGACACCTTCTTAATCTACAACAAAAAAAACCGTACAGTTACAGCCAAAACATTTACAGCAAAAATTCTACAGCTACAATCAAACCAATCACCCCCAATATACAGGGGATATGGAGTTATTAGATTCCTAATTTATAAGGACTCTAAGGACTAGGAGATTGGGGCGTAAGATTGGCTTTTCCTTTTTGAGATTTCCCAAGAAAAAACAACAACAAACTTTAATTAAACACTTAAGTTTGTGGAAGCCCCTTGACCCAGTGGTCAAGAGTTTAAAGGCTTCTATACCGGGTCGGGGGTTCGAATCCCAGATATAACAAATTCTTGCAGATTAATGGAGGGCAGTTTTCAGAAGCTTCAGAGTCGTCCAGGGAGACTAGGTCCATCGCTGGGGATGTATATGCAGAGCCGTTCATCGAGGAGAGCTTGTCCATCATAAAAGATTTCGTACATGGAGGGTTGATGCATCATGAAGGCCTATATAGAAGCTGTTCACCCTAATTGCAAAGACAACATGCAGTGGAGTATCATCAAAGTAGGATTAGGTCAAATTGATCAAATTAGTCTAATGATGAGTGTTTGATTTGTTTCTTCTGAAACTTCTGTCCCCAAGATAGATCCATTGTAATCTGCTCTTTTGTCGCCAATAGGCTTCTTCTACTTTGTAAGATTCCTTGAGGTTGTTGTTTAAAGTAGAAACTAGGAGTTCATCGTGGGCAGGACTTACCATTGCCTTCTCTAGACTTTGCTTTAGTTCTTGTATTCTTTTTTGGTTGTTCCTAAACACTCATCACGATTCCACTCCCAGAAGAAATCAAAGACGTCACTCTCTCAATACACGCGGACAAGGCTCCGGTTCCCGACGGATTCTCCGCAAGCTTCTTTCACTCCAATTGGGATTCGATTAGTGAAGATATCGTGAAAGAGATTCAAGAGTTCTTCATATCAGGTGAACTACTGAATCTTATCAATGAGACACACATACGATTGATACCGAAGATTCAAAGTCCAAGATCAGTTTCAGAATATAGACCTATTGCACTTTGCAACGTCTATTACAAAATCATCGCCAAAATCCTCACAAGAAGGCTAAAACCAATTTTAGGAAGCTTAATATCGGAAAATCAATCCGCTTTTGTCCCGGGACGCGCTATTTCGGATAATGTACTCATCACACACGAGGTGTTACACTTTCTAAAGAACTCAAAGGCGGAGAAACATTGTTCAATGGCGGTGAAAACAGATATGTCAAAAGCTTATGAAGCACTTCACGCATTACTAAAGAGATACGAAGAAGCCTCTGGTCAAGCAATTAATGTGACGAAATCTTCCATCTCGTTTTCAAGAAAAACACCACAGGAAATACGGGAAGCTATCAAGCACACACTTCAAATCACCAAAGAGGGGGGAGTTGGTAAATATCTAGGCCTCCCGAAGCATTTTGGACGGAGAAAAAGGACCTTTTTACTTCGATTGTCGATAGAATCCGGTAAAAAACATTGAGTTGGTCTTTTAGATTCCTATCTACGACGGGGAAAATGGTAATGATAAAGAGTGTTTTGACAGCGATCCCAACCTACGCTATGTCATGCTTCAAGCTCCCTACATCTCTTTGTAAAAGAATACAATCCGTTTTAACACGGTTTTGGTGGGATTTAAATACGGAAAAGAAAAAGATGGCTTGGGTTGCATGAGATAAACTATCTTGGTCTAAGAAGGATGGCAGACTTGGCATTAGAGACATACAAAGCTTTAATGATGCCATGTTAGCAAAACTTAGTTGGAGACTTGTCGAAAATCCAACCGGATTATTGGCGAGAATTTTGGTTGGTAAGTATTGCAACAATGAGTCTTTCTTAGCGTGCAAACCATCTTCGTCCTCGTCACACGGATGGAGAAGTATTTTGATGGGGAGGGATCTCCTTAATGAACAGCTCAGTTGGGAGATAGGAAACGGTCTCTCTGTCAACATTTGGTGTGACCAGTGGCTTCCGTCATCACCAAACCTATCACCTTTCGGGCCAGCCACACAAGCAACAAAAGATCTCACTGTTTCGGATCTGTTTGTAACTAACACAACCAAGTGGGACTTGGAAAAGATTGAAGCCACTCTCCCTTTCCATGCAACATAAATCTTCAAAATTAAACCAAGCCTTGTGGGAGCTCCGGACAAACAGGTTTGGAGGGGAAAATCTACAGGATCTTATACCACAAAAACAGGATATTTCATTGCTATGGAGAGGAAGAAAACAGAGGATTATCACCAACACCAAACCGAGTTTGATTGGATCTCGGATGTGTGGAACCAGAAAGTAAGCCCAAAGTTGAAACTATTCCTTTGGAAGCTCGCAAACAAGATCATACCAGTGGGAGAAAGACTCATGGCGAGACATATTCCGGTGGATCCGTTATGTAAACGGTGTGGAGAGACTGAAACTATTCCTCACCTTTTCTTTCAATGCCCCTTTGCCCAACAGGTTTGGAGAAATTCCCCTTTCGTTAGCCCAACGGAATCGGGTCAATGGTCTTATTTCGAATAAGCATGAAGGAGAATAAAGAACAAGACATGCCTCCCACCATCCGGAATTGTAGCAGGACCTCTTGCACCTTGGATTTTGTGGTCGCTATGGATCTCTTGAAACAACCTGGTTTTTAACAACCGCATCATAACCTCAGAGGAATCTCTAATTTCAGCTATCACTTTGGCGAAAGAGTGGCTCGATGCACAACAAGTCGAACGGGACCCAAACCGTAAGGAATCCTTATATACTCGCAACCAAACGAATGAGCAATTTGTATGTCAATATGATGCGGCTTGGAGTGTGGATACTAGTACCGCAGGACTAGGATGGCTCATCAAAAAGCATGGAATCGAACCTTTGGAACAGAGCAAAACAGAGCTATATGTGGATTCCCCTCTTATGGCCGAAGCCTTGGCTTTACGCGAAGCTGTCATTTTTGCCATGGAAAAGGGTTTCAAGAATTTGAGATTTGAATCCGATTCAGCTCAACTAATCAACGCCATCAATTCAGGAACAACACTCTTGAATCTATATGGTCTCATCGAAGACATAAAGGCTTTTGCCCAAACCTTCGAACATGTCTGTTTTGTTTGTATTAAAAGGGATATGAATGCTAAAGCTGATTGCCTTGCAAAGCAAGCTTTATGTTGTTCATGTAATGTCACGACAATATAAATGAGAAGTTTATCTTTTGTTAAAAAAAAAAAGTATAATGATGATTGTAATCTCTATATAATAATTCTAGACGATTAAAAAAAAAACACTTAAGTTTCCATTTTTCGATGTTTTAATTTTCATTTTCTTGTTCTTAATATTTCGTTTTTCTTTCCAACCACAAGTCAGTTTCCCGTAATATATAGCCATATTAGCTTTATATGGCAAATATCGATGATGTTTTAGGCTTGAATGATGATTTGTTTAGTTTTTAAAAGACTTGGTCTCTAATCTAAATTATTTTGGTTTTTGATTTTTATGTTTAGTGAAACTAATATTTTTTTGATAAAGGAAAATTAGAGACATATTTTACTTTTTATATAAAATAAAATAATACAGAATTTCTTAGTAAAACATATGGTGATAGATACTAAATTTTCTTTAATACATTAATATTTTTTTCCAAGTGAAATTTAGAGTCTTTTTATTGCTAAATGGAAAAAATTAGTATCTTATTATATAAAAGAGGATGCGCAAAATTGTAACTCACGAAATTTTGACAAGTGTTAAGTTAGTCGATTAGATTCTAACACATATAAAATATTTAAATATGTAAGTTTTTCATTATATAAAATTATGAAATGTTCAATATCAAAATTATTAATTATCCAAAAGGA
Source organism: Draba incana (assembly GCA_963576765.1). NCBI lineage: Eukaryota > Viridiplantae > Streptophyta > Magnoliopsida > Brassicales > Brassicaceae > Draba > Draba incana. The sequence continues at coordinate 23,868,083 of OY755212.1, read as the reverse complement.
AGAAGTTAAAATAGAAGAAAAAAGCAAGCATAAAGTAGATTATAACACATGTCAAAAATTTAAATAGGTTAAGTCTTGCAAAACTTATATTTAGCTTTGCTAAAATTTTTGGAGAAATCGTTTTCCTAAAGTGATGAAAAGAGATAATAATAAGAAAACGGGTTGATGTCAACAAAGAAAAAATAATAATAATAAGAAAACGGGTTGATATTGAACAAAAATAAAAAAAGCGGTGTTTACCAAAACTATTCTAAAACCAGCAACCTAATCCATTATCCATGTATGTTCAAGAGAAACAAAACAATATAGAAATATTAAATTTAATTTCTTACAAAAACTGTTCAATTTCTGTTTTGTGCAACAAAAGATTTCTACAACATTGGATTTTGTTCTTGATTTTAACTTGCAGCAGAAGATACAAAATGACCTACGGACATTGGAAGCCCCAAAAAGCAGCACAAAGCTAGAGTGTTTGGGTTCAAGTTACACAAGCCGTGAAGGGAAAAAGTGTACTACTTACTACTTATACTTATTACCCTCTCGTTCTCTTTTTGTTTACTGGAATTTTTTCTAGAGTTAAACACAATTACTCAAAATTGCTTGTAGCAATTGCCGTAAAATGAACATTTTGTAAATGATAATATTTTCATATCATTTTCTCCTTTTATTGCCGTGATCTTGTTTGAAAGGCCATTTTGGGTTACTATCTTACAGTAGGCCCATATAAAAGCCCATAACATTATTATGTTTTTCTCAATTCTTTTTATCATTAGAGAGAAACCTCAATCAAAACCCCAAAAGCTCTCTCACAAGTCTTGAGATTCTGTTGATCCAACTTCTCTCTCCTTCTCCGGTAACGGTGACCAACCTCTACAATCGCAAGGTAAGAGACGTTCTACACTTCTTCAAAATTTCATCTCTTCTTTTCCCTTTTGGGGGATTTGACTTCTAGATCTGCGCCGTTCAGTTCTCTTTACTTAGATGCGGAATTTGATCCCGAGTGTATAAGCGATAATGTTCATGAGGTCTGAGTATTTGGAAAAGTTCTTAACTTTCGATGATTATGATTAGGGTTTGTATTTTGCTGGACATTGATTTTAGGTTAATTCGTTAATTAAAGATTTGAACTTTGAGTACCTGGCTGAATCCTTTGTGAATCCAAAATTGTTTTTTTATGGCTTAGGGAAGATTTTTGAGAGATGGCATCAAAATTGCTAAAACTGCAATCCAAGGCATGTGAAGCATCAAAGTTTGTGTCCAAGCACGGAACAAGTTACTACAAACAGTTGTTGGAGAAGAACAAGAAGTATATACAAGAGCCAGCTACTGCAGAGAAATGCAATGAGTTGTCTAAGCAGCTTCTCTACACTCGTCTTGCTAGGTTATTTTTTTTCTCCCTTTTTTTGCTCTTTGATCTGATTCCTGGATTCGGTTCATGTGTTTGTTAAGTCGCGGGATTACTTGCAGGGTAGACTTTGTAGGATTATTGTGCTTAAGCACCGCTGTTTTCGTTTTCTCTATCTCTTCCACGGTTGGTTTTGTGCAGAATTTTAATGATGCAGATAATCTTTTGGCTTGTTATCTATTATGTTCAAGATAATTGAACTAAACATTCTAGGTTTGATTGTTCTGAACTATGAACTAATCACATGCCTAATTATGGTCTCTGCTTTACGAACGTTTCTTTGCTCATAGAGAAGTTTTGGTTTCAATTTTTTCGCGATATTCAGGAACTGTGATTCTTCTTAGATGCTGTGACTGATTTGTTCAAGTGGATTGCAGCTTTCCTGGGCGTACTGAGTCCTTCTGGAAGGAAGTCGATCACGTGAAGGGCCTGTGGAAGAATCGGGCAGATTTGAAGGTTGAAGATGCTGGAATTGCAGCACTTTTCGGTTTGGAATGCTTTGCTTGGTTCTGTGCAGGTGAGATTGTAGGAAGAGGCTTCACTTTCACCGGCTACTACCCTTGAAGAAACAAAGCACAACCTCCATAAACAACAAACCTTTAACACCATTGAACTCTAAAAAACATAAAATGGTGCCAGTATTAGTAGCAAAAGTTCACTTTGTTTTCTCTGGATAATTTAATACATAAAGTTTTCAAGCAGAGAGGCATTGTCACTCATGGTAGATTTAATAATATCTGGCGTTTGGGTTTGATTTCCGTTACGTTCGTGTGAATGCTTGTTTTTCTTGCTTGCAATAGAGAAAACAGAAACATAGTCAAAAAAAGCATGCTCCTTGTGACCCTTTGTGAAGAAGCGTTACAAATCTTATAAAAACGTTATGCACACCTTTCCATGTTGATGCTTCTTTTATGCACCACCACAAGTAAAAGGATGAAAATCCCTTTTATAAATACTACGAAGTGTTTGCATACTTTGATAACAATGGCTAAGGATGAAGCACATGAATCAGATTATTCCAAGGGATTGCTGCAGAGTGAAGAGCTCTATAAAGTGTGTCTCCTCTTTACACATTCTTCTTTTTGCATTTCTCTATTTGACTCACTTTTACATTTCTCTGATAATGTTGCAGTATATACTGAAGACTAGCGTTTACCCTCGCGAGCCGGAGCCTCTTAAGGAGATTAGGAACCTTACTTTTAACCACCCTAAAGCTATAATGGCTACTACACCGGATGATGGTCAGTTAATAGGAATGCTGTTGAATCTTGTAAACGCGAAAAAGATGATTGAGGTTGGAGTTTACACTGGTTACTCTCTTCTCCTCACTGCTCTTACCATACCTGAAGACGGAAAGGTATGTGCGTATGACTATAACCAATTCTAAAGAAAAAAAAGACACTGGCTTATCCATTGTTCTGCATTTGCTACACGCAGGTTCTCGCCATTGATGTGAACAGAGAGTGGTATGAAATAGGATTGCCAGTTATAAAGAAAGTTGGTGTTGAACACAAGATTGATTTCAGAGAGACTAAAGCTCTTCCACTTCTCGACGAGCTTTTAACCAATGTATATAGCTTCTCACTTCTTTCTTTGCCTCTTTAAGTATATATATGAGATGGTCATCTCTGTGTTTGCGATGCAGAAAGAGAACGAGGGGGGATTCGATTTTGCATTTGTGGATGCGGATAAGTTTAACTACTGGAACTACCATGAGAGGCTTATAAGAGTGATCAAGGTTGGTGGGATTATAGTGTATGACAAAACTCTTTGGGGAGGATTAGTTGTTGCTGAACCGGACTCCGACACGCCTGAGTGGAGGGTTGAAGTTAAGAAGGCAACTCTTGAGCTGAACAAGAAACTCGCGGCTGATCAGCGTGTGCAGATCTCGCAAGCTGCACTTGGAGATGGGATCACTATTTGCAGGAGACTATATTAAGCTATCATGTTGTTTGTGGTCTTATGAGTTTTCTGAATGAGAAGACAACTTTGTATTCATTAAAGAGAAAATTACTCAAATCCAATGGAACTATGGTTATATGACTAGAATACCATATATCTTTCAAAAATTACTCAAATCTTTTCACACCCCTAGTAAATTACGATAAACACCCTTCATTAGTTTTTCTTAATTGAAATTATTGTTAATTAAAAAATAAAAAACAAATCCACGTCAGTGTGACCGTGATCAGAAAAGAGGGAAGTGTCAAAGGAAAAAAAAGAAAAAAACCACAAACTTTCTCAACTGTCTTCTCCGTTTAAGATTATTTTGAAATCGACATTGTTTCTTTCCTCGTGATCGCCTTCTCTCCGCAATCGAAATCGTCTTCCCTCGTACTCGTCGTCGCCGAAAATCTTCTTCTCTCGTAATCGTCTTCTTCGCAGTCGGTCGCCTGTAATCGTCTTCGAAAGGTAGGTTGTTGTGGAGTTGGATGTTTTTTATTGCGGCTGAGTCATAAATTATGTTGTGTCTAAGTTAGGGTTTTTTTGATGCTGAGTTATCAATTATATTGTGGCTGAATGAGGGTTTTTTGCGGCTGAGTTATAAATTATGTTGTGGCTGAGTTAAAAATTATGTTGTGGCTGAGTTATAAATTGTGCCTGAGTTAGGGTTTTTTGCGGCTGAGTTATAAATTATGTTGTGGCTGAGTTATGGTTATATTGCGACTGAGTTATAAATTATGTTGTGGCTGAGTTAAAAATTATGTTGTGGCTGAGTTATAAATTGTGTCTGAGTTAGGGTTTTTTGCGGTTGAGTTATAAATTATGTTGTGGCTGAGTTATGGTTATGTTGCGGCTGAGTTATATATTATGTTTTGGCTGAGTTAGTTTTCTATTGCGGCTGAGTTATTTAAGTCTTTTGTGATCAGATGGAACAACATCAAGCACATGATTACCCTAGAAGATCAAGATGCGCTGTTAATCTAGAAAATAGAGCGCTTAATCACAATTCCTATATGGGAGATTTCGTTTTTGTTAAAGAACAATTAGGACTTGAGGTGTGGGAAGAACTGAAGAAGTTTCCTATTGGAATAATTGATAAGCTATTTGATGGAAAATGCGGGTGGTCTGCTAGGACTGTACACTATCTACTGTGTAGACAGTTGAAAGTAGAGAAGAAGGAGATTTGGAGTGTGGTTGGTGATCAACCTATCAGGTTTAGCTTACTCGAGTTTGGTGAGATCACTGGGTTAAACACAGATCCAATGCCAACAGAAAGTATTGAACCTGACAAATACAAAAAGTTCTGGGAGGAGTTGAAGGTGCCGCATGGGTTTGGACCCAAGCCTGGTGAACTGAGGGCAGCAGTAAGAGGCTGTCGGGCCTGGAGTTTTGAAAAGCGTAAATGGTTAGGACTGTTAGTTCTTCAAGCCATGGGAATTTATGCTTGGCATCATAATTCTAGGACACCGTTTGAAACTGCAAAAAGAGTATTCGATGATGAAGCCATGATGACTTATCCATGGGGTCGGCCTGCATTTGAAGCTCTTGTTGGTAGTATTAAGTCGTTGAATCCAGTAGGAAAGACATACTACATCAACGGCATGAGTTACGCTTTATTGGCTTGGGCGTATGAATCTGTCAGTTGCTTTCGAGAGCGTTTTGGCAAACTAGTCGGTGAGGAAGAAGTTCCGCTTCTTCGATGGGATGCAACGCGAACACGTGCAAGTTTTGATAGTGTCCTGAAGAAGGAGATTAAAGACCATGGTCATGTAAGGTTTTAGTCTGAGTTATTCTTTATTTGATGGCTGAGTTATTCTTTATTTGATGGCTGACTTATTATTTATGTGATGGCTGAGTTATGGTAATTTGATGGTTCAGTTATGATTTGTTCGATGGCTGAGTTATGATTTGTTTGTTTGATGGCTGAGTTATTCTTTGTTTGATGGCTGAGTTATTTTTTTTACGGCTGAGTTATGATTATTCGATGGCTGAGTTATGAGTTACTGTTATAGGTGCGTGTGAGGCATATGGTTTCGAAGGAGTTTGTAGAAGACATGTTTCCTTAGTGGCCGGGTCAAGACGATGACCCACAACTGAATAACCTGATAAGAGACCTACATTCTGATAGGTATGTACCAGGTGATTATTGGGATGTGCAGAGGAAGGAGGAGAAGACAAAAACCAAGTTGGCTTTAGTTCCTTATGACTCTGAGTCTGAGCCACCCAAAAAGAAGCAGAAGAAAAATAAGAAACAGGAGGGTGAAGCTGTTGAGGAGAATGAAGTTGCTGATATAGAGAAGAAGGGAAAGGGTTTAAGCAAGGATGTGGCGGCTCTGAATACCATAGTCGCTACGCTGCAATAAATTTCAAGTAAGTTTGAGATCCATGACTCTATGTTTCGGAAGGTTGACTCTATGTTTGAGAAGTTTGGGTCGAAGTTTGAGGCCATTGATTCCAACGTTGGAGAGTTAACTCGAAAATTTGCTGATATGGAGAAGAAAATTGGTGATTATGTCAAAGATGCAGTGGATGAGCGTCTGAAAGTTCTGGGTTTATCGGAAAGTGCCCAAAACTATGTTCCCAGCCCAAAAACGCAAACATTACCACGACATAAGTCAGTTAATAGTCCAACGGTCCTTAACACGAAATCTTAGACCCATGATAATGTTGTGTGGCCAAAAAAGCCTTCGGTTGATCAGCCGGCTAAGGCCAAAAGTCAAACTCCGCAGCAGTATTTTCCAAAATTGAAGGCCAAAATTCCTAAGGGTACCCCTGATGAGCTTGGTAAGGCCGAAGAGAAAGCTGTGGGGTCGAAATTGAAGGCCGAAATTTCTAAGGGTACTCCTGAGGCGAAAAAGAATTTATTTGGTAGTGGTCAGGCAGATTTCGTTTCTATTTCTCCTGCTAAGCAACCAGATTTACGACGCCGCTCCAGAAGGCAAAAACCAAAAGAAAATGTGGCTGCTGCTGATTTGAAAAAGAAGGCTGATGATGCTGCTAAGAAGAGGACTGAGGCTGCTGCTAAAAGGAAGGAGAAGGCAGCGGCTGAGTTAAAGAAGAAGGAAGAGAAGGCAGCGGCTGAGTTAAAGAAGAAGGAAGAGAAGGCAGCAGCTGAGTTAAAGAAGAAGCCGGCTGAGTTAAAGAATAAGCTGGCTGAGTTAAAGAAGGAGGTCCAAACAAAGGGTTTACGTGATGGTGTAATAAGAATACCTATTATTCCACCTACTCCGGGGAAGAAGAAGGGGAAGACTAGAGGTGAAACTGATCTTGAGGATGTGACCGAGGAAGCGATCGCAAAAGGAAATGAATTGTTACCGGAGTCTGATGAGGACGAAGATGAAAGGCTTAGGTTAGCGAGAATTAAGATGTATCGGGCGAGGGTTGTTCAATTAGCTACAACTGGGTTAGCAGCGAAGTCGAGTGCTCCTTCAGTAGTTTTTCCTTATGTTGGAGACAATGGGACGACGTGCATGAGGAAGGATTTTGAACCTTCATTAGCAATCTATGATCCTCTCTCACCTGTTGACCCGGCTAAATTGGATAAACTTTTGCAACATCTAAGGCCATTCGAGTATGGACTTTTACACCATTTTATTTTATTTTATACAGCTATTAGCAATATTTGCCTAAACTTACTTGTGTTTGATTGTTAGGGACATTCCACTGACAGATGGTAGTAACGAGGAAGTTAATTTCTACAGAATACTCATCAGTGAAAGAGTGCAGTGGCCGAAGCGTGATTATGGATGGTTGTTTAACACTGTAAGCATAAGTTACGGCTGAGTTATGGTTGTTTGATGGCTGAGTTATGGTTGTTTGATGGCTGGGTTATATTTAATAATGGCTGAGTTATGATAATTCGATGGCTGACTTAATATTCTGTGTACATCATGTTGCTTCGTATATCAGAGTCCCTACTTTTCTTCCGAGCTTCTTCTAATGGATTGGTTTTGGTCGAGATTGGTCGCGATTCTCTCAAATCCTTTGTTGGTAATCCGGTTTTACAAAACTGGGTCCAGATCCCTCACCCTCCTCAGCCATGTAAGTTCACTGCTTTGGTAACCCCTGTTGAGGAAGACGGTTAAGCCTCGAGCTTTAAGGTGGTTAGGACTTGTGAGACTAGTGCTACTTATAGCAAGGAATGGAGAGTTTGTGTGTATTCGTCTGACTCGGGTGTATGGAGTCAAAAGCGGCTTTTCCCGTCGTTAGATTCCGAGATCATCTATCTTTGGCCATGAATCCGTTTGATTCCGAAAAAATTGGTTTTGTGTTGGTTTATTTAAACTCAGCCGTAATGTAAACAAAATCCATAACTCAGCCGTATCGTAATACCATAACTCAACAATTTTTGTTTTTGGTTTAAACATAACTCAGCCGTCTTAACCATAACTCAGCCGTATCGTGATGTTTCGTCTTTCTATACCATAACTCAGCCGGGTCACGACGTTTCGTGTTTCTATTTTGGGCGGGAAAAATCCCGCCAAAAATCCATAACTCAACCATAATAATGAATCCATAACTCAGCCATTATGTAAACAAAATTCATAACTCAGCCGTATCGTAATACCATAACTCAGCCATAACATACAACAGTAAATGTTGAACAGTACATGTTGCAAGTTGACCGGCCAACAGTGCCGTTGAATAGTAAATGGCTCGGATTAAATGTTGCAAGTTTTATTTGAGCCTATATATACTTGTTATATGGCTCATTTGTATGTATCCAATTATCAAATAAAAATCAGAAAAGTCTTTGTTCTTCTTTTTTATCAGAGCAATGCTCTTGGGTTTGTGATTTGGAGTATTCGGTTTTCAAAAAGTTTTTGAAAATTTTATTTTAAACTTGTTATGATTAAATCGTTATAAGTGTGGTTTCCATTCCCCTTATGCGCTTAATCTAACACATATTTAGGTGATTTCTCTTGCAAGCGAATGATTGCCTCAGTCATGGTGTTAAGTCCCACAAGTTCTCATACATGGTTGAAGTTACACCGGAACCCATTGGAGAAGAAAATTTTTCACCATCCGGGGACAAACTTGAAGAATTGAAGAAGAAATTGGCTGGGTTATAATGTAATGGCTGATTTATATGCGTTCTAAGTAGGAATAGGTTATAAATGTAATTGGCTGAGTTATAATGTAATGGTTGATTTATAATGATTAAGTAATTCTGTAATGGCTGATATAATGCACTTGCTGATTTATGAATCAAAAATTCGTGGTTTGGCTGATTTAAGAATATATAATGGCTGATTTATGAATGTATGATGGCTGATTTATATAGATAAGATAATACTGATATGGCTGATTTATAATGCAATTTCTTAAAGAGTACAAAGTGAACAACTAGATAACACAGTTAAACTACAATGTCTTAAAGCGTGGTTATCTGCGATCTAGCATCCTCTCTCCGTAACTCAGCCATAATAATGAATCCATAACTCAGCCGTATCGTGACGTTACCTCTTTCTATACCATAACTCAGCCGTGTCACGACGTTTCGTGTTTCTATTTTGGGGCCCAAAATCCTTAAATCAGCCATAATAATGAATCCATAACTCAGCCGTATCGTGACGTTTCTTCTTTCTATACCATAACTCAGCCGTGTCACGACGTTTCGTGTTTCTATTTTGGGCGGGAAAAATCCTGAATCTATGTATTTAATGCGCCGATTTAACAGTGACCTATACACTCGCCGAAGAGCCGCTACACCTAGCGTAGGTGTGCAGTGACCTATACACTCGCCGAAGAGCCGCCCAAAATCCCTCCCAAATGTAATTGGCTGAGTTATAATGTAATGGCTAATATATAATGATTAAAAAATTCTGTAATGGCTGATTTATAATGGACTGGCTAAATTAAGTAATTCTGTAATGGCTGAGTTATAATGCACTGACTGAATTAAGTAATTCTGAAATGTTACGGCTGACTTATGAAATGTTACGGCTGACTTATGGAATGTTACGGCTGACTTATGCAATGTTACGATTCAGTTTCTTCAGAACCGTTAATCAAATTGGGCGTGAATATCGATGAAATGTAAACAATCGTAATTCAAATTGGGCATGAATCCATAACTCAGCCGTAATACAATAAAAAATTAAAGCCATAACTCCGCCGTAATACAACAAAAAATTTATACAAACTTTCTACATTGGACAAGTTCTTGCATTATGTCTAACCTGTTTACAACGAGAACATGTGTGTTCTTTCCTAGGACGTTTCTTCTCAAGTGCAACTTCTAGAGCAGATTTTATCCTACCTTTCTTAGGCCTTCCTGGTGGTTGACGAACAACCGGGGGAAAGCACGGTTGGTTAGCTACGTTATCTGGAACTTGGAGCGCTGAATCTACCGGCATGATCAACTCAGCGTATGCGTTTACTAAATAATTGTTGTGATAGTAAGGACTGCACAGGGATATACGACATTTATCCATGTACACGGCAGCTGCGATTGCATGCACACATGGTAATTTCTCGCTTTCGAAACGCCGGCATGTGCATGTTTTTCCGTCCAAATTCACAAAATGCAAAGAATCCCCAGAAGATCCATATATAACTTCAGTATGATAATCATCAATCCTTTGTGACGTCATAAGTCTGGCGGCAGTAACACGACCCTATTATAAATACAGAATAAAAAAAATGTTATGGTTGACTTATGAAATGTTACGACTGACTTATGCAATGTTACGGCTGACTTATGAAATGTTACGGCTGACTTATGAAATGTTACGGCTGACTTATGCAACCTGTTTACGGCTGACTTATGAAATGTTACGGCTGACTTACATGTAGTAGTTTTTCAACACCACGCGAAAGCCTGGTTAGCTGCGATCTAGCATCCTCTATCCGTTTAACAAACCAACTGGTCATCATAACCCATATCGATTCTAATACTCGAACAATGTTAAGACTTCTAGCATTTGACAGTGCATGGTTCATTGATTCCGCTATGTTCGTAGTCATCAAATTGTCCCTTTCGCCCGGGAAATGAACACGCGCCCACAGTCGGACATCAGCTCTTTCGAGGTAGCCATGGAGTTCAGGATTAATCGTTTGAATCTCCTCGTATATCGCAGTAAAATCAGGCATCCTACAACATCTTGCCGCTTTCTTCACCAGACGAAAAACATCTTTTCCTTTGTACTGTCCCAAAATGTTTTTATATAAATGATAAGTGCAAATTCCCCGAGAAGCCAACGGATACACATTCCCAATTGCTTTCCCTATCGAGTTATGCCTATCCGAGATTATCGCAAGACCCTCATCGTCAGGAATCACAAGTTTTAGCTGCGTAAAAAACCAGTGCCACGAATCATCATTTTCAGTGTCAACCACACCGAAGGCAATTGGGAAAATCTGAAAGTTACCATCCTGGGCTAGTGCTGTGAGAAGCATCCCTTTGTATTTACCCTTAAGAAACATACCGTCGACAACAACAACGTTACGCATGAAAGGAAACCCATTTACGCTCGCACCAAATGCAAGGAACACATCCATGAATCTTCCAAACTCATCGATTTGGAGACGCGTAATTGTACCCGGATTTGCCTTTTTTATCTTGTATAAGTAAGAAGGCAAGTCTTCAAACCCACTCTCAATAGTTCCCATCTCGATTTCCCTTGCAAATCTTAGCGTTCTATGTGATTTCCAATAATCCATCTGACCACATTGAAAATGATACAAATAAGTCAGCCGCATCGTAACAATAAGTCAACCGAAACATACTAGTAACTCAACCGTTAAGTTTAAATAACTCAACCGTTAAGTTTAAATAACTCAGCCGTTAAGTTTATAATATAACTCAGCCGTTGAGATTATATAACTCGGCCGTCTCGTTTATAATATAACTCAGCTGTAATATAACTATAAATCAGCCGCATCCTAAAATTAAGTCAGCCGCAACGTACTAATAATTACCTTTACACCAAATTGCTTCTGGATAGATATTCCGACACTCCTAGGTTGAACTGACGGACCAACGTCGCCGAGAAAGTCCTTGTACAACTCTCCTAAAATAGCCAATGTTGCTTTTCGAGATCGACCAGAACGCTCAGTTATAGAACATGTATGATCCGAATCGTAAGTACAAACATAAAATGTCGGGGGATCCCCTAGTGTAGTAGCACGAACTCTCCAGAGACATCCACCAACCCAACACTTAACAACGAGTGTATCCGAATCGGATACATCTACATCAAAATCAAATTGATCCCTCACCGTAAGAAGCTTCAGTCGTTTCTCCAAATCGGTTTTACTCTCGTATTGTTGCCCTACCGAGAAGTTTAGGGAAGACATATCTAACCTTGGAACCTCCGGATTCCCTTTGGATCCGCTCGTCGACAAGTTATGAGGTCTCTTCTTAGGAGGTAGTGTCGGTGAATCTTCGTCTTCGTATAAACTGAAGTTATCATCTTGAGATGACTCACCATCCGAGTCGTCGAACATATCAAATCGGCTTTCAAATTCATCATCTTCTTCGTCTTCTTCGCCTACTTCATTTTCTTCGACTACTTCATCTTCTTTGCCTACTTCATCTTCTTCGCCTACTTCATCTTCTTCGCCTACTTCATCTTCTTCTACTTCATCCTCCAAATTGAAACCATCATAACTCCCACCGTAATCTTTGGATCTAGATTCAACTTCTGAGCTATAAGTGAATATACTTTTATTATTTTCTCTCGCTCCGTCATTCCGACTAATTTCATTCTCCGTAATCTCCACACAAAGACGTAAGTGTTCAATTTTTTTGAAGCTTAAAAAAACTTGCAACTGTCGAGTATTAGAGAGGTAAACTGGTGGAGTATCGTGCGCCATTGTTTTCAAAGCTTTATTCGAGAACATGTAGCTCAGTTGAATCTGATGGCTCGACTCCTTCAATCTGTAATCATCGAGTACTATCTTCGCAAGTTCGTCTAGAGTTGTTTTCTCATCTATATGCACAACTCTACACCCTCTACCGTCGGCGTTGAATACATATTTGTGTTTCTTAACCCAGTTACCGGAAACAATAATTACCGGATCCATAAGATCTCTGATGAATGAAAATAATGAAAAAGGTAGATGAAGAAGAATAAGAAGAAAGTCATAGATGAAGAACCCTAATTTGTAAGAGCTGATGACATAGAAAATAAGAGCTGATCACATGGAAAATCGGAACTGATGACATGGAATATCGGTAAGTCAGCCGCCAAACAAACACATAACTTAGCCATTAATAAATCAACCATCAAGTATAATGTAAGTCTGGCGCAACGTGAATAGTATTTCAGTAATTAATCTTTCGATAATAAATCAGCCGTAATTAGGCTAGGAAATATTAAGTCAGCCGTATTGTCAAATAAATCAGCCGTCAAATGAAAGCTATTATAGTAATTAATCTTTCGCTAATAAGTCAGTCGTAACCAGGTTGAGTTATTGTTAACCCAGCCAATTACGGCTGATTTACATAAGTCAGCCGTAACTACCTCTCATAAGTCAGCCAACCGGAGAACATAACTCAACCGTCTCTTATCTAAAACTCAGCCAATTTTCCACAAATCAGCCCGCCGTTGTATAACTCAGCCGTAACTTGTGTTTGTTAGTCAGCCGTTATCTCATAAGTCAGCCAGATTTCTGTAAATCAGCCGTAACTAACGGCTGATTTATGTTCGTAAGTCAGCCATTATCTCATAAGTCAGCCAGATTTCTGTAAATCAGCCGTAACTAACGGCTGATTTATGTTTGTAAGTCAGGCAATCTCTCATAAGTCAGCTGCGTTTTTTAACTCAGCCGCAACGTAACCATAACTCAGCCGTAGCGCTTTACGGCTGAGTTCATTAATACACGTCAGCGATTTCTTACGTGGTTCCTTACGTGGCTATGACATTTTTGTAATTACGTTTTTTGTCACAACGTAACAAAAGGGCACGCTGGGTATTAAAAAAATGTCAATAATAAAAAAAAGTTTTATATGATTCTAGTCATATTACCTAATTTCTGTGGGATTTGAGCAAAGTACCCATCAATAAAAGAGTGACAAAAAAATGCTCTAAACTCGTTGTATTGAGCTTGGGGATTTGGGCAAATCCATTATGTTTGTGTGATCGTTGATGTATCGAGCTTGGGGATTTGGGCAAATCTAGATAAAAAAGGGTCGTTCCGAGAATTGAACTCGGGAACTCTCGCACCCAAAGCGAGAATCATACCACTAGACCAAACACCAACTTGTATACCTCAAGCGTTAAAGAATAATAGAGACGATAATTAAATAATTCAAACTAGAGTAGGGTTAATTCTTTTTCTTCCTATTACGCGCCGAATATAAAGCTTCCTCCTCCTTCGCCACCACCGTCTCTGTATATCGGCGAGGTACTCTCTCTCACTCTCTCCAATAGATTCCACCAATGTATTCTTCTTCGTATTCCTTGATTTTATGATCTATCGGAAATTAATTGATTCGATTTTCGATTTATGCAGAAACATAAAATGTCGGAGAAGACGAACGGAAGAAAGAGGAGGTTGTTACCAGAGAGTACACCATCAACCTTCACAGACGCCTTCATAGTTGGTAATTTCAAAAACAATACTAAGCCTTCTCTGCTTCGCTTTTGTTCTTTTGGTTTTTAACTTTTGGGAATTATGTGTAAACAGTACTTTTAAGAAGAAGGCACCAAAAGCGATAAAAGAGATAAGGAAGTTTGCAGAGAAGGCAATGGGGACAAAAGATGTGAGAGTTGACGTGAAGTTGAACAAGCAGATTTGGAGTAGAGGTATCAGAGGTCTCCTAGGAGGATTAGAGTTCGGATTGCGCGTAAGAGAAACGATGACGAAGATGCAAAGGAAGTGTTCTTTTCTCTTGTCACTGTTGCTGAAATCCCTGCTGAAGGTCTCTCTGGCCTTGGCACCAAAGTCATTGAAGAAGAAGATTGAAACCTCTTTTTATCGGGAAAACGTACTAATTCCTCAACGGAAGTTTCATATCCTCTTAGATAGACCCAAAACTTTGGGTTCGTACTCTTTGCCCACAATATAAAAATTTAACAAGCGTTTCACCCTGATTCTGGGTCTTTACTTGTATATCACCATGACTGAAAGTTGAACTCTGTTTTTTCCCCTAATACGTTTTAACTCGGTTTACTGTAGACCAAAATTTGATTATTTAAAACAAAACCATAACTTAACCGTTTAATGATCCGATTACAAAACAGTAAACCGATATCCGACCCGATTACAACAATAAACCGAAATCCGACCGTTTAAAAGAAAAACACTAATAATTATGTGTTTTTGTCGACCAAAACCCAGAAAAACAACATAAGAACCCTAAAATTCTCAAACACCAAACCTCAAAAATTAACCCATAAATCTCAAAGATTTTCGTGGAGAATGGAGTTATACAAACTTGAATCTTTGGTCGATAAGATCTATCCTCGAAGCTGAAGTCGAAGCTCTTCGGATTCTCAGGTAAATCAAAGACCCTATTGTAAAGTTTTGATCTTTGGATATTTGTTAACCAATTATGATTATTTACGGTATGAGTGAATGAAATGCAGATCTTGGATAGAGGATGAAGCTAAGGCGAGCCAAGCGAGAGCGAAAGTTCTAGAGGAAGCGGGACGAAGATGGAAATGGAATGACAAGAAGAGAATGAGAGAATGAGAAGGTTGGGAAAAGGCAGGGAACATACTCGATTCCCTCTCCATCACGACACTCCCAATTCAAACAAAAAGCACGTGGAGCAGGGGACTCGTCCTTCTTTTCCAAGGATTTCAAAGTCATCTCATAAGTTTCTTTCGGAACCAACAACTCAAATCACGAAGGAAGTTTCTTTCGGAACCAGCAATTCAGAAACTTTGGTTTGTTAATAGGGAATGACAAAAATTGAATTGATTCTCTGTAATTCATATCTTGGTTTAAAAATTAAAAACAACACCCAATAATCGACATTACATATCTGAGTCTTTATGTTCTAAATTGATATGATTCTTTTTGAGATTCATAATTTTCAAAAGTGAGAATAATTACTTACGAATCTAATCATTTAGCAAACTATTCTCCCACTTTAGCAAAAAAGAGAGTGAAAATTCAAATTTTGAAGAAACGATTTTACGGAATCCGTTAATAGAAATGGAACATTGTCATATATCAAAGCCCAGTAATCGACATTATCGACAACAGAAGAAGAAGAAGAAGAAAAAGCAAGAAACTGAAACTCTGAAATCAGGTATGCTTCTCTAAAGATCTTAATCTTCCATTTCACGACTTGGGTTTGCTTCAAAACCAGAACATTACGAGTAACCTTGGATTTTCAGCTTCGATTTTGCTAATAAGAGAATTAGGGTTCTTCAATTTTGAAAATCTGAAAATTTGGGGATTTTCTGATTTTATTTTCATTTTTAATTAAGTGGGTTAAAAAATTGGATCTGGGTCGGGTTTTAATACTAGCCGGGTTTCGAATTCCGGTTTACTATCCGATATACATGGTTCATTATCGGGTTCTATTAATAACCGAGAAAACCCAGAATCAGGGTAAAACGCTTGTAAAATTTTCATATTGTGGGCAAAGAGTACGAGCCCAAAGTTTTGGGTGTATCTAAGAGGATATGAAACTTCCGAGGAGGAATTAGTACGTTTTCCCCTTTTTATCATACTTGCAAGTTTTGTTCGTCTTAGTTATTATCTTTGTAGTGAATTCAAATCATTGATGCAGTTTATTGGAGAAAACACTTGTTTATCTTCTTGATCCATGACTCATGAAATGCCTTACAATTGTTTCGGTAAAGTTTTACCATATGCTTTGTTTCATGACCACATGGTTGATTATGGACCAAAATTTTAAGCAACCACGAATCTATACATAAATGTAACCATTCAAGAGTTCACTAGGTACGTTTGTGATTTGCCTCTGTGACCTGGAAGCTAGTTTGAATCAATCATGATGTTTTTACACACAAATGGATCTCAGTAATGTTTGAAAATTTTGATTCTGTTTAGTATATAGCAAAAGAGTCAAAACTTGATTTGCTATCACACTGAAGAGTATTGGGATGGCTTTTGTCTCTACCTTGATTTATATTCATACATATAGTTCCTTAGTTTTTTCACTTCTTCAGATGATTCCTCCAGTAGATGGTCCACGTATAAACAGGTTCCAGCTCCGCTTCAATTTCAAAGTATAGCAAGTTGATACAACATTAGTGTTAAATACAAAGGCTATACACTAAGTATAGATAAGCAATAGATGCACATACCAAAGTGGTCCAAATGGAAGCCAGATTGCATCCCACCGAAACTTTGGAAGCCTAGACCACAGTGAGAACAGATTTTATTAGAACAAATCTACAGAGAGCACGGATAAACGGAATTGACAAGAACTGTCCCTATTGCTGTTCCAGCATAAACAACTAACACAAGGATTAAAAATTGTAAACTATAAACTATAATCTCATAAGGAGTATACAGTAAGATTAACAGTAGTAATGATGAAGGTTTGTCAAATGTAAGATGGTATCTAAAATAATGAAATTTAGACTCTCTAGAGTACCTCAGCAAGTAATAAAGCCAAAAGATGGTCAATGTGGATCCAGGAACACATGAGTACCAGAACCACCGTCTATGATCATTCTTCTTATCTTGTAGCCCGACAATCGAGAGGCAGCAAGCCATGGTAGCGATCCATTCTGATACGAAAATCCAATGGTAAAAGTGTTATTGTCGTAAGAACCAAATAAAAAACTAAACAAAAACTAAGCAGCAACGTCTTCTGATGGCAGTAAGGCTTGGTTCTAATAATTATACTAGCAGAGAAGCAGGATTACGTACCTAAGGCCCAAAACACTAAAAAGTACAATCAATCTTTCGCAATCTACTCTATTAATATGCTCTTACTCATCTCCTACGAAAAGGATATACTCAGGAACTATAGCCGGAGATTGACCATGTAAAACTGAGCATTAAATTAGTGACCATCTACCATATCTGTTTTTTTCCATATTTCTACAAGAGAATACACAGAATCATCCACACAAGCTCAGTATTTTGAATGACGCGACAAATGTAATAATCTATAGCGAAAAACACAGAGATGTAAGACAAACCAGCTGAAATGACCATCCATGACTTGAGATCTTCCATGAAGTAGGCATGATACCGCTGCTCAGAAGAAAAAAAAAGAGACAATTTAAGAACTCATGAAATACAAACCATACAATATATACACTACCTTATATAAAGAGACATTTGTATATGTAGGTCTAAAGCGAAATAAG